>CAJQZJ010001006.1:3762429-3806019 GCA_907164525.1 Lophiomys imhausi
CACACACACACACACACACACACACACACACACACACACACACACACCATCTCTTGCCAAGTGAGGGTCAGGGCCACCTTGAAATCTACCAGCAACAAGATCATCACCAGATGATGCCTCTAGAACTTGTATCTTGATATTATTAGCCCAGAAGCTTCTTTTTCTTTATAAAGTAACCTGTCTCAGGTTATTTCATTATGGGAACAAAACCAAACTACTATACTAGCCTAGAAAGTCTTTTGCTCTTTGCTCTATCCACTTACCCCTTTGAACCCAGCTCCTGATCCTCCCCTTCTTTGTTCTTCCTGCCCCAGCTATACCTCTGGGCTCTGCTTGGTTCTTAGTTTCCTCTGTCTTCACTCAACTATCTCTTCTTAAACGCCCCTCACTTCTTGTGCCCTTTGTCCCACAGGCTTTGCTTAGCCCCATTTCTTCCCTGTTAGCATATAATTACCTGTTGGAAAGTTCCCCCAGGTGGGGTTCATGTCCTCATTATACTCCCTGTGCCTTTGGTGGTGCCTGCCCCCTAGCTTCCTCCCAAGATATTGTGTCAATCGAGGAGCCAAGGGCAGAGCCACTGCCTGCCCCTCTCTGCCTTGGTATTGGCACCTCCAGCACTTTGGGCGGAGGACCGAGAGCCTATGAGTGCTGCATGAAGAACGGAGGGACTGTTTCTGTGGGGCAGCCCTCCTCCTGCCCTTTCTTATGGTTGAGATGTTCATGGTTCATGGGACTGTTGGGTGGTTGACTGAACTGGGATGTAGGGTGGAGGAGGCTGGATCTAGAGCAGGGTTGGAAGAGGCAGAATGGCAGCTCTTCTGGGTTCCTTGGTGAAGGAAAGGTATGGTAGGGAGGCTGCAGGCATTTGGGGAAGCCTGCCTCCACCTGGGTCTGCAGCATTTGGATTCCCCCCCCTTTCCAGAGGGCAGCACAGCTGGGAGGTAGCCCGTGGGGCATCACAGAAAGGAAGCCATGTTTCCAGATCCTTCCTGCCCTTCCTTCTACCCTCCTTTCCACTTCTGTGCTAAGATTAGGAGAAAACAGGGGTTGAGTACACCAAGTAGAGTGCTTCCTACTGGCCCCCAGGTGGGTTTGGCCAGAGTTAGAAGAATAGCCAGATATGAGACTAAGATTTGAAGTTGACTAAGCATGAGCCTAAGGAAGGTCTGAGCTTTACCAGAGTACCCAGGGAGGGAGAGAGAGATTCTCCTGAGCACACCGGAAAGGAGAAGGAGGAAACGAGAAGCCAGTGGATGAAGGAAACAGAAATGTGTTAATGTTAACTAAATAAAACATCCACAGGAAATAAACTGCTCTAAGGCGTGAGTCTGCAAGTCTAAATCCATACAGAGCAGCAGACAGCTTTGCTTTTCCAGGCAGCTGTACTCAAGACAGAGATAAAAAAGCAGAGAATGGCTTCCTGAGAATATATTTTACATTATCCCAAGTATCTTCAAAACAGAATTTAACACACTAAACCACCAGTCCATAGCTCATCTCCTTGCTGTGTGGCTTCCTTAGGGACCCACAGGGAGAGAGGCGACACTTGGCTTTTCTTCAAACCTCATCAGTGTGTCATTTTGCTTTGTTAACAGAACCATAGAATTTTATAAATAAATGACAGGATTTAGTCTAATTCTTCATTATGTATAAGATGAAGCAGGATCAGACAACTTGATGGCTTCATCAGGATCACACTAGTTGGGGATTATTGTAGACAGAATAATGTCCCCAAACAGTGTCCACATCCTTATTCTGGATTTTTGTGAATGTGTTCCCCTTAGAGAAAACAAGGATCTTTCGGCCAGACATTTTCCTGGAGTAGCCAGGCATAGTCACAGAGGGTCATTGTGATACAGAGGCAGGAGGGACAAAAGGAAGGTGTGACAGCAGAAAACAGAGGCTTGGAAATCCAGGAGCTCACACAGTTTCAGGAAGTGGGAACCCATGGGGCTGTACAAACCCTCAGCAGTTTTTAATGCATGGTCTCCTCCAGTGGTGGGTGGAGGGAAATTTTCATAGATTAGTGTCTCTCACGAGCAATCTTCCTCACTGAGACCCCACACTGCCCCCTGGTTGGAGAGAACACCCATTCCAACCAGTGTGGGAACCAAAGATTGTCCACAGCCAGTGTGTTCATATCAAATCTTGTTTTCCCTTCTACCTGCACACTCCTGTGGCTGAGCGACTGAAATTACATACAAGCATTTGTCCTTGAACTTTTTGACCAGGCCAAGCGCATTGGCCAGGAAGGGAGCGTGGTAGAACAGGGGAGCCAGAAATAACACAACTACACAACGTGACTGTAAAAGCATTAAGTCTGGACTAGATGTCACCCTAGCCTTATTTCCCTTGGGTCTCTTCCCAGTACCCGTGACCACTCTTCTCAGTCTCACCTTGTCACAGGGACGATCAGAGTAGAAATGAACAGTGACTTCAGTTGAGGTTGTGACATCTGAATTCTAGGAAATGTACAGCAACTTATGGTCATATTCGGGATTTCAGAGGTGACTTGAATAAGACACAGACCCGTGAAGCTCTGGCTATGTATAAGGGAGGGGATATGACCTGTCTTCATTGTCATCATGATGAGTTTTAGAATCACCTAGTGGATGCACCTCTGGGTATGCCTTGGAGGGAGTTCATAGAGAGGTTTAACTGAGGAGAGGAGACCCACCCGGCATGAGTCCTGGACAAAATAAGAGGAAAAGGGAGAAAGTGAGCTGAACACCATTTGAACCAAACAGCAACATTTGTAGCCAAGAGCCAAGGCAAGGATAAGTGTCCCTGCTGAGCACAGGCTGAGTGTCAGGCAGCAGAGATTTTGTAGGGCTGGATGAAGGAAAATTCTTTGGCTTCCCAGAGCTGACTTTTGTTATTATATGCTCCTTCAGCATGTGCAAGCTCACTGATAACTATCAAACCAACACAAATTCCTAAATGAAATGTCATAAAAGTTTCAAACCCAAAATACTTCCGATTAGTTGTATTCATTTAATTTGGTGAACATTGGTGTGCTGAAATTAACTTGCCACTCAAGGAGCAGACAGAGCTCCTACCATCTTCATTCTGAGCCAAGTCTCTTTACTTATCACTGGAACTTGCCAGGATCCTGAAGTCGTGACACCTGCCTGTTATCCCAGCCCTCAACTGGCTGAGGCAGGAGGATTGAAATGGGTTTGAGACGAGCTGGACTACACAGAAAGAGACACCAGCTTTCCCGGAATAAATGTCCTGGGGCAGCTGCTCTCTGTGTTAGCTGCACCCATCTTGCTTGGTTGTGATCAGCCAACCTGCTCATCTTCCTTTGTAAATGTTTCCGGTGGTCCTCGGAACTGCTTCTGCAGTCTGGCCCTTCACAACAGAGAATTTGGCAGTCAGGGCAAGATTGAAAAGTTATGAAAAACAGACTCAGAAATTCAATATCTTAGCGGCCAAGAAGAAAAAGCACAGAGCTTCTGAGGAAGTCACAGATGCCCAACGCTGTGAATGATGCTCATGACAGTGATCCTGAGTGAAGGAGGCCGGCTGAGTGGTGCCAACAGTCTCACAAGACAATCCCATGCAGGTCCTTACACAGTGCAGTTATCTCCCTCCTCTCTCTCTCTCTCTCTCTCTCTCTCTCTCTCTCTCTGTGGTGTGTGTGGTGTGGTATTGTGTGGTGTTGTGTGTGGTGTGTGTGTAGTGTGGTATTGGGTGGTGTGGTGTGGTGTGTGTAGTGTGGTGTGGTGTGGTGTGTGTGGTGTGTGTAGTGTGGTGGGGTATGGTATTGTGTGGTGTGGTGTGGTAGACTGAAATTGACGGCCTACAGAACAACTGGCCTCAGATGATTAGCAGTGCCCCTCCCCACCCCAGCACTTAAGGCTGCTGCTAATTGCTCCATCTCAGGATTCTGAAGTGACACACTGGACCCACTGAGCTTTCATCTTCACACCTCTTCACGCCTCTTGTGACAGATAATTATGGTTGAGTGTGAGCATCAACAGGAAAGCAGACCTCTTATCTCTGCGTTGGGCACTTAAATGAGCATTTTAAGCCAAATTATTAATAACTGTGCTTGAGAAAATTATCTCAGTTGAAGCTTTTGAAATACTGAGTTGTGTTACATCTGCAAGAAAAAGGCCATTTCAATGATAAAATGAGGGGGGCATTATGAAGTAATTTAATTTATCTAACAAATATTTATTATATACCCTTAATATTCAATATTCTTTATCAGAGGCCTTGGGATATAGGATTTAGTTACTAGCAGGACAGGATTTTTCAGCTCAGAGCTTCCAAATGCATTTACTCTTTCAAAACATGTATAATATAAAGAAATCTCAGAAGCTCAACACATTCTGAACACATGAGATGAGCCATTAGGACCCCCACTCCCCACTTCTAGCCTCCCAGCTGGCCCTGGGAGCAAGGCAGGAGAGGCCTGCCTTATAGGAGATCTTAAAGGCAAAGGAAAGGGCAGGAGAGGGAAGCAAATTGGCTGCTCTGGACGCGAAGTGCCTGTTGGAGATGCAGTTAAGGTCTTAAACTGCTACATCCTAGAAAACGGAGTGACTAACAGGTGACATGCAGGGACCATCAGAAGGAAAGTCTGACTGAGGAAGGGGCATTTTTATACTCTGTGTATGTGGGGTCAGGAGAGTCAGGGAAGGGCTGCAGAGGTCAAGCCTCACTTAGCTTAAGGCTGGGGTTATGGGTGAATGTCAGTTATGACTGACCTGTGGTATTTCTCCCTGCCTTCCCACCCGCCCTGTGATCTCTTCCTCTTCCATATAGTCACCGTAGGGGTTAGGATTTCACATTCAGTGCATTGCCCCGCTGCATAGAACAACACAGACTTTGCATCTGGGCTCTCCATCTTCTCTAGGCAAAGCAAGCCCTTTATGGCACATGATACAGTACAGCCCCCTGCTGCCATTCTACACCTGCGATGGCCATCGCCCCCTCCCATTTTTCAGATGTAGAAACTTGTTTTCAGAGGGATGGTCTTCTGGTCACATAGTTCAATGGCTGGATGTGAACCAGAACAACCTGACTCCGAAGGTTAGGTCTTAACTTTTGCACAGCTACTTACTGCATTTGCCTGTGGACCTCGACCCAAGTCGTTGAGGGGTTCACTGCCTTTTCAGTGTGCAGCATAGACCTGCTACGCAGAAGGGCTCAGCATACGTGTGATAAATGAATCCAGAGTGAATCCTTTCTTTCAGTAATCATTCTGCTAACATTTTGTTGCTAACTCTCCTTCTAAGCATTTATTTCTGGGATCAAAAAGAAGAACCACCCTATAGTGTCTGTAAATACAGTGGTAGAGAGGCCAGATCAGGGTTTTGTTTTAAGGTGTGTGTGTGTGTGTGTGTGTGTGTGTGTGTGTGTATTCCTGTATGGGCAGGTGCAGAGGTGCATGTGTGCCTGTGCATTTAGAGGCCAGATGTCACTCCCAGGTGTCTCCCTCAGTCACTGTCCATCTTGGTGTTTTTGAGACAGAGTCTCCCACTAGAACTCACTGATTCAGCTAGGCTGGCTGGCCAATAAGCCATGGTGATCTGCTTGTGCCTGCCTCCTCAGCTCTGGGACGACTCGCCCACCTCACCATGCCCAATTTTTTCACATGGGTTCTGGGGTCATATTTAGGTCCTCATACTCATGTGATAAGCACCTTACCAACCGAGCCATCTCTCCAGCCCCAGGATATGGTTTTGTAGCTCCATCTTGCAGGGGAAGAAACCAAGGCTTAGAAAATTTAGATGACTTGTCTAAAGTGACAGAATTAGGCTTTATAGGACTGAATCTGACTTTGAGGCCAGTCCTATTTCTCCATCAGTACACCTCCTCTAAAGAGCAAGATAGACTCTAAGATGCACGCTCTGTTGTTTCTCATTAGCATTATTTAAAAAATGGATGTTGGCATTTTACTAATGTTCATGTTTACTAAATGCAGTAAGCTTTCTGTGGCTTCCTGAGGGATGGGCCGGCTTCCCAGAGCTCCCTCCCATGTCTGCCCTCCCTCAACAGTGAATGGTCCTGGGTTTTGCTCTGGAAGCAGCTATGAAGCTGCTCTGTGTTGTGGCCTATCCACCAGAGGAGATCACCCCAACACAGGTTGAAGCCAATAGAAAGTCTTTATTGACTGACCATTGATTGATTATATTGGGTATTCAGGGCCCACACCTTTCTCATGGTGAGCTTTTAAGTACAAAAAACACATCTTAGGTTGGCACGCCTCATTTAGCAAGAACAGCTAGCCAGAAGTGGAGCTGCAGAAGCCAAAAAGCAAGGTTAGTACATGCAGGGATTTTCCCAGAGCTATGGACTTCGATGGATTAGGTCTTTGTTTTTGTTTTGGCAGGTTTTGCCGCCTACATGTTGGATTTCAAGGCTTGAATGGTAAGGTACTTCCATCATGGCGTCAATTGTGTTAAGATCTGGAGCCTGTTACACAATGAAAACAAAGGAGGAAACATACTTACTCTCTACTATGATAACCATACCATGAAGACTTATGGTGCACCAGAGGGAGGGAATAGCAAATGGGTGAAAGGTGATTATTTAAGGTTCAAGCTTTCATTGATTAGGATTTAGAAATAAATAGATGAAGATAGAGTTCAAACAGAACCTGCTGCAAATGGAAGGCAAACCGGCCTGTTTTGTGTGGAGCAGCAACAGCAGCAGAAGCTTGATGACAGCCATTTCTGCTGTCCCTAAGTAGCCATCTTGCAAGCAGAGCTGTAGTTTCTCAGCTTCTTTGCAGGTCCTCGGGAGATTTTTAGAACTCTCAGGGCACAAAGAGTGTTCTATCCTGCTGTCTTCTACTTCTGTTCTTGAAGGTCTTGTCCTCACCATCTGCCTTGGACACATCCCTGAGCTGGGCAGGCAGAGATAGAACAATGGCTGTCACAGAGGCTCTTTTGTAAACCAGACAGGCATGCTTCAAAATCCCCCAACATCCTGTCCTCTGGCTCAGTCCTTCCCCCTGGCAAAGTGCCAGGTAAGATGTTATGTGTTTTCCATTAGGAGAGACACCCCAGGATCTGTATCACCAGCTCTGCTAGAGAGGAAGAAGTCCAGCAAGGGAGAGGGAATGGCTGCCAGCAAAGACGACACTGCTCCCAGGGATCCCCTGTTCGCTCCCAGCATGTCCTACAGTCCTGGGAGAGGATGTTTCCACAGATACAACAGGGAGTGCCATGTCAGCCGGGAAGAGCCTCTCAGACATCATTTAGATAATTGGGACAAAAGATGGGATTTTATTTCACCTCCAGATTTTTAAATTTTAAATCCAGGTACAAATGTGGACATGATCCACCTTTGACATTGTTCCACCTCCAGTTTCACAAGCCTTGAGATTCTTGTCTTCTTTCATTGGTAGAAAAACGTGTGACACAAGTTCTCCACTGAAGCTCGTTGTCTAATCTGCCCGTAAAGTCTACTTACTGCCTTTGCTGGAACCAACGGACACGTCTGCTTTACTGAAGACACAAGCCAGGTAAGAGCTGGACCCAGTGGCGCAGCTTGGTCTCATCTACTCAAGGGACTGGGAGGAGTGGAAATAGGACACTGTGATGACGATGTAACCTGAAGTAATAAATAAATATTTTTTTTAAAGAGGCTGATTGCTTGAGCCTGTGGATGGGGGGGGGGGGGGTTAGAGACTAGCTAGGAAACACAGTAAGACTGACAGAGGGAGAGGAAAGGAGAGCAGATGAGGGGGGAAGAGAGAGATAGAGAAGGAAGGGAGGGGAAGGGAGAGAAAAAGGAAGGGAGGAAGGAGGAGAGAGGAAGGGCATACAGCTCTTCACTCCTCAGTCCCGAAACCCATGGGCTTCTCTGCAAAGAGTTTACCTGACAGTGAGACTGGAGAAAAATTATCAACATATCACTTTGGGGGGAATTAACATTAGTACACTGTCTTGATTTTAGACCTACTTCATTTGATTTTTATAAGAAGGCACCAAAATGACTCACAGAAAAGAACCCACACAAAAATGTTATACTGGAGTTTTTGAATAAAAATAAGCCATAAATAAACAATAAATTCTCCATAGGCCCCGTGCAAGCTGGTAGCAATAATGTTGTGTTTACTGCTGTTCTCTCAGGGAAGATATTTATAATCCAGGGCAATTTACCGTATCAGCCCGGCATTTATAAAATTCTCATCATGGTATTAGAGTAAGAACTGCTTCCTAGGAAGTGTCATTGTAATAAACTATAATTAGTGGCTTATAAACAGCTATAATTTATTGTTTAGAGAAGGAGGCTTGTGATCATGAATGTGTGCATAGCCTCTGTCTCCCAATACCACCACCAGGTTTATGGCAGAGGCAGGGTTCTGCACCAGGCCCAGTCAGCCTCAACTCCAACCACTGGGTTTTCTCCTAGGGATGGCAGTACTGAGCCAGTCCCAGGACCCATTACCCACGCTGCCTTCTGTTCTTTTACAGCCTCCTCTCTGGACACACAGCCGATTGGACCCCTCAAGCAGAATCCAGCGGCCCACCTAGAGGAGGAACCATGAAGGACAGGCTGCCTGGGCTCACAGGACACAATGCGGGTCCTCAGGCTACAACACAGGACCCGGGCGCTGCTCGGACCCCTCGTGTCTTGTGTTGCAGCCGGAGGGACGCAGGTCTGCAGCAGAGCCTGCCTGAGGGATTTGGCATAGGGAACAGGGGCAGACACTTTGGAAAGTGTAGGGCAGAAGGGGAGTGGGTTGCACCGCAGGTCTTGAACACAAAGCCCCGTGATCCCTCTTGAGCCTGGCATGTGGAACGCGGGGCCTGCAGGAAAATGAGGCCAGCTGTGTGTGCTGAGCACAGCTGGGAATAGAGCTCAACACAAAACCATAAACTTGAAACAAGATGAGGGGTTTGGATTTTTTTTTTGTTTGTTTGTTTTTGGTAAATCCTTTGTAGTTTTTTACCTTGAATGTTGTGATGACAACACGGTGTAACACCGTGTTGCAGTTTTGAAAGAATGAACAGGCTCGATAGCAAGGGGACCCGGGAAGTCCTGAGGACACAGGGTAAATACGTGACCCTTGACTTCCTACTTGGGGCCTGTGGGTCCCTTTTCTGCAATTCCGCACCCCAAGGCACTGTCCTTCGCTTATAACCAGATCCTCCCTGGCGCCTAGAACTACCCGCTGTGACTTCCATGACGACCCTGTATCGTGGGCAGGAAGATCCAAGTGGGGCACTTTAATAACACCTTGCACTGTCTACAGGGCCTCCTCTTTACAAGAAATGTACTAAATATAATCAGTTCAGTGGCTTTTTTTTTTCTCCTTCTCTTGAGTGCCTTGGAGGGAAACTGAGTAACAAGAGAGGCTGTAATTTAGTGTGAACCAATGACGAAGTCAGAAATTTGAAAGGATCGAGAGTCCAGAATGGCTCTGCCTCAGAACAGTTACTGTTAGGTTAAGGCAGCTGTGCTGCATGGTGTCCATAAACCAGATACTGTGTTAGTGATTTCCTGTTTAGTAAAGACTAACAAGGGAGTCAAATCAAGTCAGGAAAAATGTGGCTCCCAACAGTTAGACGATCCAGAGGAAGGAAATGAAAAAATGCTAGGTGTAAATCACTTTGCAGGTAAGGCATTCAGTAAGATATTCTATGACTATCTTGGGGGACATTGTGAGGAAAATGAACTACGTACAGTGGAGCAATCAGATAAGTAAATATATTAGGGACAATATAAGCAGTACCAAAAAGAGAAGTTGTTTAATTTTTTTTCTTTTATTAGATTTATTTTATGTGCAGTGTTTTTACTACACGTAGTGTGTATTATATTCATGCTTGGTGTCCATGGAGGTCAGAAGAGGCCATTGGATACCCTGAACTGGAGTTATGTGTTGTTTTTAAAAACAAAAATCCCAATTGTTCGATTTTTACCAATGAAGACTCAGGAGCCAGATGCTGGGGTGAAACCCTGCTAGCTCAGAGAGGCAGAGAAAGCAGCCAGCTGACCTTCCTACTCCACTGATGTCCCAGAAGGAAAAAAAAAAGCCCTTTCTCCTCCACATTGTCTTTAATACCCTCTAACTCAATGTCCCTCCTTTCTGTTTACTTATGTCCATGCTAGATTAACTGCTTACTTGCTCTACTTTATTAAGCTCTTGTATTAAAGATGTGTGCTAGGGCTTGAACCACACCACAGGTACTTTCTTGTCTAGAGTAAACAGAACGTTCTAGGATCAAAGGCTGAGCCTACCACAACTAGAAAGAGGTCTTTCCAGTTCACAGTCTTGGGGTTCACAATGAGATCAAATATCCTGCAACAGTTAGGGATGGTTGTGAACCAACTTGAGGTGCTGGGAATTGAACCCAGGTCCTCTGCAAGGACAACAAATGTACTTAATGGCTAAGCCAGGCCTGAGAAGTTCTACAAGATGGGAAGAGACTGGGTTTTTTGTTTTCTGGGGTTTTGTTTGTTTGTTTGTTGTTTTAGTTTTTGGAGACAGGGTTTCTGTGTGTAGCCCTGGCTGTCCTGGAACTCACTCTGTAGACCAGGCTGGCTTCAAACTCAGAGAGCCTCTTGCCTCTGCCTCCCGAGTGCTGGGATTAAAGCTGTGCACCACCACCACCCAGTGGGGAAGAGACTATTTTATAACTGGAAGAAGACAAACAACAGAATAAATGGTAGTGTAGAATAAGAGGTAACACCATCGGATTGTGGTTTCAGGGTAGATGGACACTGGGGAGGGAAGGAGCAGGGGCATGTGCATACACAATTATTCCTTAACTCTTGTCTGCAGAGAAGACCTGAGGACTGTGCTATCCCAATAAGACACAGCACCTCATACCCAGATCTTTGTTTGCAAAGACTGTGTTACCTGAACAGTGTCCAGAGCTCCTTAAGGAAGTGTCTGACTCCGGGATACGACATGCAAAATAAGCCTGCATCATCTGGTACCTAAAGAAAGGAATACCTGATGAGGGGCTGGCAAGATGGCTCAGTAGGCAAAGTGCTTGCCTTGCAAGCCTGATGGGAGAGATCTGACCCCACAGAGTTTTCCCGTGACTTCCACATTTTCATCTAACCCCCACCCTACATGCACATCGTACACACTAATAATATGTTTTTAAAAACTGACAAAGACTCATCCGAAGGATGCAGAAGCCAACTGAAGAGGCTCCCATGACCATATTTGAGACTATTTGATCACTAAAATACACATGTATATTTTTTGGGTTTTTGTTTTTGGTTGTTTTGGTTGTTGGTGTTTTTTTTGTTTTGTTTTTGTTTTTGTTTTGTTTTTTGACCAGGCAGTACAGGATCTCAATATGTAAGTAGATCAGGCTGGTTTTCAACTCCTAGAGATCACCTCTAACTCCTGAGTGCTAGGATTAAAGGCATGTGCCACCACATCCAGCATACCAAAATACATATTGATAGTAATGAATTAAGTAAGACCATGAGCTCATGCTGACATAAATAAATACATAAATAAGTGCATGAGCTGAGTGCTAGATGAGGAGCAGGCTTTACACCATTTGCAGAAGCACAGGGAGGACACTGCTACAGAGGAACCTGGCAGCCCTGCCCCCTCCCCCCATCAAATGACTGGGATGGACTTCGTCCACAAAGCACAGACTGCATCTCAATCTCTGTTAGAACCATGGGCTCCCCATGGGCTTTCACAGGGGAATCACTCCTCTGAGACCCCTGCCAAACTCAAATGACCTGGATCTAGTCACAAGGAAACATCAGATGAACTGAAACTGAGATCCAATCTAGAAAGTAACTGACCTATAACATTCAAAACCTCAGTGTTCTGAAAAGCAGGTAGACACTGAGAGGGAAATGTTAAAATTTCCAAGAAGATTATAGATGTTACTTCTGTTCTTTCAATTAAAGTTTTGTTAGATTTATTTTATTTTGTATGTATGCATGTTTATCCCACATGTATGTGCTTGCTGGCTGTGTAGCATAGAAGAGGGTGTCCGAAGAGGATGACCCTGGAACTGGGGTTACCCATGTGTGAGCCACCGTGGCCATGAGGCACCATTACTATGTATGACATATGTAGGGGTGTACGGATGCACATATAAAGGTCAGAGGACAACTCTGGAGTTCTTTCCCCTCAGACAGAGCAACTGCTTGTTTTGTCTGTTCAGCCATCTTACCTCCCATTCATCATTTTTTATGCCATTTTTTTGTTTATGATACCAGATGGGTTGCTTGATTGGTTGGTTGGTTTTCTGAGACAGGGTCTCTCTCTATGACTCTGGCTGTCCTGAAACTCACTGTGTAGACCAGGTTGGGTTGGAACTCACTATGTAGACCAGGCCGGGCTGAAACTCACAGAGTGCTGGAACAATGCCCAGCATCAGCCCTTAGTTTTTGCTTTATGAGCTGCACATGAAGGAAGATTGGTCTATGTATATGTCTAAGGTTACTATATGCTGTTAAGGTGATTGTTTATTATTATTATTATTATTTTGATTTTGATTCAGGGTCCCATGTATCCCTGTGTAGCCTAAAATGACCTTGAACTGTACCTCCCAAGTGCTGGGATTACAAGCATATATCACCATACCTGGTTTATGCCATGCCAGACAGAGAACTCAGAGCCTCAAGTATGCCAGGCAAATGCTCTTCCCCCTCAGCTACATCTCCAGCCTTCATTCTGCCATTGCCACACTTCATTGCCATCTTTCTAATCTCAAAACCCATTTTTCTAACAACAGACCTGGGCTAACATTCTTTTTTTTAAACATTTTTTAAAATTTATTTATTATTTCTTCGAGTTACATCTCAATCACAATCCCCTCCTTACTCCCCCCTCCAGTCCCACCCTCCCACCCTCTTCCCCCTCAACCCCCATCCTCTTCCCTTTTTTTTAAGTTTAAGGTATATCTTTTTCCCCCAACAGCTCCCCCTTTCAGTCCAACAAATGGATCTTTCTCTTATAACAATAAATAAATACAAAACAACGGAAATAATTAGGCTGCAGTTATGAGAGTTATATGGCTTAGCATACATTCCCAACGTCCAGTCCATATGTATTTGGCACCTGACTTTAACATTCTACTATCTAACCATCTCCATGAGTTTAAAGTTCTATATCTAACTCAGCTTTCATCCTAACTTTCATCACAATTTTAAAAATATCTTCTTAGATCCAGAACACCCTCTTGATTCCTAAACAACTCAAAATTTAACTATGAGACTCAGCTATCTATTCTTCAACCAACTCGGAGACCTGAGAGGGATAAATATATCTGATTATATAGGAAGTGCAGGGCCTGCAGCTTCCAAAACTAAAGAATGACATACCAGTGGCTGCCTGGACAGTTCCCATTTTCTCTCCATACATTACAGCATCAATCTTCAGCCATTTGGCCCCGTTTCTCTGACAGACATTGATTGTAAAGCAGGAATTATGAAGGACTTGCCTGCCCTGTCTTGGCAGAGCTAGGCTGTCGACTTACCTGCTTCCAAGTTTTGTCCTTTTTGGACAGAAGTCTGTCTACAGTTGAAGCAAGGGATTTTTCTTGCCAAGAGATAGGCTTGCCACTAATTCAACCATCTCCAATTGGAGATTCTTCTACTTGGAGTAGAATAGGGGGTGCTGTCAGGAGCTGACATGTCAAAAAAATCTTAAATTAAGAAAACATCTTTGAATGCCATATTCTGCAGATCTCTTGAGGTTTTTGAAGACTACCTATCTATCTCCTTGCATTTGGATAAGCAAATGTTGCTTGTCTCTTAGCAATTTTATTTCTGATTAGCTTAGCAAATAACTGTGATAGACTGTCCTAGTACCTAACAAAATAACATGCTTGAATGACTATTAGTTTGCATTTCTTAATTATCCTAAACAGTTTATGACAGTTGCTAATAAAAGGCCAAAACTTCACATTTCATTTTTAAGCATTACCTAGGTACAATACCTTAAAAAGAGTTAACCTTAATTTTGTATCAATACACAAAGATCAATTCTGATGTAGCCCAATACAATCTTAATTTTGCATCAATATGCAAGGGTCAATACCAATGTGGCCAAATATAATATTAATTTTGTATCAATACACAAAGGTATAAGGGCATATTCAATAATCTGTCCTTTTATCTTGACCTTTTCTATATTATGTCTATGTCCCATTTTTTCTTGTCTGTTCACCCCACATAGGAGAGAAAGATATAGAAAAGAAAAAGAGAGAAGTCCCTGGGTCTAACCTCCAAAGCCCATTTAACAGCTTGTAATCCCTTCCCCTAAATAACAAGATTTTCTATTATCCATCAAATGACCAAAGGGGGGAAAAACACCCTCCCCACCTTCTGGAGATGGGACATTGTTCTCTTAAAATGACTTCCTGCTGATTTGGGAGGTAGTAAACCTGTTTGGGGCCCAAATAAGAATGGAAAAATGGTTAAAAATGTTAATAGAATCATTTGATGTTCAGTCCTTTTGTGCTCAGCTATTTAGATGTCCTAAGAAGTTTATAGACAGAAGCTGATCTTCAGGCCTTTACTGAAGTTCTGGCTGGAATAGTCTGTGGAGCTGAACAAACTTAGCAGATTTTGAGTTGTTGTGGTTGTAGAGTTTTGAGAAAACAGCTATTGAGGAAGTTTGCAAGGCTGGATCGGCTGGGCTACTTGTCTTCTTTGGTGTCTGATCTGTTTTCTTCTGAAGTTTCAGTTGTCCAATTGTCCCTGGATTCCTTGGATGGATGTTTTAAATCTCCTGGAAAGATAAGAACAGAGCCCTGCCCTAATCTTAACTCTGGGACACTACCTTTTTTTTTTGGGGGGGGGGTCAGGTAATATTTTTCCTGGAGCAAATTTGGTTTTTTGACAATATAATAAGTATTATCTTTCAATACGGATTAAAAAAATTATTTTGATATTCTGGAACTAAACAAACCTTTAAGTGTATATATTTTGAGATCTCAAAGGACAATTCACTTTGAATTTCAGCATGCCTTTTGTGAGTAGCTTTTTTTTTTTTTTTTTTTTTTGGTTTTTCGAGACAGGGTTTCTCTGTGTAGCCCTGGCTGTCCTGGACTCGCTTTATAGACCAGGCTGGCCTCAAACTCACAGAGATCCGCCTGCTTCTGCCTCCCAAGTGCTGGGATTAAAGGCATGCGCCACCACCGCCCGGCTCTTGTGAGTAGCTTTTAAACTTAAATCCTTCCAAATCCTATGTCCTGTCTCTGCATTCTAAGTATTGGGATCAAAGACATGTGGTTCCCAACTGATGGGATTAAAGATGTGCTCCTCCACCCCTGGATCGAAGTTTTTCTCTATTTAGAGCTTGTTTTGTGTCAGTCTGACCTTGAGCTCTGAGATCTGCCTGTTTCTGTCTCCAGTGTGTTGGGATTAAGGGTGTATTCTTCTCAAATGATGGGATTAAGGGTGTGCACCATCACCACCCTGTTCCTTGTAACTCTAGAATTTATAAGACAACTAACTCTATAGTGATCCTCCTGTCTCTGCTGGAGTTAAAGGCATGGGCTAACACCATGCATTTTATGTATTTTACCTTAGCTCCATGGGCTAACATTCTTAGTGTTTGGATCTTCTGAACTTTTTACTTTCAGCCTATCTGTGTTTCTATCTAGTGTGTACCTTCTGTAAGTACCAGGTACTTGGAGATTTAAAACACACACACACACACACACACACACACACACACACACACACACACACATGATAATATACATCTTTTACTGCAGTTTTTAGCCCCCTTGGAGTCATCATGGCTCCTGGCATGGTTAGGCTCAGTTTGCCATTTTGTTTTTTCTATTTGCCCCATCTGCCCTTGCTTCCCTGTAGATTAGCCTTGAACTTTGTAGTATTCTATTTTTGTCTTGTTTGCTTTCTTTTTCTACAAATTGCACCTTTTTTTTTCAGCAGATTAAAATTCTGATATTTTTAAGAGTTCCTTTCCCCCACTTTGTAATTTTCCACTTGCTCCCTTCTTTTTCATCTTTCATTTTAAATCATTCAACATATCTATAATAATTATTTTTACAAGTTTTGTCAGGTAATTCTGATATCTTAGTCATGCACGGATCTTATTAATTTTCTGTTTCCTCTCAATTACAAATTTCACTTTATGATCTTTTTTTTCTGACATTGTTAGGCATTGTTAATGATATGTAGTATATACTCTGGGCTCTGGTGCCTTTGTCTGAGGCTAGGTAGTTTTTGCCCTGGAGATGGCTAGATTATTGTTAGTGGGCACATTTGACCTTATACCGTTTGAGATATAAGCCAGGTTTGTTTGTTTTTATTTTTCTTTACAGCTGAAAACCTTTGACAAATGGATTGTAATAAATCTCAGGGGAAAGTCTTGGATATTTTCAGGCTTAAGGCAAATAATAGTCTATGATGTTGATACATTAGAAACAGTGGGGATGCAGGCTTCCATTAATGTAGGTGAGAATTTCTTCAGATTCTAGACCAATACCGATCATTTTAAACTTCAGAATTCCTCTTGGTAGGAGTCATAAAAACATTACCTGCTGTGACATGCCTCATTTATAACTTCAAGTGGTTTCATTACAGTTCTTAAATCTTTGTATTGCAGTCTTAAAATTTTTTATTACATTTATTAATTTGTGTGGGCAACAAACTTGCTGTGACCCTCTTGAAGATATCAGAGGACAAGTCACAGGAATTCTCCCTTTCCATCTTGTGGGTCCTAGGGATCAAACTCAGGTCATCAGACTTGGCTGCAAGCACCTTAACTTGCTGAGTCCACTTGCTGGCTCAGTATTGCATTCCTTGTTATACAATAATTGCATTATGGTTATAGCACAGACAAACAGAGAAGCTCACAAAGAGATTATCTGTGAGGCTGTTTACTGAAGCATTGTTTATAATACAAAGAACACAGAAAAGCAGCCACATGTCTTTTTGCAGATAATTGATTAAACAAACGTACATCAAATTCTAAACATTCTCTACAACAGAATGTCATACAAATAACATCTCTATTTAAGGATGTAGGAAAACATCCATTGTGTGTTAACCAAGAAAAACTTCTAAAACAGAGAATAATCTGTTTCCCATTAAAAAAAAAAAAAAAGTCTAAAATGTGTGTATGATCTCCATGTGTTTAACTTATCTTTAGGAGACGTACAATGGATAATTTTCGTTTTTGTTTGCACTAGGGCTCACCAACATAATCCTTGTTTTGATGGCTTACTGGGAGACTCGTAGAATTCCCAAGAGATGGTCCAGTTTATTTATTATTACAAAATATAAAGATTAATATCAGCAGTGGGGAAAGGAACATATCAAAGGGCACAGGAAATACTAAAGACCCCTTCTAACTGTTACCACCTAGAGAATCACATACAGATTCTCCCAGCCATGATATGACATGGCATGAGAACTGCTGCCTTTCAGGGACACCTTGGAACTTTGGAATTCAGGGGCAAGCATGTGGACCCAAGGTGCCTGTGTGGCTAGCCTCAGCTCCTTGCTCTACAGTGGTAGTTTGAATGAGAACAGCCCCTGTGGGCACATATGTTTGAAAGCTTGGTCCCTAGTTAGTTGAACTGTTTGAGAAGGTTTAGGAGGTGTGGTCTTGTTGGAGAATGTGTGCCCTTATTGGAGGTTATGTGTCATTGAGGGCAGGCTTCAAGGTTTCAAAAGTCCCTACCAGGCCCAGTTTCTCTGTCTCTGCCTGCTACCTACAAATCAGGATGTAAAGCTCTCAGCTACTGCTCCAGTGCCATGCTTGTCTGTTTCCCACAATTATGATAATGGACTAACCCCCTGAAATTGTAAGCCAGCCCCAATTACATGCTTTTTTTTTTAATAAGAATTGCCTTGTTCATGGTGTCTATTCACAGCAATAGAATAATAACTAGGACACCCAGCATTTTATCCAGGTTAAAGCAAGACAATGTGGCCAAACGTCTTGACATATGACATTATTCACCATAAATTTCACTGTTGGTATAAACTATGTGCTGCCAAGGCCTCAGGTATATAGATACTCTAAGCACTCCCAAGAACTGAGTCCCGGGCCAGTCTTGATGGTGGGGGAGCAGGCAGGGTTTGAGCAACCCAAGGCTGGTGAGTTTATCCTTCACAGAGTCATGCCTTTTCTTGTTTGTATTGCTCTTGTCATAACCATGTTGCTTTTACCATCTCAAACAACAATTAAACTGCTTCTCTCTCTCTCTCTCTCTCTCTCTCTCTCTCTCTCTCTCTCTGAGGGTGGGGTGAGGGCAGGGTCTCATATAACAGTTTGTCCTCAAAGTCACTGTGTCACCAAGAATGGTCTTGAAAATTTGAAACTCCTGCCTCTATCTCCCTGGCGTGCACCACTACAACAAGTTTATGTAGTGTTGGGATTGAACCTGGTGCCCTCTGTGCATAGCACACAAACACTCTTTCAATTGAGTTCCCTCCCAGCACAATTAAACTATTAATATTTCTATTCTGCAAAAAAAGGTCAGTGCTTCAAATATATCTGCATGATGTCATTTTAGTATTTTTGTCACCAAGCTAAATCTCTACATGCCAACCTTCTGAACTACCACGGTGACATTTCAATAACTTCAGGTCATGTGGCATCATGTGTATGAATATTGGTAGGCATTCCCAAGGCCTGGCAAATAGCCTCATGAATTCACACTACATGAGGCCAGGAACAAAACTCTACTTCATTCTCTAGACAGAAATGTCAGTCCAGGGTGCTAAAAGACCTGAAAGCCAATAACAGTGTGATAAGAATGTGGCTGAATGAAATATTTGTCACCCAACCACTTGAGAGCCAAGTAATTTAAAACTACTTGGTTCTGGTGATTGCATTTGAATTAAGCACTGAGAGTCACCTTAAAAGTCTGACCTGCGAAGGGCTGCTGTTCATTTGTAGGCAGTACCTGTCCCCACTCCATCATAAGCCCAAGTACCCACTCTCTCGTCTGCTCTAACTACTGTCCCTGTGACCTTGTTGGCTGGCACAGACTGAAAGCCAGAATTCCTTGCTTGCTGCCAAGCCCCTTGCCAAATGCTTTAGACGATTCTCAGCCACACAGCTCTGTCATCACCAAATATTTCAGATAAGGTGATAGAGTCGCAAGTCATGGGACAGACCACAGGAGACAACGCCTCTTCATTTCGATGCTTGATGGAGCATGACAGTGGAGGAGTACATTTCCAGTTCTCACAACCCAGCTCTTGAAAGCTCTGTATGATGCCCGGGAGCCATGCACCCCATCTTCTGGAAAAGGCATAAATATGTTAGCATTTTGGGATAAAATCTTTCCCTCTCAGCTATATAAAATGGCAGGCATCATCCTCCATCCTCAAAAAAAGAGCAAATTACTGGAAAATATGCAGCCCATGGTGACAATTTCATAACATTTGGAGTTTAGATCTGATTATGAGTTAAGTTTCAAGTGGTAACAAATTCCGAACAAGTAGATTGAAACTAAATAAACAGTTGATGCATCCTACTCTCAAGCAGTTAATTATAGTAAGAACCCTGCTTCCTAGGAAGTATTGTTATAGTAAATTATAATTAGTGGTTTGAAGAAGAAAATAAAAAAAGATGAGTGGCTAAGAGCTTTGTAGGCGCTGAACCATTTGTGTTAGAGCTACCCTAAGAAGCTCAGTATTCTTTTGGCAGTCTGAAAAAAGAAAACAAAAAACAAAACAACAAAACCCTGTCAGTCAAAACTGCTAGTCAAGAGCCCAGAACATTATTCAAACAGGATAGAATGAGTCCTGTAAAACGTTCAGGTGTGGGGGGCCTCGAGCGCCTCAGAAAATATTCTGCGTGGCTTAATGCCGAATGCTAATTGATGAATCTCTGCTGATTGCTGCTGGTTTCCAGCTCCATCTCCGTCAGGCTTTCTCTGCCGTGGAAGATGTGACAATTTAAAAAGTGCTTTAATATACCTCGAATGGGCACCAGAGCAGCGTGACAGCCACATGAGTACACCTAAGATAAAGACAGATGCCAGATGCGGGGCTGGCGCGCCAGGTGAGTAAACAGCCCAGTGCAGGATTTTTTAACCAGGGTCTGGGAGCTCAGAGATTTGTGCGAGCACAGAGAGCAGGCTCCCTCCACACACCCAGCCGTGTCCCCACAGACGCTTCTTCCTTCCTGCGTTTTCTCCTCTTGGGGCTTCCCTTCCTTGCCACCTGGGAAAGTGGAAGTTTGTGTAGTTGCCATCCTTGCAAAAGCTTCACCAAATGCAGTTATTTCTACAATCAGTGGGAAATAAGCAGGCAGTGGCTGAATATTTCTGTGTACACCAACCTTCCTTGGCCTCTTCCGTACCCTCTCCAAAGGCTAACTTCTATGAACTGTGGCAGCTGGACGTTCCTGGCCTCAGGCTTCTGTCCAGGCAAGCAGAGTGATCCCGGAGCAGGAAACAGCTGCTCCCTGCTCAGCATCCAACCTCACACTGGCACAGATCCTACCTCTTGCTCCGTACAGCTTTAGCAGTGTAACAACATTGTGCTAAGATCCCAGGGATGCTTCATTGCTTCTCGGTTGCCTCAATCCTTAGCTGCCCATTTGTAAACAGTTTCCTCCTTTAAGCTTTCCTCATTTGCCCTTTGAGGCACAGGTTACCTGGTGAGTTCCCAAGCAATGCCTGAAGCCACATAGGTCCTCTCTCCAGGGTGACTGAGGCAAATGTCACATCACAGGCATGCTGGTGAGCCATTTGTCACCTGTGCAGCCAAATGACTCTCCCCTCCTTTGCGGTGTTCAGTTTCTAGTGAATGAATGGGTCTCATCCATGAGCGTCCCCTGGCTCTGGTGAAATGCACTTTGGGGTGTAGCTCTTACAAGACACTCATTCATCCTGTTTCCCTCTGTCTTTCCTTTGACTATGATGAGAGTGTAAGCGGTGCTCACTTACCTTGGTTTTCTTGCTTTTTGTTTTTGTTTTTTGAGGCAGGGTTTCTCTGTGTAACAATCCTGGCTGTCCTGGAACTCGCTTTGTGGACCACGTTGGCCTTGAACTAAGAGATCCGCCTGCCTCTGCCGCCCAAGGGCTGGGATTAACGTTGTGTGCCTCGCCCCGTTTCTTGCGCTCTTTTTAGTCCTCAGCTCTGCCATTTTACTAACATCACTGGGTGTGTTACCGTTGTGTCACCGGGTTCCAGATCACACAATCCAGGCAAAGTTATCTCCAGAAAGCTGGTCCTTGTGTGTGTGCATGTATGTGTACTGGTGTATGTGTTGATGAAGAGGCCACAGGTCAACCTTAGTGTTGTTCCTCAAGGACCATTCATCTTATTTTATGAGACAAGGGACCTGGGGCCTTCCAATTCAGTTAAGCTGGCTGGCCAGTGAGCCCCAAGGATCCCGTTGTCGTCACGTCCCCAGAGCTTGGGTTACAAGCACACAGCACCAAGCCCAGCTTTGTGTTTGGGTGCTGGGTCGAACTCAAGCCCTTGTTCTAATGTGGAGAATGCTTTGCCCACTGAACTATCTCACCAGCTCCCAAAGCTGGTCTTACTCTCTCTGTGCGCCCTAGAAAACCTGCTCTCTGAATATGTAGCCTGCTCTCTCTCTCTCTCTCTCTCTCTCTCTCTCTCTCTCTCTCTCTCTCTGTGTGTGTGTGTGTGTGTGTGTGTGTGTGTGTGTTTGAGTGTTAATGAGTGTGTGTGTGTGGTTTTGTGTGTGCTACTATGTATTTATATATGAGTGTGTGTGTGTAGGTATAGCAAGAGGTGTATAGGTAGAGATAGGCTTGTCTTTATGTATTTCCTGCAGACCTGTGATCTTTCCACTCAAATTTTATTCATCTGGGGCCATGATAAGGTCTTATCACGGTTCCTGTCTTAGTATGATTTCAAAAGCTAGCTGAGCCCTGCATAGGCAGATTAATGCTTGTGTTTATCCCAGGGACCCATAGATGTGTCTGTCAAACAACAAAGAGGGGTCAGTTGCTAATGAGCTGAATTTAAGATAGAAAAAGGTGACCAGGTTTTTGAATGGGTCCAATGTAGTCACCTGTTTTTTTTTTTTTTTTTTTTTTTTTTTTTTTTTTTTTTTTTTTTTTTTGGTTTTTCGAGACTGGGTTTCTCTGTGTATCCTTGGCTGTCCTGGACTCGCTTTGTAGACCAGGCTGGCCTTGAACTCACAGAGATCCGTCTGCCTCTGCCTCCCGAGTGCTGGGATTAAAGGCGTGCGCCACCACCGCCCGGCTTAGTCACCTGTTCTTAAGAGTGGATACAGAGGCAGAAGAGAAGCTCAGAGGGAGAGTGTGGGAAGACTCACCTGCTGGCCCCAGTTTTGAGGATGCAGGAAGGAGCCATGAGCAAACAGCCTCTAGAAGCTGAAAATGCAAGGGGATGGATATGTCCAGACCCTCAAGAGGGAGCATAGCTCTGATGCTTGTCTGACATTAGCACAGTGGGATATGCATGGGACAGGAAAGGATTGCTAAGTCTTTGAAAATTCACTAGAACAGTGACAGAGTAATCAGTGCTCTGTGCAATGCGGGTCAGAAGGCAACACCAGAGCAAGAACCAGAATGAGCTAGCATCATGGTGGGCAATGGGACTCTGCTTCCTCGAGGATTCCAGCCAGGACAAAAGAAGGTAGACTTAGACACTCACGGGGCCAAAGATTATGGTCCACTCCGAGGGAATATCACAGTGGGTAGAACATGACCTAAGTTTGTGCATGAGGGTGAGTGGATATGCTAAACCAGAAGGACCACTCCCCAGAGTGATCCCTGTGCCTTGTGTCTTCTCCCATTTTCCCACTACTGTGGCCACTGTTCATCTGTTCTGTTAATTGTACTAGGGACCAGCCTTCGAGCTGCTAGGGATGTCGTTAGTCTCTACGACTTACCCTTTTGTACTTATTTCCTTTTGCTTTTGCATTACTTTTTTATATATGTTTTCTAGAAGACATTGTGCGTGCGCGCGCGCACAAGTGTGTGTGTGTGTGTGTGTGTGTGTCTGTGTGTGTGTGTCTGTGTGTGTGTCTACTATGTGCATGTAGTTTTTTTTTTTTTTTTTTGGTTTTTCGAGACAGGGTTTCTCTGAATATCTCTGGCTGTCCTGGACTCGCTTTGTAGACCAGGCTGGCCTCGAACTCACAAAGATCCGCCTGCCTCTGCCTCCCAAGTGCTGGGATTAAAGGCGTGCACCACCACCGCCCGGCGTGCATGTAGTTTTTACAGAGGCCAGAAGAGGGCATCAGATCCCTAGGGCTGGAGTTACAGATGGTTGTGAGCCACTATGTAGGTGCTGGGAACAGTCCCTGGTTCCTCTGCAAGAACAGTCAGTATTTTTAACTGTTGAGACATCTCTCCAGCCCATCTGGATGTGTAAAGCAGAATTTTATATTATTTATTTATTTTCCCATTCATTCATTCATTTATTTATTTTTGGTTTTTCAAGACAGGGTTTCTCTGTATATCTCTGGCTGTCCTGAACTCACTCTGTAGACCAGGATAGCCTTGAACTCACAGATATCTGCCTGCCTCTGCCTCCCAACTGCTGAGATTAAAAGCATGTGTCACCACACCCGGCTGTATATTTATTTTTTAAATGTTTATTGGTATGAATATATAAAACTATCACTGATGACATTTTAAAATATATTTCATATATTCTAAAATATACCATCACTATTATTAATTTTTAAAGTTCTGAAAAGCATTTTATTTTAAAGATTTATTTACTTAGTTTCATTTATGTATATGTGGGAGTGTCTGCATGAGTTTATGCACACCATGCATGTGAAGGAAGAGGAGCTGCCTGATATGGGTACCGGGAATGAAACCAAGGTTCTCTGGGAGAGCAGTAAGCATTCTTAACCACTGAGCCATCTCTCCTGTCCCTGAAAAGCAGCTTAATAACATATTTTAAATTTTCCACATGAAGTATAAAAATAAATTAAAATTTTCCGATTTGTCTTAACTTTTATTTTTATTCTATTATTATTAGAGAATACTTATAATATTCCTATGTTAGGAAGTAGCCTATGCTTTGCTGAGACCTACTAATATAATTTTTTTTTGTTCTTGAGTTGACAGTGCATTTTTAAAATCAGGATCACAGGCATCTTCTTCTGTCACTGCTACATGCACCTCCATGAGACAGACCCCGCTGGTTGGATGTGGAATACATACCCACAACCCCAGCAGTGGGAAGCAAGTGCAGGGGGACTTACAGTTATGCTGAGCTGTGAAATGAGTTCCATCTAGGCTGGCCTGGGGCACATTGCAAAACCCCATTTCACATACAAACTCCCAAGACAGATTGAGTTTGATGTTCGGAGAGTCTGATTCTTCTATGCCCATTTTTATTTTTGTTTTTCTAGGATATTATAAACCCTTGTCTCATATTACCACTTGTTTCTCCTTGTGCCTCTTGTAGTTTTTATCTTAGAGAGGTACTGGCTATATTATTTGGTACACAAATATATTCAAGACAGCTATAGCATTTTTTTAAAAATTTAGTATAGTATAGTCTGCATGCATGCCTGCAGGCCAGAAGAGGACACCAGATCTCATTATAGATGGTTGTGATCCACCATGTGGTTACTGGAAATTGAACTCAGGACCTCTGGAAGAGCAGCCAGTGCTCTTAACCTCTGAGCCATCTCTCCAGCCCCTTCTCCCCACCCCCCCTTTTTAAAGACAGGGTTTTTCTGTGTAGCCCTGGCTATCTTGGAACTCATTCTGTAGACCAGGCTGGCCTCAAACTCAGAGATCTGCCTGCCTCTGCCTCCTGAGTGCTGGGAATAAAGGCGGGTGCCACCGCTGCCCAGCGTGGAATAAAGGCGGGTGCCACCGCTGCCCGGCGTGGAATAAAGGCGGGTGCCACCGCTGCCCGGCGTGGACAGTTATATCATCTGAAGTTGTACTTTCTTCACTTCTTTGCCAAATCAGCACATCTTGGCTTGTGTTACATCTGTTTGCTATCAGAATGTTAACTCTGCTCCTTGTTTATAGCTAGCCGCTTGATATTCCTTTCTTCACATTCCCACTTTGAAAGCCTTTCAGGTCAACTTGCATGTCTTTTGTACAGCACACATCTGGGTATTACTCTGTGAGACAGGTGGAAAAATTATTTCTTTAATTGTTGAACTAAGTCCTTTGTGCATCTTAATATGGCTGCTGCAGTTCATTTCAGCTTGGTGGTGTTTCGTTAGGATTACTATGTGTGCTGAGGTGTATTTTATGGTTTTTCTGCATAGTTTGTTTCCTTTATCTTTTTCTTTAACATTTTTCTTTTTTTTTTTTTTGGTTTTTCGAGACAGGGTTTCTCTTTGTAGCCCTGGCTGTCCTGGACTCACTTTGTAGACCAGGCTGGCCTCGAACTCACAAAGATCCGCCTGCCTCTGCCTCCCAAGTGCTGGGATTAAAGGCGTGCGCCACCACTGCCCGGCAACATTTTTCTTTTGGTGTTGAGGAATACTTGAATTTTTATTCTATTGGCTATATTTGTACTTTCTTTTAATTTCCTGGTCTATATTTAATTTCATCCATAGGTTCCTTTATTTAACACTCTCATCTGACTTTAGACATATTCCTAGCATCAGAAGAATTCGTGTTGTAAGTTGTTTAAGACAAGCTATGGGATAGGACAAGTTGCTCTAGAAATAACTCCAAATTGCTATAGTTATTCTTAATAGTTTTCTTATTAGATCTGAAATCCCTGGTAATTGTGACCTGAGATGAAGCAGAAGTGAATAAAAGCAAAAGAGAGGCTTGTTAAGTTGATACTAATTAACAGAAATAAATATTTAAATGTGCGTTTTTAATTGGATAGCCACACATAGAAGAATGAAAGTGGACCCTTATTTCTCAACTTGCACAAAAATAAACCCTAAATGGTTCAAAACCCTTAATGTAAGAACTAAAACTATTATAGAATAAACACTTCAAGATGCAGACCCAAGCACGGACTGTGATTGCTCATGAAATGAAGCTAACTATCGATAAGTGGGATCTCATGAAAAAATAAATAAACTGGGTTCCATACAGAGTGGGAAGGAAATCTTTGCTGGCCATATGTTTGCAAAAGATTAGCACCTGTTACATACAAAGACCAAAAAAAACACAAACCAAAAACTAAACACACCATCAAACAACCCAATTAATAAATAAGTGCACTAATTAATTGAGCAGTTTTCAAGAGATGAAATATAGCCATGCATGATGATGCACACCTTTGATCCCAGCACTTGGGGGACTGAGGCAGGGGGATCTCTGTGAGTTTGAGGACAGCCTTGTCTACTTAGCAAGATCCAGGATGGCCAGGAATGCATAGGGAGACCTTGTCTCAAAACCAAAAACAAAATAACCACAAAAAGAGATGAAATACAATGACCAATGAACACATGAAAAATGTTCAACCTCAACAACTATCAGAGAAATGAAGATCAAGATTATAATGAGGTTCCGTCTTACTCCAACCATGGCAGTCACTATGGAAGTCAGAATGAAGGCTTCTCAAAAAACTAAAAGTGCATCGACCACATAACCCAGCTGTATGATTCCTGGGTATTTATCTGAAAGAGTCTACATCAGCACACCTTGGAGACACTTGCGCATGATATTTACTTTACTGATGATCACAGTGGCCATAATGAAGCCAGCCTAGACATCCATCAACAGGGGAATAGATTAGGAAAATGTGGTATATATCCACAATAGAATTTTTTTTTCAGCCATAAAGGAGAATGAAGTCAGGAAAATGGATGCAACTGGGTCAAGATTCTTTAAGTAAAATAAGCCAGTCTCAGAATGACAGAAAAAAAAATGCTGTGAAAGAACAGGGTTAAGATTTATATTCCAGTAAAATGTTATACTCATATTTACATACCTAGAAGTATATTTTCAACAACAAAAAAAAAAGCCGATAGACTGAAAATACAAATCAAAACCACAGTGAAATGTATCGGTGACATCATTCAGATGCCACTCCCCACACAGGTGCATGTGTTTGAACTCTTGATCATGAGCTGTTTTAAGAGTTGTGAAACCTTCTGAACATGGGACTCTACTGCATCCTGTCAGCCATAATGATGTGAACAAGCTGCTGCTGCACATGTCCACATGCCTCTCACTGTAGATAAAACAGATCTTTATCTGTGTCCCCCCCCCCCCCATCACCATGGAACAAATAGAGCCAAACAACGTCTCACCTCCCCTGAACTGCGTCTGTCAGATGTTTTGTCAGAGTGGTGAGAAAGGTAGTGAACAATCAAGGACACAGTTACAAACACTGGTGAAGACACAGAAAAATTGTGTCATCACATAGCATTAGATGGGATATAAATGGTTCAGCCATTTTGGAAAGCAATTTGGTAGTTCCTCAACAAGTTTTAAACATGAAAGTGCTATGTAACTTAATGTTAGGATGATCTGAAAGGCTTGCATTCAAATGTTAATTGCTTGCCCCAGTCTTCCTTACTGTATGTGACGTGTGTGAGCAAAGGTGAGGCTATGTAACCTCAGCTACTAAGTCATCTCTGATTGGGTGGATAAAGTTGCCTATAGCCTGGGCTAGGCAAGGGAGAGAGGTGCAGTGAAGGTTTGAGGGCTTGGGAGGAAGGAAGAGGGAGGATCATGGGAGAAAGGGGAGGAGGAGAAGCAGATGCTGTGGGCTAACCAAAAGCACATGACAGAGAACAGCAGGCTCTGAGAATTACCATGATGGAGAGAAACAGCAGACATGGAATATATATCAAGTCATATGAGCTTTTATCTATGGAAGCAGAAACCTAGCTTATAGGGTTAAGATTGTGCAGTCCCAGGCTTAAGGCTTACTAAGATCCAACAGGTGTCTGTGTGAGTTTATTTCTGAGTGGCAGGTTCAGGGATAGCTTTTCCATCCTAATCAGTTATCAATTATTAATTATTTGCTACCACCACCTAGTAATTGTCAGACAAGTGTATACACATAACGAAGGAAGACATCATTACAGAAAATGTGTGCACAAATGCTCATAATATTATCCATCATAACCAAAGAGTAGAAATAATTAAAATGTTTATCAACTTATCTATTCAACACCATATTTTTTAACAACGAAGAGGAATGAAGGAATGCTTTATGCTTCAGCATGGACAAACCTCAAAAGCATCATGCTGAGTGGAAGATGCCAGTCACAGAAACCACAGTTGATATGATTTTATTAAACATAGTGCTCAGAATTGACAAAAATAGACTAACATAGAGACAGAAAATAGACTAACAGCGTCCTAGGGCTGAAGATGCTGAGGGGGAATGCAGGGTGGCTGCCAATGGCTGTCAGACCAGAATGATGAAAATGTTCCGAGTTGATTGTGCTCCTACTTTGCTTCAGGACCCATTACGCTCAACAGTCTAAAAAGCACTGAGATGGCTGGAGAAAGGGGTTGGTGGTTAAGAGCACTTGCTACTCTTCCAGAGGACACAACTACAGCTCCCAGCACCCACATCAGGTATCCCACAGTCCTCTGTAACTCCAGTGCAAAGGGATCTGATACCTCTGGCCAATTTAAGCACCCTCACACCTACACTCAGACATACACACTTATACATAATTAAGAGTAATAAAATATATCTTTAAAACTCTGCTGATATGTATACTTTGATGTAGTGAATTCGTTTTGTTGTTTGTTTGTTTTGTTTTTTCAAGACAGCTTCTCTGTGTAGGCTTGGCTCTGTACACCAGGCTGGCCTTGAACTCAGAGGTTCACCTGCCTCTGCTTCTCAAGTACTGGGGTTAAAGGCGTGCATCACCCTGGCTGAGTCAGTGAATTGTACGGCATATGAATTACATCTTAGACAAGTTGTTAGAAAAACAAGCATAAAGTCAGGCATAATGGCACACATATTTAGTTCCAGAACTCAGGAGGCAGAGATAGACAGATTTCGGTGAGTTTGAGGGCAACCTGGTATATATGTATATATATATAGCAAGTTCCAGGCCAGCGAGGGCTACACAGTGAGACTTGTCTCAAAATAAAAACCAAAGCAAACACATAAGCAGATAGAAATTAAAAAAAAAAAAGAGTAGCAGATGAAGACACAGGTGAAAAGGACCGTGCCCCTATGAGCTCAGGTAGCTGTGGATGATAGCAGGAGCCAGCCAACAATCTGGCAGGGATAGGGAGGGGTTTGTGAGCCCCACCCCTAGCTGGGGACCCATTGCCAAGTGATGGCTGCTATGGGAGGAAATGTCAGTTTTCCTTAGATCCCCTGGTAGGCTGGCCATGCTCAGTGGACAGCCTCGCACCAACGTGCATATGAACAGCACTAATTTCCCTCAGTAGATTATTTTGCAGAAACAAACAAGAAGAAAGACATGAAGTTGAGAAGGGAATGTGGGGGGATCTGGGAGTAGTTGAGGGTCGGGGTGAGGATGACAGAAAATGCATTTATGTGCATGTATGAAACCCTCAAAGAAGAAATAAAAGTATGATATTAAAAAGATTATATAGATGAGAGCTTCTGTCATTCAATTGCTTCATCCTGTGGGCACAGTGAATTACTCTATGGGGCATTAAAAATGGCCACATGTGTTCACTACTGCTGCCTTGGGATCTTCTCTTTGGTTTACCAGAACGGGCTCTGCAGTGTAGTGGAGGCTGCGGTTCTATTCCCAGAGTCTCACACCAAACTTCTTCCTCTGGGCCTCGGGGAGAGTTGCTCTGCCTCCTGGGCCTAGATTTCTTCATGTGTAAAATTAGAAGGAAGTAGAGTGTGTAATCACAAAGCTCCCAGCACTTATGTCCTCTGAAGACCTTGCTACAATGTTCCTAGAGGCACCTCAACACTGATGTGGGTCTTGGTACTTATACCTCCCTGTTCAGCAGTTCCAGCCCCTCTCAGTCAACAGGGCTCTCGATGGTGACCATGCAGAAAGAAAGGGCAGAAGGGTGTGCTTTTGTTCGCTCTCTGGGAACTAGTGCCAGTCTGGTTTTGTGTTGAGTTGAGGTAGATGTGTGTGACTGAGCTGTGATGGTGTAAGGGCCTTGAGTGTATGTTTAGAAAGCACGAAGAGGCTAGAGAGCAACCATGGTGATAGTCCTTAGGTACATTCCTCCTTCCATGTGAGACAGTCTCTCATTGACCCATTGACCTTGAACTTTTCTAGACCAGTCTAGCCACCAGTGGACTTGCAGAGGTCAGTCTGTTTCTACCTCCCGTATGGCCATCACTGGATTCCTGGCCTGTGGCACCAAGCTTTGCTTTTAAATGAGGATTCTGGGATCCGAACACAGATCCTTTTACAAGCCAACTTTACTGACTGAGTCACTTCTTCAGTCTCTTGAGTTTCTTGTTTGCTTTTGTTTTTTTTTTTTTTATGTCATTTGTTCATTTGCTTGTTGTGTGTGGCAGGGGTTATGCATGTACCATGATATGCATGTGGAGGTTGGAAAACAACCTGTGATATTTGCTTTTTTCCTTCCCTGTGTGGGTCCTAAGGATAAACTCAGGTCATAAGATTTGGTGTCTGAAACAGTAAATTTTTATTTATACTTATATGTGTATTAATATTTAACAATTACCTATAAAATTCTTAAATCCTAAAACCTAAACCCTACTTCTAAAACTTATAATCTGACTAAGAATATCTTAATGCCTAAAATACTCTAATATCTATTAAAAACAAACACTTAACACTAACTTAAGTTTTTTAAAAGGATATTAATTCTCTCAGGTTAATTATTTTGGTGTGGATCCATACGGGTGGTTGGTTTCCATCAAGCCTTTCAATCTTAAAGTCTATGAGTCTTATTCATCAGATCTTAAGGCCAGTTTATAAATTTAATTTGTTTTGACCATTGATGTGGGGTGGCCTTTTAATCAGTCAAGAATTGCCTCTGTGATCCTAGGGCCCAATTATTTACAGTATTAAAAGTTCCAAATCCGCTGCTCACTGTTTTGATGCTCTGGGGCTCCAAGGGCTCCATTCTGGCATTCTGGCCATTCTGATGCTCTGAGCCTCAGAGGGGAGATACTTCTCCATTCCAGCATTCTAAAGCACCAGGGAGGGTCTGCCTTGATTTTCTCCACTAGAATGGACTCCTGGCAGGTCAGTGCAAAACGGTGATGAGCAGTAGAGCATGGTTTCTCAGCATGTGTTGGTAGAGGAAGACAAGGAGGAAGGCAGACGGAGGCCAAGTGGGCTTCTGTTTTGACTCCCTTGTGTCATAATGTGTCGTAATGATCTCAGCCGTGAATTCTGGCATTTCGTTGTCGTAGACCCGGGTGGGTTTTCCAAGGCATGCCTCCACAACAGTGTGTTCTGTGGTCCCATGATCAGTGACATTATCTGCTCTTGGCGAGCTTTCAAAGCATGCCCTTCAATGGTAAACAAGTCCAGCCATTTAATTGGATCTACCCATACCTTCCACCTGAGTCACTAAGCTTCTGCTAATCCAAGATCCCTATGCTGCTAAATGCTATATTAACTTCACTAACCCTACCACAGGAGTCAGGTGTGGTTATCCGCACAGCCATCTTGCCAGCCCTTAACTTGAGTTTTTAAGAACCATATTTTGTATTCTGTTTAAAAGTTTTTTCTTTAAAAATTGTATTATATGTATGTTAAAAATAAGATTCATAAGACTATTTCTTTATTTGTTCCCTCCTGGCAGTTCCATGAGTTCCTTCAAAAAAGTCAAAGCCACAGAGATACACAAAGTGACAAGAAGATATGTTACAGTAGGCTTAATTGTGACCAGTCAAGTGGAAACAGATGATGAGTGGAAATGACGGGAACAAAGGGATCTGTGAACTGGCAGGCTGGTGTCAGCATCAGGAAATGACAGTGCAGTTTACAGGAAGAGTCACATTTGAATCTCGGTTCATCAATGAGTTGATACATGGCTGTGGTTCTGTCAAATCATTCTGAGCGTTGGTTTCCTATCCATAAAATGAAGACAATATGCTTTATTTTCTAGAGTTATATGGTTTGAGATTATAAAACTGTAGCAATTTCTAAGTATTCAAGGAAGAGGCTCAAAAATTATTGTCATTCTGCCACTGCTTGCTCTGCCTCATGATACTGAGCATTGTAGACCAAGATCGCCTAAGACTGCAACAGATTTCTTTCTTCCACTGAGGTATGTCATATGTCCCAGCCTAGCCGCTTCCCCCTACTGCCCAGTTTTATGACATTGTAGATACTGTATCACTTTGTACCTGGCTAAATTCTTCTCTTTACCTCAAAATTTCTGTAGGTCAAGGAATCTAGCCTCACTGCCATTCCAGATGTCAGCATGGTGTTGGCTATTGTGATTTGTAAGTTGGAATTATAGTCCAAAAGTGATTATTATAAACAAAGAAACCCAAGTCTGTTTCTTTTCTAGATTCTTCTATGGAACCTGGGGTGTTAATAGCTTGCTAGCAGCCTAGTCATATGTTAGTTTCACTTGGATTTGTATTCCTCTAAAACTAAAACCACCAGCATTTTCTTTATTTTTTTTTTAAATTCCCAATCCCTCACCAGTATTTTCAAGTAAACTTTTTTTTTTTTCAGAGCCAGACCCTTGGGGTTCATTCTATATAATCATATGTATACTTGTATATGTATACCACATTGATACCTGTACTTATAGGTATAGCTATATATGACTAAATTCATGTGTTAGATTTCTGATACTGTGACAAAGATTGCTAAGATAATTGTCATACAAGGAGAAAAAGTAGTCTATTTTGGCTCATGCTTTCATAGGCTTCAGCCCATGATCATCTGGGCCCATTGCCTTTGGGTCTGTGGTTAAGTAAGGCAGAAAACCGTGGTAGCAGCACACACACAGCAAAGAAAGCTACTCACTTTGTGGCATCAGGGAAACAGAATAGAAGGGTTCTGGGGGGCTAAGAGTCCCTCTAAGGTCACAGACCAGCAACCTTTCTTCCATGAAACCCTGCCTCCTAAGTGCCCCACTACCTCCAATATCAGCATAGGCTGGAGACCAAGCCTTTGATACAGAGGCTTTTGGATGATAGCCAAACTACCAGTTTGCTTTCATGAAGAGTCTCCCGGTACGAAGACCGGTATTACACATCTAGCGTCTTTTGATAGGATGCTATGAGCGTTCACTGACTTCTGCCACATTCAAATCAGAGAGAGGTTAAGTAGCTTGTGCAGATTTCCACAGCTTACACACTCGGATACATTTCTTCCACCAGAGTTGGGTGAGCAGGGAACTCTAGGCGGTCCTTGGATCACCATTTCTGAGTCTCAGTGAGTCTGCTTGTACAGGGACTGTCTGGCCTAGATCATATTATATGCTTTCCCAGCTCCAACATATTTGCATAGGTCTGCCAAGACTAAGCTTCTACTTTGCTTTTCTGGGGGCCCTGCTTGCTCTTCAGCTCACCTCAGCACCCCACTTTCACCCCCAGGGATTGTCAAGTCCTCCTGAGATTAGCATTCTGTACCTGTCACACCTACTGTCACCCCTACTCAGCAGCATCTGATGCTCAGACCCTCTGGGCCTTGTTAAGTCACTGGTACAGATTTTTTTCACCTCAGCCCACACTGGCCTGTAGGTCCTTAGTCACTGTAATATTCCAGAACACTAATGTCTCCAAAAGCATTTTAAAGGTGGGTCAGGCATAAGGGGACTATCATGATTAGCTTTAATTTTCAATTAGGACAATCTGTAGTCTCCTGGGAAGGGGGTTTTCAAGGAGGCATTGCCTACATTAGGCTGGCCTGTGAAGGACTTTTCTTAGTTGGGTTAATTGAGTCAGAAAGACCCACCTTGAATGTGGACAACACCAATCATGGTCTTGAGAACTGTATAAAAGGTTTTTGTTTTTGAAGGAGGAGGTATCAGTTTGTGAGTCTGCATGTGTGTTTATCCTCTCTGCTCTTGACTGAGGGTATGTTACGACTGGGTGGTTGGCACTCCTATTTTGACTACCTTGCAGTAATAGATGATAACCAGAATTGTAAGTCAAAGAAGCACTCTCCTCCCTAAATTGTTTTTGGGCAGGGGAGGGGTCAGGGTACTCACAGAAACAAATGTAGGACTAAAGTGGGGACCTTGTGAGTTTCCGCACAGGGTAGAATGGGCACACTGAACAACTTGTCCACACATCACATCACATTTTGTCTCCTGCAAGCTAACCACATAGGAGATCCTGGGCCACCTCGTTCCTTTGTTAAACTTGTCAGTGTGCTGAAACAAATGTGTAACTTTTGTTTGTTATTTGTTTTTTTGAGACATGGTCTCATTCTCGGTATCCCAAGATAACTTTAAATACCTGATCTTCTTGCCTCAGCCTACTGAGTGTTGGATTAAAGGTATACGCCACAATGCCTGGCTATAAAAACTCATCTTCTCTTAACATGTATGCAACATGTTTGCAAGAAAAATAATTCTGTTCATGACAATGGGTTTCCTCCTCCATCTGAGGCCTGGTCTCCAGAATAGAAACAGAGAACAAGCTGGAACAAACCCCAACACTGTCTGGAGAGAATGGGCAGAAGCTCCTGGTTGGCACTGAATGACTTTGCAGCAGATGGGATGCCTCTTTTTCTTAAGTGAGGCACCCTTGAGTGATAGTGCTTTAAGGGTGCTGCTATGTGTCTACAACAAGAAAGACTATACTACGCAAGTTAAAATCCCAAAAGAATTCCCCTTTTCATTCAGACAGTCTGCTTTCTTGTTGGAAAATATTTCTAGTCAAGACTAGAGGGAAATCTGCTTTGTTGTTCCCCTATGAAATAAACACTGAATTTCTACCTGAAAGAAGAGTTAGCAAGTCACAATCACAGTGTAGTGGTACCTATAAACCTAGTACTCATGAGCTGAGGTAGGCAGATTTCTAGTTCAGGGTCAGACTAGGCTATAGAGAAAGTTCTAGAGGCTGCCTCAAAAAAAAAAAAAAAAAAGGAGGGGAGAGGAAAGGAAGGCCAGACATAATGTCACAGCTATTACCCAGGTACTTGGGAGGTTGAGGCAGGAGGATGGTGTGAGTTTCAGGCTAGCCTGGGCTACATATATCCTGACTTTAATTAAAAAAAAAAAAGAAATAGAGTTGGCTTGAGAGATGGTTCAGTAGTTAAGAATACTTATTGTCCCTAGTGGTGCTGCCATGTAGGCCTACAGTCTAGGAGTAAGCTCTTAGCCCTCATATGACTGCTAAACTGGGGTGCGGGACTGATGTGTAGGAACACTCCACCCAAGAGGAGTAGGATAGAAGGGAGAGGGGGTAGAGGGTAGGAGTGGGAGGGGTGGAAAGAGGGCACTGGGATGGAGATGTAACTTGAAGTAATAAATAAACATTAAAAAAAAAAAAAGAATAAGAAGAATACTTGTTCTTTCAGAGAACCCAAGTTCGGTTCCCAGCATCCATGGTAGTTCACAACCATCCATATCTTTAGTTCCAGGGGATCCAGTGTTCTTTTCTTACCTTTGCAGGTCTGTAGTAGGGATCTGAATTTCTTTGGAAACACAGTTGTGTTGAATGAACATGTAAGGGTTGAGGGAACCACTGAAAAATAGACTCATAAAATTGGTGTACAAATCAGCCTAATGACTTGTACTTGTGGGGAACACCTGGGATAGCACGTGATCTTGGAACAGGTGAACCTCTTGAGGAGGGCATAAGGTTGGCCAATGAGAAAGCATCCTAGTGCATAGTTAGAGAGAACGTATATAAAGGAAGTCCTGAAGACTCAAGAGAGCTATTCCCCTGACATTGCTTTGCATCACTGCTCATTGCTGCCTCACTTTGAAAGGTGCTAGAAAGATTGTAGCCTAGATTGGGCTGAGGCCAGGTGAAGCCTCAGTTGTGGCTGAAAGCCCCAGCACCAAGGCCAACCACTCAGGCTGGTGGGTTGGAAGGTGTTCATAGTTATTAATAAATAGTTTAAAGACATGCCAAGACAGGTCCCAAGCATCAACATGATACACATCCATACATGTAAGCAAAAGCTCACACACACAATAAATGTAGATAAATCTTAGTTAGGCATAGGTAGGATCCCAGTTTGTGGCAGTGAAAGGAATGGCCAGATACAGAATGTATTTTATAGGATTATGAATTAGTTACTTTTCTTGTTGCCATGACAAAATACCTGACAAAAATAATCTAAGGAAAGAGAAGTTTATTTTGGTTCAGAGTTTGAGAGTATAGTCCCTCGTGGTGGGAAAGGCATGGTGGCAGGAGTGTGAGGCAGCTGGTCACATTATGTCCACAATAAAGAAGAGAAAGAGGAATGCATGCTGTTCCTTACCTAACTTTATCCTTTTGTTGTTGTTGCTGCTTTTTGAGACAAAGTTTCTCTCTATAGCAGCCCTGGCTCTGGCTGTCCTGGACTCTCTTTGTAGACCAGGCTGGCCTCCAACTCACAGAGATCTGCCTGCCTCTGCCTCCCCAGTGCTGGGATTGAAGGCCTTCCCTACCACACCTCGCTTCTAACTTTCTCCTTTTATTCAGTCTGGGGCACCAGCCTATGAAGTAATGCCATCAACATTTAAGGTGGATCTTCCCACCTCAGGTAAACCAATTTAGAAGCCCCCTCACAAACATATGCAGAGGTGTGTCTCCTAAGTGATTCTCAAGCCTGTCTAGTGTGACCAGTTTTAACCATCATGACTAGTTATACAAAAGGAGTAGGAGAATGAAATCCTTCCCCAGATGTCTGTCTTAGAGTCTGTGGCTTTATGCCCTGTTGTACATTGGTGTTTTGATTGCATGCATATCTGTGTGAGGGCATCAGATCCTGTGGAACAGGAGTTACAGACAGTTGTGAGATGCCATGTGGTGCTGGGAATTGAACCTGTGTCTTCTAGAACAGGGGCCAGTGCTCTTAATCACTAAGCCATCTCTCCAGGCTTTATATCATGTTGTAACAAAAAGAATGAAAGTGCAACTGTCCTAGATATGCGCATCCTAAGTTTGTCAAGTCCTAAAATAACTGTGAGAGTTTAAATTCCTTAGGGAGAGCTATTTGACTCTAAGTCTCCTGAGGGCAAAACTAAAGCTCTGGGTCAGTAGCCTTGGGGGCCACTGAGGATACAAGTGTTGCAACCTTTGTTGAAGCTCATTGAAGGAAAGCTACTTCCTCCTGGTCAAAAGAATAAAATCTACCTCTGGCCCTGGATGGAAACAGGACTTTCTGATCTGCTCCAGAGATTAGAGCATTATATACCATTGCCTCTTCCCTTAAGAGTTAGTCTAGCTAGGCCTGTCAATTACTTGGTCAACAAATGACCCACCAAAAAGGATGTTTTTACCTAAAGCCTTGCTTTAGGTAGGAGGAGGAGATGGGAGGAATAATTATCCCTTCTTTCAATGCCTATGTTTGCAGAACTTCCATCATGTAGCATTGCTTTCTTTTTCTTTATCTCTTCCCCCAAAGCCTAAACATGCTTTTTCTGTTGCTCTGGACTTCCTCATTCTTTCTTTGAAGCTCCCCTGTCCCTGCCAAGGTTTACAACTTGCCTTTCCTGTTTTGCTTTTTCGTTGTTGTTGTTTTTTCTGAAACTGTAATAAAATTATCCTTGAGCTTCTTTCCATGTTTCTTTATAAATTATTTTATTAATGATACTAAGAACTCAAAAGAAAGAAAGAAAGAAATAATTTCTCCAGCAACATATGGCACCCAACCTGAGCCTCCCCAAGGTTCCTGGTAATACTTTCTTCTACTTCTTCTCAAGGGCTGGTGTTCTCTCAACTGAAATGAAGACAGATGCTACCCAAGCCAGGGCTTCCAGTAGGGCTTTCGTTGAGCTCATAACTCTACTCTAGCTTGGGAGCCCAGCCTCAAAGGTCTTAGGAAAGGAAGAGTAGAGATCAATGAGGAAGTAATGACTGCTGTGCATGTCAGTGATATTCCCAAAGTGAGTGATAGGGTTTCTTGTTTCAGAGAGAATAGCGTTCTTTTAGGGTGGTCTGTTGCCCAAGACCAGCTGAGAATACTTCTTTCACCTGCTATGTTGAGAACTCAAAGAATGATACCCCAAGGGCATGCTGAGTACTTTGAACTAGAGGTTGGATAGACTTCCTAAACAGTCACAGAACTCATCTTTCTCTGACCCTCTTCTGCCCTGCTGTCCCTCAGTCCTCATTCTCCCCACAAAGGGAGGCATTCTCTTTGCTAAAGCACATCATAGAATTAGAATCCTTATCACCAAAGCAAGACACAAAGTCTTAAAGCATTTGACTGCTTCCCTGCCTTCCTTTTGTTCTGAGACAGGAAGGCAAAGACAGGCACAGGTGACTGAGTCTGAAGAAGATTGACGCTGATCTGCTGAAATCAAGACATTATCTCTTTGACTACCCTGGACCCTTCAAGGATGTACAACCCCCCTTCAAGACACTAAGAAAACTAGCCACCTATGACTGCCACTATCATTAGACCCCTGCCATCTATATAAGTAATAAAGACAGCTGAGAGTCCCTCTTAGATAAGCCAACCTGAAAAGGAGACTCTAAGACTAAACCCACTGCCCAGAAGTAGCCGAAACCAGTCAAGCCGCCTAGAAGGGGTTTAGACCAACTGGGGCACCTGGAAAGGACACTCTCCAACCTGCTGAGCAGCCTGCAGGCTGTGCAGTGTGCTCCAGGTTCTCAGCTTTTGTGAGCCATCACTCATGCTGAGGTGGCCTTTGGTGATGCAGCTGTTTTGAGTCATTTTTGCTCCTATAAGTAACCCCTCACTCATTCCTGTAACTAACTCCAATAAATAACCCCATTGGTTCACCAAATTGGACTTTGATCTGTCATGGGCTCCCTATCTGGGGTGAGTGTGTGTGTGTGTGTGTGTGTGTGTGTGTGTGTGTGTGTGTGTGTGTATTGCATCTCCCCAAGAAAAGTCTGTCACAAAACAGAGACATAAGAGCACAGGACAATCTCCAGATCTCTCTAGGAGCATGATGACAGAGGATCATCTGGGGCTGGAGAGATGGCTCAGCAATTAAGAACACTTGTTCTTACAGATGGTCGGAAATCAGTTTCCAGCACCCATATGGTGGCTCACCACCATCCATAGCTCCAGTTCTAGGGGGTCAGATATCCTCTTCTAACCTTTGTGGGCACCAGGCATAAATGTGGCCCACATACACACATGTGGACAAACCATTTGTACACATAAAATTAATAAAAAAAAATTTTAAAGAAAGAACTCCTATAACCTATCCTTGTCTGAATCAAGCCAACAAGTCGTTCAAGGAGGTCATCATGGGAAGAAAAACTACAACTGACAGGACAATAAGAATCTAGACAGACAGGCTGGGCTGGGTTCCTCACTTGCCTATAGCCACTTGACAGGCAAATATATTCTGCTTTTTTTTTTTTTTTCCAGCTACCCTGTTTTCTGTTATAGGCTGTGGTGTGATCCTCACGGGCAGGGGATCTTGCGCTCACCCCCGTGCCACAAATGCTACTTGGAGCAGCCTGAGCTGAAGTTCCAAACAGTCCCTATTCCAACGTGGGGATCTGTGGTGACAGCAAGATACCCTGGTTTCCCAGTTTTCCATGGATCATGTATTCTGTCGATCTTTTGTGGCTGGGGTATGTGTCAGCTGTGTTTCTGTAGTCACCTAGGACCCAAGGCCTTGTCCACCAGGTCAGCAGACCATAACCAGAGACCCCACAGATGCTGGTACTGATTCCTGGCCCCATTACTCAGACATCTTGTCCTTCCCTGCCTCTGTACATAGGCATCCAAATCCAATGTGCTAGTTGATGACCAGGTCTCCAGATGGATCCAGAGAGGCCTGATGATCATGGAGGCCAGGGAAGGGCTGTGGTAGTGCTGGGACAAATCAGAATCCGTGTGGGCGTGGCTAGCAGCTTCACTTTCCCAGTAGTAATGTGATCAAAATCTGGGGCTCCCCCAAGTGCCATTTGGTTGGAACAGGAGGCATTTCTAAATCAGTTACCATTTGTGCTCCAGATTGCACAACACCCTCCCAGAATATGTTGTTTCCTCTGCCTGATCTTAGTTCTTGTGACAAACAGAACCCTGGTGAGAGGCTCAGTATACAAGTGGACAACGGCTACACCACTTAGAACAATGAGATTCTGACCCACAATATCCATAGCAACCGGTCTTGGCAGCCAAACCCCACAATCTGCAGCAATCAGATGCAAAGGGTCAGGTACTTGGCGGTGTTGGAAGCTTCCCCACTTTCCATACACCCCCCCCCCCCCAGAACCACAGAGAGAAAGTCAACCTGCCTCCAATTATTTAAAATGTCCCCTCTTCTGCCTGCCTCCAGCTTTCTCTATGCCAACATCCTCCAGCCAGAGCACATCTGAAATCGTTGCTTTTTCTCTTCAAAGCTTCCCACCCCTAGCCTGCCCCTAGATTCGGCCAACACAGGGGGTGGTGGCTGTGCCTGGCGCCCTAGCTGGAGCCCCAGCCCCTTCATCTTCTCACTTGAGGGCTCTGTTTATTTCCACACTGTCACCAGGCTCCTTTCCACTTACTATTTCAGCTGCTCAAAGAGAAATGCCCCCAATAGAGGGGGGTGAATTAACAATGAGTTGGTGGAGTTAGTTCTATTGCCTTTAAAAGACACAGCAAAGGGACAGAAACAAACCTCCCACCTCAGTGTTTGATACTGACCCTGCATTACCAACACGGATATAAAATGCAGGTATCCGGAGGCCAGGGCTCCACCCACGAGAATGGAAAATTCAAGAAGTCCCATAGAGAACCGAGCTTTGGGGATTCTGAAGTCACCTGATGTCCGTGCTGGTTTCCTACAAATGACTGACTCTTCAGTCAACTTCCAACACACACACATGCACGCACACTGTTTTCTTTCTTGCACAGGACTCTGGATTTGCACGTCTTTGCTCCTTCTAGAATCTCTGATCAGCGGTAATTAAAAAAAATAAAAGTTCTTCCAGCAGCTTGACACTTTTTGAATTGCTAATTGGAGTGAATCGGAGCCATTAGGCTGTCTTTCACACCTACTCAGTCCCTGCCTCGGGTTTTTCTGCATATTTGCATCAGTAAGTTTGTGAGAGTTATGCAAATCAATTACTCCCACACCCTCCACTGAGATCCCTACCTGTGGGGTCCCAGAAAAATCCCTTCCCACCTGCTCAGGTTGACAGAGTTTTAACTCTTCTGCTGAGAGATGCTCAGTCATCCCGGGAGTCACTGTTGTTGGAGTTTTATGTGAGTATTTGCATAAACTAGTAGAAAGTCTCGCTCAAGTCCATTGCTCAGGCAATGGAATGGTTTGAAAAGAAACAGTGTTATCCTTGAAATGCAGAGAAAAGCTTTTGAATTAGCTACAGAACTGATTTGCATCCACTGGGTAAGAAAGCCAGGCCTACCAGACAACTGCCCTTTGCAGTTTGGGAACTCCAGAACATTCTTGTCTTAGTTCTTAACTGTGAGGAGACACTACCCAGTCTTTTCTACCTCATACTCTCTTTTGTTGTTGTGTTCAACAGGCTCTCACTATGTAGACAGGCTAGACCAAAACCACAGCATTAAGAAACTGCCAGCTAACACTTCCACAGGAAGAAGTGGTACTATTTATCATATTAGAACAGTTAGTGATGGATTTCTATGTCTGTGGATAGCTGGCAGGGCTTAACTCTCAAATCTCCACGAGACTTTTGACTTGGCTCATGCCAACCCTACAAGACTGAGGAAGTTACAGGAAATGATCTGCGTCCTTAAGAATGAACAGCCTAAGCACAGAGGGGTCTAATACTCCGGCCCTCCCAGGCACACCTATCAGTCCTTAGACTGCTGTCTATCGCTTCTCTTTCCTGAGCCCCGACTTTACATGTATTGTATGATCTGTGTGTGCACCAAGAATGTACAGTTGACACAATGATGGTGTGTTAATTGCATTGCTCTTAATTTAATAAAATTCCATTACCAAGGCAGTTTGTACCAGGATAAATCGGGCTTATGGTTCCAGAGGGATAACCATGGTAGGGGAGTGTCCATCATGGCCGGAAGTTTGGCAATAGGAAGGGGGTGGCCAGAGCAGGAAACTGTGAGATCTTCAAATGCAAGCACAAATCAGAGAGAAGGGACTGGAAGGAGGGCAGGGCAATATAATCCCAAAGCCCATCCCCAGAACTGTAATTCCTCCAGCAAGGCCACCTTTCCTAAACTTTCCCAAACAGCACCATCAACTATGGGCCAACGGTTCAAATACCGAGCCTATATGGGACATTTCCCATTCAAACCACCACAGAGGGTAAGTGTATGTGGAAAACAAGATGATAGATCATGCAGACCCAGGCTGCTTCAAACTGACAGAGCCAACATCTTGACCACTGGCTGTCTTCTAGTTCCATTGCTGTATTTTTGCAACACACCTTCATGGTAAATTTTCCACTCACCATTGCCAGGACTGTTTGTAATTTCCATGACAATCTCCAGAATTAGCCAGCTATAATCATAAAGGAAGGGAAAGGCAGAATTCTTTAAGACACGTTGATAAAATCCAGAAAAAGTCATATGTTTTACATTCAGATATTAATCTACATAAAAAAGCATTAACCTCGCTTCCATTACCTGCTTCAGGTGTGTGTGTGTGTGTGTGTGTGTGTGTGTGTGTGTGTGTGTGTAAGAGATATTAGCTAAAAGTTTAACTCTGGTTCTGATTTTACTGTCCACTGAATAAAATCCTACCTGTTTGATCTCTGGCTTGGTTATTGGCTTCCATCTGGAAGAATACAGAACCAAGATTTGACTCAGGATAAACTGAGTAGAAAGATCACACTAATACTGCCATTTTCTGAGCACATACCCAGCTCAAAGTTCAGCAAGAAGGACAGATAGATATGCCAATGGATGCCTGTGCAGGTATTTACTTGAGGAGAAACCTGCAGAGTGAGTCACTGTAAGAATCATGACCTGATGCTTTTAACTTGAGGGACTTATAGGGTAGAAGAGGGCATGCTATGGGAAAGGAGGTTGACAGTTTCCTTTTAGGTCCCACCATTGACAAATGCTAGGGGTAGGCATAGGTCATCAGCAAAAGAATGTTACTTAATGCATAAACATCTTTCCTACTGGGCATGACTTGGGATCCAGGAGGTCAGAGAAGAATCTAAAGAAACAAGTGACTTTAGTTCTGTGGACCAAATTACTGAAGTTACAGGAGTTGTCAGTGCATCCAAAATGGAAGAGCTTTGCAAAATGGCATGGCCCTGAATAACAAACTAAGAGCCTACAAGTTTCAGTACAAATGTGCAGAGAATACTTGTTATTTTATCTACATTCTTGGATCACCTTGATTCTTTTCTCCATGCCTAACCATAAGCCCTATCTACAAGGAGGCATGAGGCTGCAACTTTATCTTATTGGTAATGTTAACCAATCTGTCTCCATCTTGGGCTTGAAAACCATCTTATAGTAAAGACAAACTAGGCTCATTCCTATTTATAATTAAATCTCTGTTTCTCAAGGATTAGGCTATGCCCCACCTGTAACTGAAAGACCCGGGAGAGGGAAGTCCCTCACCCGACACTTGGGATATCACAGCCACCCAAAAACTCTCAAGAGACCATCTTGATGCGATCGCAAGAGGTTTATTTCGGGGATCAGCGCTGAGGACGCAACTGGTATCCCACGCAGGGGTAGAGGAGTTGCGACCTCAACTTGGGGGAGAGTAGAGTATTTAAAGAAAAAAACCACAACCCAAGAGGGTGAGGGAAAATACAAGTGGAAAGTACCAGCCCATTGTTTACCAC
>CAJQZJ010001006.1:3806029-3827507 GCA_907164525.1 Lophiomys imhausi
AAGGGGGTGAGGGGAAATACAAGTGGAAAGTACCAGCCCATTGTTTAGCTAGTCATGCGGGAAATACCCTATCCTGGAGCCTGGGGTTCATGACCTGACTGACCTTCATTCTTGGTTCCACCCTTTTCATGGTCAGCTAAGTTCCTGGAACCTGGGGCTCAGCTAAGTTCCTGGAACTTGGCTGGCCTGGCTCCTGCCAAAGAGGGGGTCTCTAAAATTTCCATTCCTTTCATAACCTTAGCAACAAATGTTTCTGTATTGCCTGTTCCAGGATACAGCAACTGTGCCTTTGTTTTAAGAGGTTCTTATGACCATGCTGTGATGACTACCTTGTTATGATCACCTTGCAAGTATGTCTCTGCTTCAGGAAGTTGTCATGACCAACTAATTATGTTTATGTTGTGCTCCTATAAGTCCCACCTATTTGCCTGCCAATTGGGAAACCCCCAAGTCCTGAGCTCCAAGAACTCTCTTCTCCCTATGTCCAGGGCTGATCTTTTAAATCCCAGCTTAGGAGGAGACAGCCCAAGTACATGAATAAAGCTTGTTTTAATTAATTTGGCCATGATTTGGATCAAGGGTTTTTCTCCTTGAATCTGTGGGATTAGCAGACAAAACTCATAACTTCAGTGACCGACCTACTGCACAGTGGGCAAAGCACACCTCATTTGGGAATGCATTGCCATTTGGTCAACTTCCTCATCTTTGAGTTTGGATATCTAACTTTTTGGATTGGTGTTAAGCTAGAATCTGCTTACTCATTTTCTATGACCCCCTTAACCTATTACATGGATATGCAGAGGAGGAATAATAAATTTTCTCTGTTCTTTTTTTTTTTTTACTTCTTAGGTGAGGACCCTTTCAATAGCACAGTTTACCAAAAGATAAAGGTTTAATAAACTATAAACCTTGTGTACACATAGGGCTTGCACATAGAAATGAGTATGATTCCAAGAAGTGGCTTTGATGGCACCATCTGGCTTAAATATCATCATTTGCAGGAAACAAAGAAAAAAAAGAAAGAAAGGTTATGGAAATTGAGCAGAAACAGCTCATGAACAAGGTTGAGGTTTGTCATGCAGATTTAAGGGGGTGCTTTCTCAATCTAGAGACTTAATCATCTTTATTCTTGGTACAGGAGGGAGCCGCCCTTACAAATGGAGATTTCCTTTACAGATGTAAATTTCCCCTACAAAGGAGGAACTCCCACTCTGTTTTCAGAGCTTTTCCTGTGTCTGCAGTTTCTCAAAATAATCAGCTCAAAATGATGCTTATGCCAAAAGGCTCATCTCAGGGTGGCATATTCTGGCCTCCTACAGCTTTAACTCCCTGCTTGTCATTGTTTTATTCAAATTTGAGTCTGACCTCCTCCTCCTCCTCCTCCTTCTTCTCTCTCTCTCTCTCTGAAATAGCTTTATTATAATCATCTTGAATTTAGTATTCCTTACCCTCTTAACAAGAGCAAGGATTAAAAAAAAATCCACTTCCACAGGGTTCCACTCTGTCTACCAGGATCTGGTATTGCTTGAAATGGTCCTTACATGGGGAATAGCAGGGAAAAGGGTTGAGGTTAATAGAGCTATTTTCTGCCTTGGCCACCACTGTAAGGGTTTTGTAGTAACCTGAGGGCCAAGACATGCCAAAAAGATAATACCATGCAACAGACCTCATGCAAGAGTTTATTGGGAGAAGGGGCATGAAAGGTCTATTCTGACCAGGGATAAGAGAGAGAGCAGTGTGTGATGCCACAGGCTTTATAGGGGGTAAAGTATGGAGCATGCTCATAGTGGTGACAAAAATGTGTCCTATCGGCCTTTAGTAATGATGTTTCATTGGCCCTTAGTGATGACATATCAGATTGGCCTTTAGTGATGTCATGGTGTTGGCACTGAGTCATTGAAGGTGGGCAGAGCCTGGTTCTGGAATGTGGGCAATGTTTATTATAAAACACAAGGAAATTAGAAAGTGTGACTGGTGAGGTAGGAGTGAGAGTGCCATGCTATTTAGACTGCTTCCTGTCTGGGAGTGTTGACATCTTTGGGGACACATTGGAATGCTGGAATGCTGGCCAAGGCCAGGAAGAGTAGGCTGTTTTACTTGCTGTCCAGGCTCTGTGGGACCAAAGTGTAGGCTGCATTGGAGCACTTTATAGTCTTTTTATTTTTTCAGTTTTTCAAGACAGGGTTTTTCTGTGTTAGCAGCCCTGGCTGTCCTAGACTCGATTTGTAGACCAGGATGGCCTTGAACTCAGAGAGATCTGCCTGCCTCTGCCTCCTGAGTGCTGGGATTAAAGCCATGTGTCACCATGCCCAGTTGTTACAGTTTCAAACTGCCAAGTGGGTGCTGGGACTTGAACCCAGGTCCTTTGGAAATCCAGCCAGCCATCCCTCTTGTACTTCAGTTTTTAGTCTTTAACTGATTGGAAATCGGCTGGAACAGATCTATATTAGGGACAGAAGGTAAAGTTAAGGGAGTTTAGGGGAAACATTTTTTTTCCTTAGGTGTACATTTGAAACTTTTAAGCCCATGGTCCTGGTAGTTGGAGTAGGGGAGTCCCAAGACCAGGGAAAGTAGGGAGATTCCCACCCTCAGGAATAGGGAGAATAGGTAGGTAGGAAAACAAGTTGTTGATTGACAGTACTTATCTGGAGATCATTTGACATGCAAGGGGTGGATTCAAGCTGATCCCCTAAAGTTTGCAAGATTTTTTTTTAATTTACAAAAAGAGATATGTTTTAGATATTTTAGCATTACTACTGTTTGTAATCTGTACAGAAATCCACATTGTAGAAAAGGTAGTAGAGTCATGCCTTTGAGTCATATTAGAAGCTTAGGGACCTAAAAATGATTCTGGGTTAAGAGCATGAATGCTTTTTCCAGAGGACTGGATATATAGATTGAATAGAGATGTTTTAGCCCAATAAAAAATACTTCTAAGTCTATACTTAGAAGGCAACCAAAGGAAATTTAAAATATTGAGCTTGTGACTGTACTAGTAGCCAGTGTTTACCAGAGCGAGATTAATATCTTATCAGAATTCCACTGATTAATGTTAAAACTCTGAACTTTTGATATCTTTTTTTTTTTTGGTTTTTCGAGACAGGGTTTCTCTGAATATCTCTGGCTGTCCTGGACTCGCTTTGTAGACCAGGCTGGCCTCGAACTCACAAAGATCCTCCTGCCTCTGCCTCCCAAGTGCTGGGATTAAAGGCGTGCACCACCACCGCCCAGCGAACTTTTGATATCTTAATATAGCAATAGTATACAGAGGGAAAGAAATCAGAAACATTTTTTATTTCGACATATACTTTAAATCACTTTCCTATACCTTCACAAATTGCATTTATACACTTTAAGATACTTTCTTACACCTTTATAACATGCATTTACATATCTTTAAACACTGTCTAGACTCTTACAACTTACTTAAGCTTTCATACCCTCAAACCTTACATAAACTTTATTTTATACTTTTTTCTTTTTTTTTGGTTTTTCGAGACAGGGTTTCTCTGTATAACAGCTCTGGCTGTCCTGGACTCGCTTTTGTAGACCAGGCTGGCCTCGAACTCACAGAGATCCGCCTGCCTCTGCCTCCCAAGTGCTGGGATTAAAGGCGTGCGCAACCACCGCCCGGCTTACAATTTTTTTCTATACAGTCATTTACTGTGAGACACAGGTGGTTGATTATTGAAAGCAGTCACTGTAAAGCAAGTTCCTTTAAGTAAAGAAATAGTGAAAAATTACATAGAGGCAGTTTGAATCGCAGTACAATGAAGGAGTGGTCACCTCGATCTTGCTGTGTGTCCACCTGGCCTCATCTCTTCCTTGCTCCTGGGAGTTCCAGTGCAGTCCAAGACAACTGGCAATAAGGCCAGAAAGGACTCCAGAAATGCTAAGACAAAGGCAGTTTCCCGCTCTCAGTGAGCAGGCTTGCAGTTCCCTGTGGGCCATATTCATCGACACCTGAAATCTAGGCCAACCAGCCATGAATGTGTGGGCATGACCACTGCTGCATACAGCACAGCCATTCTGGAGTACCTCATCACAAAGGTACTTGAATTGGCAGGAAATGCATCAAAAGACTTGAAGGTAAGGAGTATTATCGCTCATCACTTGCAACTTGGTGTGTGTGGAGATGAAGAATTGGACTTTCTGATCAAGGCTACAATTGCTGGCAGTGGTGTCATCCCACACATCCACAAATCTCTGAGAAGAAAGGTCAACAGAAGACTGTCTAAGGATGCCTGGTTCCTTATTATCTCAGGACTCTAAATATTCTTTTTTGAGACAGGGTTTCTCTGTGTAGCCCTGGCTGTCCTGGACTCACTTTGTAGACCAGGCTGGCCTTGAACTCACAAAGATCCGCCTGCCTCTGCCTCCCAAGTGCTGGGATTAAAGGCGTGCGCCACCACCGCCTGGCAACTCTAAATATTCTTAACAGCTGTCCAGTGTTGGTGATTCCAGTGGACTGTATCTCTGTGAAAAACACATTTGCCTTTTTGTAATTCTATTTGAGTGAGTTGGAGGCCTTCCAACTAACCAAATTTCTGCATTCTAGTCTTAACCATATTTAAGTGTTACTGTGACTTCAAAGAAGCTATTGATTCTGACCTAGTGGGTTTTGATTGAGTTGACTGTTTTTAAAAAACTGTTTGGATTTTAATTGCGATGCAGAAGTTATAGTAGTAAACATTTGGTTTTGTACAGACAGAAAAGGGTGGTCCCAGAGCCAGGCCACATGGGTGGTGTGGGAGAGGTGGCAGAAGCTCAGTGCCTCTTGGCAGGCTTCAGAGGCAGCCACTGGAGTGACTAGCAGTGGTGATCAAGCCACAAGCCAGGCTAGGTGGCTAGTGGCAGCAAGGCAGGAATATGAATCTCCGAGAAGGTTTAGTTATGCCGACATTCTTCATGAAAGGAAGAGCGCTTACTTCCCAAGCCCAAAATAAACAGCCAAGACTCAGGCAGTCATGGTGGAGGAATGGAGAAAGAGAGTTTATTTCATGAATCAGGGGCATTATAAACCTTTGGGCAGTGAGGAGGGGTTTGGGGTGTAAATGTGTTTAATTCACTGGGTATAGTCCTATCAGAAGAAAGGAAATGTAGCACCTAATTATCCCATGGGCAGCAGGGGTGGGGAAAGAACTCCAGGTTCGCTGGTTGAGTTTCTTATCAAGAGAGGGTTTGGGCTATGTGACATGCCTGAGAGGATCCAAAGTTTCCTCAGATCAGAGAGAGGAAGGTATTCCACTGAAAAATGGGAGTCAGTCATTTTAGCACCAAGCTCAGTGGCTTTCCAGAAATGGCAGACTTCAACTTTACCAGCAGAAATTCCCTACAGACTACAAGTATAGTTCTGAATACATTAAAGAACTTTATCATTTATAAGGTGGCTGACTATAAATTTGCATTTCTTAATTATCCTTAACAGTTTATAACAAGTTAGTAGTTTTTATAAGATTAGGATTTTTGCAGTTTTATCTCTTGTTGGTGTAGATCTGAAGTTTACTATGTATTCAAATGTTAATTGCTTCTCCCCCACAAGATCTTTGTTGTCTTATATTTTTGGTTGTAAGCCTAGCCTTTAACGGCTAAGCCATCTCTCCAGCCCGATCTTTGTTGTCTTACAAGCAGATTCTCTCATACACCAAGTGATGCTACATAATTTTGCTTCCCCAACTTATCATTAGTTGGTTAATGAAATTGCCAACAGCCTTGTCTGGGCAGAAGAGAGGTAGGTGGAGCTAAGGTGCCAGGGCTTTTTGGGGTGGTAGAAGGAGCATGAGGGAGGAGAATAGGCTGGAGAGAGAGGCTGTGGCTTGATGGAGTGAATCCAGCCAAGACAGGACATCATATTGGCAAGTAATTTGGGCTGTATAGCTGGGAAATAGCAAAATAGCTTATAGAGTTGGCTTCTGTCCAGCTGTTGTCACATTATTTTCATGGAACATCAATCTCTGTTAAGTTTGAGCCTTAAAATTTGAGTTGAAGATTTAATTGAAGATTGTATAGCATCAAAGTAAACCATAATCACAGTAAACTTTCCTTTTATAATGCAATATTAAAGAATATTGCCATTTCTTAAATGATTCAGTTTATCCAAATAACTAAAGAATGTATAAACCTTGATTATCAAATATACCTTATTTATCCAAGAATGTTTTTACTTATCTAAATTTTTTAGGGGTCTGGTGTTGAACAGGTAGCAGTCATACATACCTAGATGTAAATCTCAAAGTCAGCTTTTGTTAATCTGAGTAGACCTTTATAACCTTAAAATGGTATTACCATATACAGTATATTATAAACCTAGTTGAATCATATATATAATATGTTTTAGCAAATACAACCTTACATTTTTATCATCATACAAAAATCTATACCAGTCCAAAATATTTTGGAGATTTGTTGTTTTCTTAGAGGTGCAATGATAAAAAGAGAGAAGTTTTAAAATTATTGTTCAGTGCCACATAGTCATCTTAAGATAATGGTTAAGTCACAAGGCATGTACTCTTTAAACTTAGTAAAGTTAGCTTCCAGCCGTGTAACTGCTAACTTCTTAGTGAGGTCATCAGTCATGTACTCGTTAACCTTAGTAAAGTTAGCTGCCAGCCTGTGTAACTGCTAACTTCTTAATGAGGTCATCAGTCAAGATAGAGTCAATGAGGTCATCAGTCAAGATAGAGTCAATGAGGTCATCAGTCAAGATAGAGTCAATGAGGTCATCAGTCAAGATAGAGTCAATGAGGTCATCAGTCAAGAAAGAGTCAATGAGGTCATCAGTCAAGATAGAGTCAATGAGTTCATCAGTCAAGATAGAGTCAGTGAGGTCATCAGTCAAGATAGAGAAGAGCCATGTGGTTGCTTTTTTTTTTTATACTTTATTTTTTTATTTCTTCAAGTTACATCTCAGTCACAATCCCTTCCGAACTCCCCCTTCCTGTCCCACCCTTCTACCCTCTTCCCCCCAACAGCTCCCCCTTTCAGTCCAACAAATAGTTTCTTCTCTTATAACAGTAAATACTATACAAAACAACAGAAATAAATATGCCACATTTATGAGAGTTAAATGGCCCAGCATACATTCCCAATGTCCAGTCCACATGTATTTGGCACCTGACTTTAACATTCTACTATCTAACCATCTCCATGAGTTTAAAGTTCTATATCTGACTCAGCTTTCATACTAACTTGCATCACAATTTTAAAAACATCTTCCTCGATCCAGAACACCCTCTTGATTCCTAAACAACTCAAAATTTAACTATGAGACTCTATCTATTCTTCAACCACCTCAGAGACCTGAGAGGGATAAATATATCTGATTATGTAGGAAGTTCAGGGCCTGCAGCTTCCAAAACTAAGAAATAACATACCAGTGGCTGCCTGGGCAGTTCCTATTTTTTCTCCATACATTACAGCATCAATCTTCAGCTGTTTGGCCCCGTTTCTCTGACAGCCATTAATTGTAAAGCAGGAATTATGAAGGACTTACCTACCCTATCTTGGCAGAGCTAGGCTGTCGACTTCCCTGCTACCAAGTTTTGTCCTTTTTGGACAGCAGTCTGTCTACATTTGCAGCAAGGGGTTTTTCATGCCAAGAGATAGGCTTGCCACTAATTCAACCATCTCACACTGGAGATTCTTCAATGCTCATCTTCTACTTGGAGTAGAATAGGGGGTGCTGTCAGGAGCTGATATGTCTCGATATCAAAAAAATCTTAATTTAAGAAAACATCTTTGAATGCCATATTCTGCAGATCTCTTGGGGTTTTTGAAGATGCCCTATCTATATCTTGTATTTAGATAAGCAAATGTTGCTTGTCTCTTAACAACTTGATTTCTGAGTAGCTTAGAATATCTGTAATAGACTGTCATAGTAGCTAACAAAATGACACGCTTGCATGACTAGGAGTTTGCATTGCTTATCTATCCTAAATGGTTTAAGACGGTTGGCATCAAGAGGCCAGAGATTCACATTTCATTTTTAAGTATCACTAGATACAATACCTTTAAGAAGTGTTACCTTTAATTTTGTATCAATATACAAAGATCAATACCAATGTGGCCAGATATACTCTTAATTTTGTACAAAGATCAATGCCTATGTAGCCCAATACAATCTTTTTTTTTTTTTTTTTTTTTGGTTTTTCGAGACAGGGTTTCTCTGTGTATCCTTGGCTGTCCTGGACTCACTTTGTAGACCAGGCTGGCCTCGAACTCACAAAGATCTGCCTGCCTCTGCCTCCCAAGTGCTGGGATTAAAGGCGTGCGCCACCACCGCCCGGCGCCCAATACAATCTTAATAGTACGTCAATATACAAGGTTCAATACCATTGTGGCCAACTATAATCTTAATTTTGTATCAATATACAAAGATCAATACCGCTGTAGTCCAATACAATCTTAATTTTGTACAATATACAATGGTCAATACCACTTTAGCCAAATATAATACTAATTTTGTATCAATATACAAAGGTATAAGGGCATATTCAATAATCTGTCCCTTCTTCTTGGTCCTTCCCATACTATGTCTATGTCCCATTTTTCTCAAGTCTGTGCACTCCTGCATAGGAGAGAAAGAAGGATACAGAAAAGAAAAAGAAGGAAGTCCCTGGGTCTAACCTCCAAAACCCATTTAACAAGACCATTTAACAGCTTGTAGTCTCTTCCCCTAAATAACGAAGTTTTCTGTTATCCATCAAATAACCAAAAGGGGGGGGGGGACAACCTCCCCACCCTCGGGGCATGGGACGTCGCTCTCTTAAAATGACTTCCTGCTGATTTGGGTCATAGTAACCTGTTTGGGGCCCGAACCAGAATGGAAAAATGGTTAAAAATGTTAGTACTATCCTTTTATGTTCAATCCTTTTGTGCTCAGCTGTTTAGATGTCCAAAGAAGTTTCTAGACAGAAGCTGATCTTCCAGGCTTTACTGAAGTTCTGGCTGGTGTAGTGTGTGGAGCTGAATGATCTTAGCGATTTTGAGTTGTTGTGGTTGTAGACTTTTGATGGAAACAGCTATTGAGGGAGTCTGCAAGGCTGAATCATCTGGGCCACTCGTCTTCTTTGGTGTCTGATTCTGTTTTCTGTTGTAGTTTCCGTTGTCCAGTTGTCCCTGGATTCCTTGAATGGATGTTTTAAATCTCCTGGAAAGATAAGAACAGAGCCCTGCCCTAATCCTAACTCTGGGACAATTACTCTTTTTTTGGGGGTGGGGGGTCAGGTAATATTTCTCCTGAAGCAAATTTGTTTTTTTTGGCAATATATAAAGTATTATCTTTCAATCTGGATTAAAGAAGAAATTATTTTGTTATTTTGGAGCTAAACAAGCCTTAGTGTATATACTTTGAGATCTCAAAGGACAATTTGTTTGTATTGAGTAGGCCTTTTGTAAGTAGCTTTTAAACTTAAGTCCTTCCAAATCCTATGTGTCTGTCTCTGCATTCTAATTATTGGGATCAAAGCCCCGTGGTTCCCATCTGAAGGAATTAAAGATGTGCTCCACTACTCCTGGATCGAAGTTTTTCTCTATTTAGAGTTTGTTTTGTATCAGGCTGACTTTGAGCTCTGAGATCTGCCTGTTTCTGTCTCTAATGTGTTGGGATTAAGAGTGTACTCTTCTTGAATGATGGGATTAAGGGTGTGGACCCTCACCACCCTGTTCCATGTAACTCTAGAATTTATAAGACAACTGACTCTATAGTGCTCCTCCCATCTCTGCTGAAGTTAAAGGCATGAGCTAACACCACACATTTCATGTATTTTACCTTAGCTCTAAGTTTTTTCGACTCTTGGAGGTTTATAAAACCAGGTTGAATGGTTGTAACCTTTATTTTATTTACAGTGTTTTAAAATTGTTACCTGCTTTTTTTAAATTAATAAATTTTATTTGTTTGTTGCTTCAAGTTACACCTCCATCATATTGTACTCTTTCCCCGGTTCCCAGCCCGACCCTCCCATCCTCTACCCCCTACCTTCCCTCTTGTTCCTCTGGGGTGGAGTGTCCCTACATAACAGTCCCTCACCATAGTTCAGGGGTCATATGAGGGCCAAGAGCCTCTTCATACACTGGGTGCCTATGAGGCAGTACCGCCAGTGAAAGGCGTCTCCTTGCTAGGAAGGGAAAACTAAAAAACAGACCAACAAACACACAAACCCACAAAAACAAAGAACAACAACAAAAAAAGAAAGGAAAAAGAAAAAAAAAGTCCATGTCCATGTTCCTTTTGGTGTGTTGGTTGTAGTACAGATATCCTGTACTATATAGCTAAAATCCTACTATAAGTGAATAGATGCCATGTGCATCCTTCTGAGTTTGGGTTAGCTCACTCAGGATGAGCTTCTCTAGTTTCATCCATTTGGTTGCAAATTGCATAATTTCATTGTTTCTGATAGCTAAGTAATATTCCATTGTATAGATGTACCACAATTTTTTAATCCATTCTTCAGTTGAGGGACATCTGGGTTGTTTCCAATTTCTAGCTATTACAAATAAGGCTGCTATGAACATAGATGAGGAGACTTCCCTATGACTCCGTGAGGAGTCATTTGGGTGTATACCCAGAAGTGGTATGGCTGGGTCCTGAGGCAAAGCTATTCCAAGATTTCTAAGATATCGCTATACTGACCTCCATAGTCGTTGCACAAGCCTGCACTCCCACCAGCAATGGAGGAGGGTTCCCCTTTCTCCACACCCTCACCAGCATATGCTGTCATTTGAGCTCTTTATCTTAGCCATTCTGACAGGTGTGAGATGGAATCTCAGAGTCGTCTTGAGTTGCATTTCTCTGATGAATAATGATGTTGAGCATTTCTTCAGGTGTCTCTCGACCATTAGGGATTCCTCCTTTGTGAATTCTCTGTTTAGCTCCATCTCCCATTTTTTGATTGGATTATTTGGTTTCTTGGCATTTAGTTTCTTGAGTTCTTTGTAGATTTTGGATATTAGCCCTCTATCAGATGTGGGGTTGGTGAAGATTTTCTCCCAGTCTGTTGGTTGCATTTTGTTCAAATGACAGTGTCTTTTGCCTTACAGAAGCTTTTCAGTTTCATGAGGTCCCATTTATTGATTGTTGATCTCAGGTCCTGAGCTGTTGGTGTTCTGTTCAGGAAGTTGTCACCTGTGCCAATGAGTTCGAGGGTTTCTCCCACTTTTTCTTCTAGTAAATTTAGTGTGACTGGCCTTATGTTAAGGTCTTTGATCCATTGGATTTAAGTTTTGTACAAGATGATAAGTATGGGTCTAATTTCATTCTTTTGCAAGTGGACATCCAGTTGGACCAGCACCATTTGTTGAAGATGCTGTCCTTCTTCCATTGTGCGGTTTTGGCTTCTTTGTCAAAGATTAGTTGGCCATAGGTATGTGGGTCCATGTTTGGGTCTTCAATTCGATTCCATTGATCCACTGGTCTGTTTCTATCCCAATACCATGATGTTTTTACTCTTATTGCTCTCTAGTACAGCTCGAAATCTGGAAAGGTGAAACCTCCAGATGCTTTTTTATTGTACAGGATTGATTTAGCTATTCTGGGCTTTTTCTTGTTCCATATGAAATTGAGAATAGCTCTTTCCAGGTCTATAAAGAATTGTGTTGGTATTTTGATAGGAATTGCATTGAATCTATATATTGCTTTTGGTAGGATAGCCATTTTTATTATGTTGATCCTACCTATCCATGAGCATGGGAGATCTTTCCATCTTCTAAAGGCCTCTTCCATTTCTTTCTTCAGGGGCTTGAAGTTCTTGTTGTACAGGTCCTTTACTTGCTTGGTTAGAGTTACCCCCAAGTATTTTATATTGTTTGTGGCTATTGTGAAGGGCGTTGTTTCCCTTATTTCTTTCTCAGTACATTTGTTTTTTGTATATAGAAGGGCTTCTGATTTTTTTTTTTGAGTTAATTTTGTATCCAGCCACTTTGCTGAAGGTGTTTATAAGCTGTAAGAGTTCTCTAGTGGAATTTTTGGGGTCGTTTGTGTATACTATCATATCGTCTGTAAATAGGGATATTTTGACTTCTTCATTTCCAATTTGTATCCCCTTGATCTCTTTTTGTTGTCTCATTGCTCTAGCAAGAACTTCAAGTACTCTATTGAAGAGATATGGTAAAAGTGGACATCCTTGTCTTGTCCCTGAGTTTAGAGGAAATGCTTCAAGTTTCTCTCCATTTAACTTGATGGTAGCCACTGGCTTGCTGTATATTGCCTTTATTATTTCTAGGTATGTTCCTTGTATGCCCGTTCTCTCCAGAACTTTTAGCATGAAGGGGTGTTGGATTTTGTCAAATGCTTTTTCGGCATCTAGCAAGATTATCATGTGGTTTTTTTTCTTTCATCTTGTTTATGTGGTGAATTACGTTGATAGACTTTCATATATTGAAACATCCCTGCATTCCTGGGATGAAGCCTACTTGATCATGGTGTATGATACTTTTGATGTGTTCTTGAATTCGGTTTGCTAGTATTTTATTAAGTATCTTTGCATCTATGTTCATGAGGGAGATTGGTCTGAAGTTCTCTTTCTTTGTTGGGTCTGTGTGATTTAGGAATCAGAGTGACTGTGGCCTCGTAGAATGAGTTTGGCAGTGTTCTTTCTGATTCTATTTGGTGGAAGAGTTTGAAGAGTATTGGTGTTAGCTCCTTTTTGAAGGTCCAGTAGAATTCCATGCTAAAGCCATCTGGCCCTGGGCTTTTTTTTTTTTTTTTTTTTTTTTTTTGGTTGGGAGATTTTTAATGACTGTTTCTATTTTCTTAGGGCTTATTGGGCTGTTTAATCTGTTAATCTGATCTTGATTTAGTTTTGGTAGATGGAATCTATCGAGGAAATTGTCCATTTTGCTTAGGTTTTCAAATTTGGTGGAATATAGATTTTTAAAGTAGCACCCAAATATTCTCTGGATATCCTCAATGTCTGTTGTTATTTCTCCCTTTTCATTTCTGATTTTGTTGATTTGGGTTCTTTCCCTTTGCCTTTTAGTTAATTTGGCTAGGGGTCTGTCTATTTTGTTGATTTTCTCAAAGAACCAACTCTTGGTTTCATTGATTCTTTGTATAGTTCTTTTTGTTTCTAAGTTGTTGATTTCAGCTCTAAGTTTGATGATTTCCTGCCTTCTGCTCCTCTTGGGAGTGTTTGTTTCTTTTTTTTCCAATTCACCCTGTTTAGCTGTTAATTCGCTAATATGAGCTGTCACAATTTTCTTTTTGAAGGCACTTAGTGCTATGAACTTTCCTCGTAGCACAGCTTTCATTGTATCCCATAGGTTTGGGTATGTTGTGCCTTCATTGTCGTTGGATTTTAAGAAGTCTTTGATTTCTTTCTTTATTTCTTCCCTGACCCAGTAGTCATCCAGTAAGGAGTTGTTCAATTTCCATATGTGTGTAGGCTTTCTGTTCATTCTTTTGCTGTTGAAGACCAGCTTTATTCCATGGTGGTCTGATAAGATACAAGGTGTTATTTCAATTTTCTTGCATCTGTTGAGACTATCTATGTGTCTGACTATGTGTTCGATTTTGGAGAAGGTTCCGTGAGGTGCTGAGAAGAAGGTGTATTCCTTTGTGTTTGGGTGAAACATTCTGTAGATATCTGTTAGGTCCATTTGGTTCATGATCTCTGTTAGACTCAATATTTCTCTGTTTGGCCTCAGTCTTGATGATCTGTCCATTGTTGTGAGTAGGATGTTGAAGTCTCCCACTACTAATGTTTTGTGATCGATGTGCGATTTATGTTTTAGAAGCGTTTCTTTTACAAATGTAGGTGCCTTTGTATTTGGGGCATAGATGTTCAATATTGAGATGTCCTCTTGATGAATATTCCCTTTAATGAGTATATAATGTCCTTCTCTGTCTTTTTCATTAACTTCAGTTGGAAGTCTGTTTTGTTTGATATTAGGATGGCTACTCCAACTTGCTTCCTGGGTCCATTTGCTTGGAAAACCTTTTCCCAGCCCTTTACTCTAAGGTAGTATCTATCTTTGATAGTGAGATGTGTTTCTTGTATGCAGCAAAAGGGCGGGTCTTGCTTGCGGATCCAATCTGTAAGCCTGTGTCTTTTTATTGGGGAGTTGAGTCCATTGATGTTGATGGATATTAGTGACCTGGGGTTGTTATCTCCCATTAGTTTGGTATAGGTGATCGTCCTGTGCCTCTTTTGGTTTAATTGCTTTGGGTTTTCTATTCCCTCTGTTTTCTTGGGTGTAGTTTTCTTCTCTGGGTTGGAATTTTCCTTCTAGGATTTTCTGTAGGGCTGGGTTTGTGGGTAGATATTGTTTAAATTTGATTTTGTCATGGAATATTTTGTTTTCTTCATCTATGTTGATAGAGAGTTTTGCTGGGTATAGTAGTCTGGCTGGGTTCTCTCAGGACTTGTAGGATATCTGTCCAGGCCCTTCTAGCTTTTAAAGTTTCTGAGGAGAAGTCAGGTGTAATTCTGATGGGTCTGCCATGATATGTGACTTGACCTTTTTCTCTTACAGCTTTTAATATTCTTTCTTTGTTCTTTACATTTGGGGTTTCAATTATTATGTGGTGAGAGAACTTTCTTTTCTGATCTAATCTTTGGCCATATGGATGTGTTTAGCTGTCTGCTCTCATCATCTTCTGGTCTTGGATCCACAGAGGATGTTTTGGTTTAGCAGTCAAATTGCTTGGCTATCTGTCGTTGCTTACAAGGGGATCTCAGGGTCACTGTGTTTCTTATATCCTGAAGCACTGTGAGCTGGTGCAGCCTATTCCCAGGTAATGAGGAATGGTCCGGGATTGTTTCACTCCTCCGAAGTCAGACTTCTCTATGTTGCACACTGAGTGATCAGCATGTAGTGGTTCTGATAATATGGACCTGTTTGCCCAGGCAAGAATTCTGTGGACTGTGGTTGTCCCCAAGGAGACTGAGAGGGCCCGGCTCCACGCCTAATATGTCTGGGTTTTCCAGAATACAGCTATGGTCCCCAGGCTCTGGCTTCCACGTTTTGGAGCCCTCTGCCTCTGTGTGCCTCTGTGTGCTCCCAGCCCTGCCACTTCACTGTGCGGGCTTCCTGCTCGGCTCCTCTGCAGCGGGCGCCCTGCCCTCTGCCCTGCCCCCCTGTTTGGTCTTCAGCCTGGCTCCTTAGCTGCATGCTCCCGCTGTGCGCCCTGCTTCTGCCTTGCTAAGACTTCAACTATCTCACAAAGTTTCCTAAATAGCTATAAGGTCCACCTGAGGTGTGGGGAGCCTAGTAGGCTGGTGAGTGGTCCCCGTGTGGGATCTGATTCTGCCTGCTGTGTTTACCAGCACCTCTCCAAATGGGAGTTCCCGAGTCCCGGATTTAGTGGCTTCCGTGTCTGGGAGAGATGGGGGGAGAGCATTGCCCTGGGACTTTTAACAGTCCCTTGGGTGCTGGGTGTGTTCCCGGAGGGTCTAGCCCCTCCGGTTTTTGCACAGTTTCCAATAACTCTGTGCTTTTTATGGCTCTTTTCCCCATGTTCACAATGCGTCTGTGCAGGCCGCCACCATCTTGGATCTCCTCTTTTTTTTTTTTTTTTAAGATTTTATTTATTTATTTATTTATTTATTTTACATAGATGAGAGCTCTATCTGCATGTACCCCTTCATGCTGGAAGAGGGCATCAGATTCCAGTATAGATGGTTGTGAGCCACCATGTGGTTACTGGCAATTGAACTCTGGACCTTTGGAAGAGCAAACAGTGCTCTTAACCACTGAGTCATCTCTCCAGCCCACATGGTTGCTATTTTAAAACATCTGTTTTTTTGGTAGATTTTTTCTTTTTTAATGAATTGAATCCTGATCTGGAGCTCACAACATAATCTTAAGAGATTTTTGATAGCAGAGCACAGAGAAGTCATAGAGATAAGAGATTTTTAAGAGTGGGAAGGAGAGGAGGTATAGAGCGGAACAAGTTTAGACATGAGAGATTTGGGGGTTGTTTGTTTCTGCAGTAGATGTTGTTACAATTTGTGAGAATTTGGAAATCGAGTGCACCTATTTTTTGGCCTTTTTTTTTTTTGGCCACTTATCTGTACCAAGGCCAAGCTGTTTGAGTCAAGGTAGAGAGAGGGTCACAAAACAAAATTCTACTGGAGGGAATTTCTACAAGCTTTATGAAGGAGCTGAGTCGCCAGGAAAGTCCAGGGGAAAAGTGAGATAGTAACTGTGTTTAGTAAAGAGACCCAGATAGGTGTAGCGAACCAGAGCTGGGAGAACGTTGGCCATGAGGTGGGCACCCCAAGGGCATCGGAAGGTCCAGGAGGCAGAGAGGTGCTTATGGCACAGACAAGGAGAGGAATGGTTAAGGGACAAAGAGAAACAAGCAGGAATTTCACCTGAGGGAGGGTGCCAATATTGTAAGTAGAAGCCATGAGAGCATAGAGAAGCTGCAGGACTTCCAGCAGGGAGACTTCCAGGCTCCCTGCTGGAATAGGAAGAAGGACAACATCACAGAGGCTCAGAAGGGCTTCCTTAAGTGGGACTTAGCAGGCAGTTCCTAGGGCCAGGAAAGGAGACTTGCAGCATACAGGCCCAGGAACGGAGAGAGAAAGAGAGAGTGAGCGAGCAGGTAGGAGGAGAAAAGGGAGACATCCATATAGATGTAGCAGACCAATGGCATAACAGGTTACGGGAGCCAGAGAGTCCTGTAGGTACCCGCGTGGAAGGCATAGCAGGCTAGAGCCCAGAATGATGGAAGACAAATGGTTAAAAAGCAGGTAGAGGGAAACCTCAGCTGAATAATAGACACTCTAGAATCGGGAATCAAATTTTGTGGGTGGCAGAAGCCAGGAGGAACAAATGAGAGGTGTTTCTACATAGCTTAGGAGAGGACTCTGCAGGGAGAAACATCGAGGTGTGCCAGGCAGTGAGGGGTATGTGAGGGGTAGGACTTCCATACACACAGAGATATATGTGAACAAATGAATACGCCAATTCACCTGGTAACACACTTTGTAAAATCCCGGTGGAGATCCAATTGCCATTACACTAAATTTCACTTGTTTGATTGTTGAAATGATCCTTCCTCCAAGGGTACTGTGTCTCTCTCTTGTTAGATTCTTAATTACACATTTCAAGTCTAAACTTTTCTCCAGGGAGACTTCTAGACATGTTTTCTTAGATTTGCTCCTAAGTAGTTTATACTTTTTCTTGTCATTTAAAATGTTATATATATTTAAAAATATATATAATATATATAAAGAGAACATGCATTCATATACATATGCATATTATTCTTGTTAGGCAGGAATTTCATGTTGGTCCTAAATTTAATAATACAGCTGAATTCTTTTATTAATTTTCATAGTCTCTTATCATCTTTTATCGTTGATTCTCATGGGGGTTCCAGCAGACAATCACATTTCATGAGAACAATTATCTTGATCTCTCTGTGATTTTTACTGATCTTCCTTGTGGTCTTATATTGGCTACAAAGGCTAGCACAATGTTGGTTTAACTGTTAATAGTGGGTCGTCATTACTCTAGAGGCAATGAGACCTGGGAGAATGGAAGTTATGAATGAGGCAGACTAAAGTCTCATGCAATAGCCAACTTTATTCAGAGCATTAGACAATTTATATTTCAAGGGTTAAGTAAGGTGAAGTGAGCAAAGTTTACATGAGTTCAAACCTCACACAATCACAAGGACAAGCTGTGCTTGGCTGAGTAACAATAGTAAGTGGCAATGGGTGATCTGGAGCAAACCCAGGTCTATTTATTACATCCAACAGGAACACAAAAGTACATTCCAAGAGCAATCCTTAGTTTAGAGGACTGAGATCACAAGACTCTTGTCCTGTTTTCTCATGAGCATGCAGAATTCTTGCACAGTTTCACCCACAGACTGTGTCCCAACAGTGAGTGTGCTTACTTTCCTTTCAGGACTTGAAGAAATCAAGTGGCTACTGCACTGGAGATTTCCTCCCTGATGGCCAGCTGTCACAGTGCTACAGGATGTTAGGCAGCGAAAGCCACCAACAGTCTTACTCAGTTGTGAAACTCATCTACTATAAAAACAGATCACCTGGGAAGATCTGCCCATTGCTGCAACAGTGGCCCAGGTGTCTTGGAGGATAACCAACAGATTTAACAGGAAGGAACTCAGAAGCTTGTACTGTAAACTTGGCCAACGACCCATCACTAGAGGGGTCATAGTCTCTAGAAGAGAACCTACGACTATCATTTTGCTAAACAGAGTATCCAGCTGCTGTCTAAATATTTATTCTTATAGCCAGAGACTAGTACAACCTTCACCCACAGCAGGGAAACGTCCCTTTGCATTGGACAGAGATTAATACAGAGAAGCATCAATGACCAGAGTATAGAGAATTAGTGACTGTGGGGTGCTCCTCCCCAAGTGGGACATCTATATCACACTCCCCACAAGGCTCAGGGAATATTGCAGATGAGGGGGAATGGCTGATGAAAACAGTGTCTTCAAGATAAGACAGGGAATTGCACTCGTGAACTCTTTCAGCTGTAGTTGCTTACACAAGACCTGCATAAGATAAATCTGGCCAATATCTGGGCATGAATGGGAGGGGCTTGCAGGGCCCCACTCCTTGTTGAGAAGCTACAGGCAGTTGATAGCAATAGGGGAGAGAAAGTCATTTTTCTTCAGGAATAGGACCCTAATAGGTTACCCATGTAGTAGACAGACCTACATTCACACATGTATGTGGAAAACACTAGTTGGATTCAGTAAGTGCTGGGGGTGGTGTAAGGAGTTGGAGATTGGGAGTGAGGAGTGAATATGATCAAAATTAAAGTTCACTCATGTATGAAGTGGAGAATAAAAAGGAAAATAATGGGTATTTTTGCCTTTATTTTGAGTTTAAAGGAATGGCTTGGCACTATACCAGGAAAAATGATATTTGGTTAAGATTTTTGGTTGTTGAGGCTGAAGAGGTTGCTCAGTGGTTTTATTAGTCAGGGTTCTCTAGAGCAGCAGAACTTATAGGATGAAGGTAGATAAATAGATAGATACATACATACATATATGATAGAAAGATAGGTAGATTATAGATAGATACATATATGATATTAAGATAGGTGGATGATAGATACATACAAACATATACATACAAACATACATACATATATGATAGAAAGATAAGTCGATGTTAGATGGATACATATATACATATGTATATTTATGATAGAAAGATACATAGATGATAGATAGATAAGTAGGTAGATAGATAGATAGACAGACAGACAGACAGACAGACAGACAGATGGGATTTATTAGAATGACTTATAGGCTGCAGTGGAGCCAATCCAACAATTATTGGCTATAAACAGATAGTCCAAAAATCCTGTAATGGGAGTTAGATTTCTTTAGTGAATATGTGTAGGCTTCTGAAGGACAGTCTCTTAAGGGGCATGCAGATCAGCCTGACACCTCACAGCACATGTGGTCCTGTGCAACCAATGAGAAGGCACTCTGTATAAGAAGGGAAGCCTGGGAAACCGGAAAGGGCTTTTGGCTTGTCATTGCTTCTCAACACTGTTCAGCTGCTGGACACTGCCACACTTTGAAAGAACCTAGAAAGATTGAGGTCTAGGTCAGCCCAGATTGGACTGAGGCCACTGAACGGAATGTGAGGAGACAGCAGAGGCAGGGCCCTGCTGAGAGAGCATTGTGTGGAAGGACGTGGCCAGGGTCCTTGAGAAAGCCTGAGAGACATCAATTAATTACTGTGAGAACAACTCCCTGTTTAAGGGCCTGGGGGTAGAGCCAGAGAGCCCATGCTCAAGAGACAAAAGTACGAAGCAGATGTGCGCCATCCAACAAGCTCCGAAGCCACAAGTGACAGCATCAGGCCCCAAGTAATGGAGTGAAGTACCACACTTGGTTTTTCACAGTAATGGCAGGGGACAGCACCCTGTTGAAGGGCATGTCTAAAAAGGCCCAAGAACCGTCAGGGACAGAGGTGGCAATTGCTGGTGGAAAGCCTCAAGGCTGGATGGTGAGGAGCAGAGAGGCCAGAGATTACATTCAGCCATAGGCCCACAACTGCCTAGTGAGTGAGACACAAGGCACAAGCATGCTCTGAGGAGACCTCAAGAACAGGAGAGTAATGCCTGCCGCTTGAGGGTGTGGCAAAGGCCCAGACAAGCTAATAGGCTCCAGGAAGGCCTCAAAGCCAAGGACTAGGCTGTGCGGTGCAGCAGCTGCCCTGAGGGGTTCAGCGTGCTCAAACGGACAAGCTGAGGAGACTGTGGAATTGACCCTCTCAATTGACTGAAGAAGCCGACCCCAAGCTGAGAGGCTGGGGCAAGCTGGCCGCATAAGCCAGCAGACAGCAGCAACACTAGGCCTGGAGGAAGCTGAGCTGTAACAGTAAATTTTATTTATCAAGCATATATTTATTAATGCTTAACAATTACCTAACAATTGTCTATAAAATTCCTAAATCCTAAACCCAAACCCTAACTCTGAAACCTAACACCTAAAACTTCTTAGTACCTATAATACAAGCATTTAACATTAACCTAAGGTTTCTCAAAAGGATGTTTTTCTCTGAGCTTGGGTCCTGATGGATGGCTGGTCTTCATACACTTTTTCAGTCTTAAAGTCTCTGAATTTTCTTTGTCAGATCCCAAGACAGTTTATCAAGCAGGAATAACATATGAAAGTCTCCCAGGCCGCTCACCTATTCAGATGCTTATGGCCTGCAAAGGCCCGGAACTCCCAGAGCTCTGAGGAAAGACAATTGCACATCTAAGCTCTCCAGAACCTCAGGGAGAATCTGTCTTTCCAGACCTGAAATGGGTCAACATCAGAGGGTGAAACTTTTCAATGAGATTGAAGAGAGTTCTCTGCCAGACAAGGAGGAGGTGAAATGGAAAGAGGAGCCCAGCTCCCTGCTACATGCATCTTGACTTAACATCTTCAACAGAGGCTTTGGCGCTCTTTTCAAGTTATGCCTCTGGGCTCAGTCTTTTTCAAAAGCTTTTTGCAGAAGGGCATGAATTCACAGGCTGTCGGCAGGTGTGATCAGGTGTCTCAGGGCAGGTCCCTGCCCCCAAATATGATCAAAGAGTCTCTTGTCCTTGGCAATTCCTCAAGGACATGTCACTTCGGAAGTAAGTCTTTTATCTTAAAGTCCAGGCTTTTGTTATCCCTATGCTATTATATGCTAACACTAAACCTACCACACTGAGCCAAACTGAAGTGAAGTTGCCATAAAAAGGCCAGAGCCAGGTTTCCACTGAGTTATTGTTGCCTGCAGGTGACTGACCAGTTGCCCTCAAGGACTCACTGCTTGGTATCCTTTCAAAGGGGTTAGGATTGGTTTTTAGGTAATAAGTGTTTAGATATTAATAAATATAGCTTAATAAAATTTACAATTACAGAATCCAGTACTTGCTGAGTCCACAAGGCTGGGTGTCTCAGGTCTTCTTGTTCAAATCCTGAAGAAGTAGGCTCTAACACCAGGAAGAAAGGGACTTGTGAAAGACCCCTGAAACGGGGACACCGCCCCTGGGGCCCAGC
>CAJQZJ010001006.1:3842893-3878569 GCA_907164525.1 Lophiomys imhausi
GAAGAAGAAGAAGAAGAAGAAGAAGAAGAAGAAGAAGAAGAAGAAGAGAAGAACCAGTTACCACCACTATCATCACTAATGAAAATGTAGCTACTGCTAGATGTTAACCATCAGGATAGACGTACTTTAGCCAGGAGTGGGTGGCAGACACCTTTAATCCCAGCACTTGGGAGGCAGAGGCAGGTGGATATCTTCGTGTTCAAGGCCAGCCTGGACTACAGAGTGAGTCCAGGATAGCCAGGCCTCTGTTACACAGAGAAACCATGTCTCTTAAAAAAACAAAACAACACAAAAAACAAACAAAACCAAAGGTATAGGATAGACATGCTTTTTGCTCAGATGTTTGAAGGATTTTCCCATCACTGTCTTCTAACTCAGAAGAGTCATTCTGGAAACATTCAGTACTTTTCTGTGTGCTAATCGGGGTAGTACACAGCTGTCCTTCTTGCCCACCTTTGGGAGAACTCTCTTGTTAAGTTTCTTCTACATTTCTTACTCACACTCCTGGGCATGGCAGCCCTTCCCTTGTCTTCATTCATCGCGCTGAACTTAACAGTTTTAATCTTGAATGTTTTGCTTTAGAAATGACATTATTTTTTGATAATTTTTTCATCTCATTTTCTCGTTTTTTAGTTTTGAAATTCCCATTACTGGGATGTTGAATTGATGCTATTTTCACTGGGATCCCATTATATTTGGAGGTAAAATTAGAACAAATTGGTACCTTTTAACAGCAGATTTTCCTATCTTGGACAAACTGTGTCTCCACTTACTTTAAAGCCCTTTCAGTTTTGCCAACTGAGTGTAAATTTTTCCTTCATTCCACACACTTCAACAATCTATGTCGAGCAGTTTTGTTTCCCTTTGTGTCATTTTAAAGTGGAATCTTTTATTTTGTTATGTTTGCTACCTGGCTATTGTTACATATAGGAAAGCTGTTACCTTTGTTATTTTAAAAGTCCCTTTGCTAAAATTCTCTTCTCCATAATAGTTTTCACTTGTTTTATTTATTTATTTTTCAGGTATATATCTATAGAATCCTCCCAAAATCACTTTTGCTCTTTTAACATTTTTCAACCTTTTATTTCTCAAAAACAGGTGTTAGGGTCTAAGAACACAGTTCAGTTTGTAAAATATTTATCTTGCAAGTTGGAAGACCTGAGTTCAAGTCTTAGACCTATGTTTACAAAAAAATCCAGGCATAGGGGCACATGTTTGTAATCTCGGTGCTGAGGAAATAAAGACAGGAAGGCCCATGGGCCCTGCAGGGCAGCCAGCCTAGCCTACTTGGTGAGCTTTAGGCCGTGAGATACCATGCATTAAAAGAAGGTAAATTGTGGTAGAGGGGCAAGATTTGAGTTGATTTCTGGCCACAAACCTGCATAAAGTAGTCACAATAGTATATGCCTTTAATCCCACTCAGGAGGCAGAGGCAAGTAGAACTCCGTGAGCTCAGTGTCAGCCTGGTCTACAGAGCGAGTTCCAGGACAGCCAGAGGTATACAGTGTATCCTGCTTCAAAAACTCCCAAAACAAAACAACAACAAAACCCTGCATACACAAAAGACATACATACATTCAAAACAAAACAAAAAACAGGTAAACAATAATAGTATAAAAAACACATATACAAATTCCAAAATAAACAAACAAATATAAAACCCATGTATTGCACCCTTTCTGTCCAAGGCTCTCTCTTCCACCTCAAGGCCCCGTCACAGTCTGAAGGCCTTCATGTTTTAATAAGCCTTATGGAAGAGAATTGTGTGTGCCTTCTCTCTGACTGGTCACTGCTGTTCTCTATTACAAAGGGCAGCTGGGGAGGGGGATGGATGAGAACACAGTATATGACACATATGTGAGAAAATGCCATAACAAATCCTATTGCTTTATACACTGATCAACAACTCATTTTAGAAAAATCCCCTCTCATTCTTCCAGTTAATAAATAAGAATTTGATCTGAAAAGACATGTGGTCTTGTCTTAGGATTTCTATTGTTGTGAAGAGCCACCATGGCCATGGTAACACTTATAAAGGAAAGCATTTAACTGGGGCTGGCTTGAAGTTCAGAGGTTTAGTCCGTTGTCATCATGACGAGAAGCATAGCTGCATGCAGGGGAACATGGTTCTGGAGAGGTAGCTGAGATCTACATGCAGATCGGCAGGCAGCAGGAAGAGAGTGACACACCAGGCCTGGCTTGAGCATCTCAGCATCTGAGACTTCAAAGACCATCCCTAGTGACATTCTTCCTCCAGGAAAGCCACACCTCCAAATTGTGTCACTCCCTATGGGCTTATGGGGACATTCATTCAAACCACTGCAAGGCTCTTATTTTGTCCTGTGGCTTATGATCCATTCTGACTGAGGAAGAAAGGGCACTCTCTGGGCACTGGGGGAAGACTAGTCTCATGCCCTTAGACAGGTCTCTGTATTGTCAGGAGCTGTGCCATGGAGTCTTCGGTGACATCTACACGGCATCACAGGACACCAGCAGTAGACATGTCACTACAAGATCAGGAAACTTGAGATAAAGTTAGGTCATATCATAAATTTTATCTAAACGCAAAGCCAATGCAGGACCCACAAATACCAAGTACAGCTGCCTTGGCTGTAAGAGACCATTAGAAAGACTGTGTGCTTGTTGGGTTCAAAAGTTTGGGTTCTATTCTCAGAAAGCCAGTATCTGGGTGCTAAATGTGTTCTCAGAGATTAAAAAAAAATTGTTCACATTTGTGTATACACTAGTATTTGCTTTCCTCCCATGCCTTAGCCATCCTCCATTCTTCCCCAGACAGATTGAAAAGACAGAAATTATTGTAACATGACAAGACAAAGGAACAGTCACTCCGAGTCTGGTTGAAGCCTCACTGACCAGCTGAGAAACAAGAATTCCAGAACAATTAACATTTCTTAGAGCCTTCTCCTTGTACAGGTAGGAGTGTATACTTACCTACAGTTTTCTAGGAATCTTACCACAAATGCCATTTGTAGTAAAAGATGAATCCCAGCCCTCTCACTCCTCCTGGAGAAACCCTACTGGCTCCTGGGTTTCCCTTATTAGATTAAAATTCTATCTTAGAACTATCCTAAAGCCTCAATTATCAAAAGGGGAGCAGAAGTAGAGGAGGGGAGAGTCCTTTAGAAAACCATTGAGCATGGGGCTGGAGAGATGACTTGGTGGCTTGCTGGTTAACCAGAGGACTTGAGTTTAGTTCCCAGCATTGGGTAGGGTAGCTCACAACTATCTGTAACTTCAGCTGTAGGGCATCTAGTGCCCGCTTCTGTTCTCTGAGGGGAACTGTGCTCACAACTCACACACATACACATGAATAAAAATAAAAAATAATTTTTTTAATAGGTGTAGGGATTAGATAAATTAGATTTGGAAAATATATAGGAGTTTCTGATACTGTCTCTTAATTCGGGGCATGAAGAGCATTATCAACATGAAGTCAGGAAAAACAGGAAAGACTTAATAGACTGAAAAACAAGATTGAAGTCAGGAAAAACAGGAAAGACTCAATAGACTTGAAGAAACAAAGTATCTGGCCTGACATTGTTTTCAGCTGCTAAGTGGGCGGAGCCCAAATTAAGCTGAAACAGAGTTCCTCCTATTTAAGGACAGTGCATGGAGCCCAGAAGGAGAAGAGGCCCCTGATGCTAGAGAGCTCCAAGAGTCCTGCTGAAAAAAGAGCCAGATTTCCCTGAAGCAGAAAGAAGCTGGTGAGCAAAGAAAGCCTGAGCAAGACACCAAAAGGCCAAGGACTAAACCCTGTGGCTCAGCTTTTGCCTAGAGGGGTTTGATCTGTCCGAACAGTGGCCTAAAGGAAATTGTGCCTGGCTTTAAGGACTGAGGCAGAGCAGCTGAGTTCCTGATTCAAAAGAAGTAAGTTGGCCTGCAGACGGCTGGGGTCTCCCACAGAGAAGAAAGCATGAAGCCTTATTTAAGGTGAGACTGCAATAACCAACTTACCCCGACGAACCTGCATCTGAGAGATCCAGAAAAAGGACTGCTAAGTGTGTTAAAGAATCAACAACAAAGACTGTATTCCTGACGACTGAGGACCTGCCCCAGAGACTGTATCATTCTAAAAGGTTATGAAAGTAGTTGTTATAATTATCAATAGGTTTAGTGGATAGGTTAAAGGGGTTGTAGGAATTTATAGGATTAATAGTTAAGAAATTGTTGGTGTTTGTTATAAGTGATTTAGTAATAAATAAATAAATAAGTGTTAAATAATAATTTAAAAGTTCGGTTACAAATAGGGGTTTAAAATCAGCGAAAATTCCTGTGTGATCGGACTATCCTTAAACCCTCCTAGCAAAGTCAGGCCCATAAAAGGTTTCTCCCTCCACAGCTGCCTCTAAGACCCTCTTATTCCCCCTGAAGCATGGAATAATGATCATAACTGGTTCCATCATGAACATTTATCCTATAGTTTATTTTTAAGGTCAGTTTGTCCCAGATTCCGCCTGCAGGTCAAAGTCCTTTTAACACCCTTCTGTTGTTCTTTGAGTACCTCGCACTTACTCCCTGAGATACTGCAGTGGCCCCAGGTGTGTTTCTTACTATTATTGGGAGCCAGGAGAGGAAACAACTCAGACACAGTTTATAACCTATTGAAAGTATTTATTCCAGCCAGGTAAAACTGTACTCAGGTATTTGGGACCCAACGTTTTTAAAGGCAAAAACCACATTCTGTTATTTTGCTCAGCAGTTGCAGGGGAGGGTTTTGCTAAAGCAAGCAGTTTAACAGAAGCTAAGATAAACAGATTGGGGGAAGGAGAGCTTTGCCCAAGCAGGTAGTTTAACAGAAGCCAAGATAAATTGGCTTGGGGCATCTTGACTTCAGGTTCCTAGAATAGAGCTGGGTAATTTTTCCACAGGATTTTCCATCAAGAAGGTCAAATTCTGGTCAAACCTAAAATGGCCTCAGCAAGAATATTGGATGGAGGAACCTCTGCACTGTGTTGCTGTGTTCCATCATCCCTGCCCCATCACGAGCCATTTCTCTTAGGTGATCCTGGGCTCTTTTAATGGAGAGTGGTGCTTAAAGCAAGAATCTGGGAAATGAAGGTACAGACCATTAGAAAGCATGTGTGCTCAGTGGGTTCAAAACTTTGGGTTCTATTTTCAGAAAGCCAATATATGGGTGCTAAATGAGCTCTCAGCTATACAAACAAACAAAAACCTGTACACATTTGTGTATACACTAGTATCTCTCTCTCTCTCTCTCTCTCTCTCTCCTTCTCCCTCTCTCCAGCATTCAGATGCCCCCAATTTCTCCTAGCTCCCCAGGCTGGCACTACTTTTCTCTCTCCTAATCGACAAATCTCCTTTCTACCAGTGGGAAACCTGGCTCTCATTAGCATATGCACTCATTTGACTAATCCCCTGTGTGCGTAGCTCATCTCCCCCTGAGCAGATGGCCCCTCAACTACCAAAATTCTGAAACCCAATCCTCAGTGCAGCTTCATCTGATGTCTTCCTCACCCTGGTTAGATTTTAAATGCTCTAAACATTTAAATGACGTTCTATCCTTTTGTTGAAGCCTGTGTTCGTGTTTGTATATTACTTCAATGCATTTTTAGTATTTGTATGATACAGATACAAACAGCTAGAGCTCAATTTGGAGCCATATACCTGTAGGGACAGGTTTGCATGCAGTGGTACATCTGTGCCAGGAACAGATGTGAAAATCCTTCCACATGTAAAGCCTGTATTATGTGGAGGCCTCCATCAGACCTCCAAGAGTGACCCCACTGTGTATGGCACAGGCTGGAAGGGCAGGGGTGGGGAGGTGGGTAGTCGTCACAGAGTCAGGCTTTACCTCCCTTTCTTGGTCCTACTATATTATGCCACAAGACAAGATTCCCCACCCTGCTGCTTCACAGAGAATGATGGAGAATTACCATTCAAGTGTTGGTTTTGTCAAATGAAGCTATTCCCTGAGATCCTTAAATTCAATGAAGTTAAAATTACTGATGAAACATGAACTAGCTTAGTTCCCCAACAACTTTAACTCAGTACCTTGCAACTGAAAGAGGCCTCCTAACATGGTGACTTAACACATCTGAACCACTAATTCCCCAGAGCATACTTTGTAGTCCTCTCTGTCCTTTGCTAGGCTGTATGCCTCCACAAAAATACTCACACATATTGCCCCCCCCCTGCCCCTGTCATCTTTCCATCATCCTCAGACCAGAACCTCATCAGAGTCCCTCACAGAGAAAGATGTTCACTGACTCAGAATTATCCTCCTTCTCCCTCCACACCCACTGAACAGGGTGGTTAGAGTAAAGTGCTCATGCCTGCCCACCACTTTTGTTCAATAGAAACAAAGGCCCGGGGCTGGAGAGATGGCTCAGCGGTTAAGAGCACTGCTTAGTGCTCTTCCAAAGGTCCCGAGTTCAATTCCCAGCAACCACATGGTGGCTCACAACCATCCACAATGTGATCTGTTGCCCTCTTCTGGAATGCAGGTGTACATGCAGATAGAGCACACATATGCATAAAATAAATAAAATAAATCTTAAAAAAAAAAAAAAAGAAACAAAGGCCCATTGATGGGAAACATCTGGTAAAGAGAATAGAATCTACAGCTGGGTGGAGACCTAACATTCCAGTCAAACTGGGAAAATCATCTGGCCAAAGGATCATCCCTAAGAAGGCAGCTTTGCCTTAAACCATGATAAGGAGACAACTGAAATAATTATTCCTTTAATGTACTTTTCTTTCCCAGATTTCCCACCCCTAGTGCAGTCTCAACAAGCTGAGCATCCTGGAAGTTCTGGAGCCACTCAGTTTTCTCTTTATTCTTTCTTTTGTGACGGCTAAGGTATGTTTTAAGTTTAAATTACTGTGCTTAAGAGATCTCTGGGGGCCGGGTGGTGGTGGCGCACGCCTTTAATTCCAGCACTTGGGAGGCAGAGGCAGGCGGATCTCTGTGAGTTCGAGGCCAGCCTGGTCTACAAAAGTGAGACCAGGACAGCCAGAGCTGTTACACAGAGAAACCCTGTCTCGAAAAACCAAAAAAAAAAAAAAGAGATCTCTGGGGGCTGGAGAGGTGGCTCAGAGGTTAAGAGCACTGGGTGTTCTTCCAAAGGTCCTGAGTTCAATTCCCAGCAACCACATGGTGGCTCACAACCATCTACATTGAGATCTGCTGCCCGGGCATATATGTAGAGCAAATACTGTATACATAATAAATAAATAAATGTTTAAAAAAAAAAGAGATCTCTGAAACAAAATGTCTCTAATCTGTAAGCCCCAGTTGACCAAGGACAGATAACTTCTTGGAATGCTGAGGACTGCTGTTCATATGAGATAACAAGTTATGTGTTTTTGCTTCTGTAAATAAGCTTGGTTGCCCCAACTGAACAAGATGTATGTTTCATCACACTTAGGCGGGAGGTACATAAGCATGTGGTAGGAGTAGGGATTTTGGAAGTTTGGCATCTCAGGTAAAAGATATGGGCAAATCCATTATCATTGAGGTGTGTGCCTTGGAAAGCGCGCCAGGAACTATGGCAATGAAATGCCGGAATTCACCGCCAAGATCATTATGACACATTACGACACAAGGGAGTTAAAATTGGAAGCCTACACAGCTTCACCTGCCTTCCTCCTCATCTTCCTCTGCCAACATATGCTGACTTCACCATGCTCCACTGTTCATCACTGTTTTTGCACCTGCCTGGAATCCACACTCGTGGAGAAAGTAAAGCCAGACCCTCCCTGGTGCTCCAGACATCGCAGCAGAGTTCTTGGAGCCCCAGAGCATCGAAAGGTGAGCCCAAGAAACTTTTCATCTTGCAAACAATTGGGCCCTAGGACCATAGAGGCAATTCTTGGCTGATTAAAAGGCTGCCCCAATTCAATGGCCGAAACAGATCAAATTTATAAACTGACCTTAAGATCTAACGAATAAGACTCACAGACTTTAAGACTGAAAGACTTGGTGGAAACCAGACACTTGTATGGATCCATGCCAAAAATTAACCTGAGAGAATTAATATCCTTTTAAGAAACTTAAGTTAGTATTAAGTGTTTGTTTTTTTATAGATATTAGAGTATTTTAGGCATTAAGATATTCTTAGTTACATTATAAATTTCAGAATTAGGGTTTGGGTTTTAGGATTTAGGAACTTCATAGGTATTTGTTAAGTATTAATAAACATATAAGTATAAATAAAAATTTACTGTTACATAAGCAGGAGGTACATCAGGATGTATGTTTTTGCTCCTGATTAAACGAAGGCAAGAAGTACATAGCCTTATGGATTTTTACCTTTTACCCTTATAAGCTCCTGACTAATGTAATTTGGGGCCATGCTCAGAACATGAGTCTTAGATCTGGGCCCGACCAGTATCCATGGTCCTGGCCAGTATTTAATAAAGCCTCTTATTTACTAAAATTATTGTCAGACTGGTGAATCTCTTAATGACTCCAGACCCTTAACATTCAGATGCTAGTTAGATTGTAACTATGCTTTTTTTCTTAGATTTATTTATTTTACTTTATTCATATGACTGTTTTGCCTGTATATATATTTGCACACCATGTGCATGTCTGCTGCTTCTGGAAGCCAGACAAGGGTGTCAAATCCCCTGGAACTGGAGTTTATGGATGGTTATTATGTGGGAATCAAACCCAGGTCCTCTGCAAAAGCAACAAGTACTTTAATTTCTGAGCTAAGTATAGTTTTTCTGATACTTTGCAATTCCTTAGTCTTTCTCTAAGGCCCTCTCTACCCCATCACATGGCTGCCTGCCAATATCTGGGTGACTTACATGGTGCCTACCTCAACCAGCATGACTTTTTCCCTCTCTCTTCCATTTTCTTCCTCTGGGTAGCTGCTGCTGAGATTTACAGCATGTCTAGCCTTATTTTTTGTTTGTTTGTTTTGGGTTTTTTTTTTTTTTTAACTCTAACAAAATTGTCACTGGGTGTGATGGCACATGCTTTTAATCCCAGCACTTTAATCCCAGGAGGAAGATGTAGGCGGATCTCTGTGAGTTTGAGGCCAGCCTGGTCTACAAAAACAGCCAGGACTATTACACAGAGAAACTCTGTCCCACAAAACTAAATGGGGATGGGGGGTTGTCGCTGATCTTCCATTTGAGTCCATTCTTCAATTGTTTTATTTTTTTAATTTTGAAATTACATCATTTTCCCTTTTCCCTTTCCTCCTTCCAACCCTTCCCATGTGCCCCACCCCTCTGTCTCAAATTGGCTTAAGGCAAAACTGGCCTCCTTTTCTTTAACTGTGCACACACACACACACACACACACACACACACACACACACACACCCCTTAATCTATAAATAGCCTCTCAATCTGTGTAAAGTTAGTTCCATGTAGGCTGATCATTTGGCACTGGACAGCCCATTGAGGGGCTTTTCCCTAGTGAAGATGATTTCTCCCACTCTCACCATTCCTTAGTTGCCTGTATTTCTTTCTCTACAAGACAAAGTTGAGGCTTCATGAGAGTTCCCCCCTTCCACGTTAGTATTGCTTGGATCTTGTTTAGGCAGCCATGTTATCGAGACTTCCTGGATATAGGTTCTCTGACACTTCTAAAAGAGGGACTCTCACAGCGATTTCCTGTTCCTCTGGCTCTTACAATCTTTCTACTTCCTCTTCTGAGATGTTCCCAGTAGTGACACACATATCTTGGTGGCAATCAACAGCTCTCATGGCCCACTTAACAAGAGGGAAATCATGCCTGGGACAGGAAACCTAGTCTACCACACAATTATGATCTAGTGAAGCCATGGATCTTGGATCAGAATAATTCCTAACTTTATTTTAAATTCTCTTATTAATGAGACTAAGAACCCCCCAAGAGGGGACTGTGATTTCCCTACTATCACTTTCATTGTCATCGTTTGATTCATGTCCAGCTCTTGATCCTGTGCTCCAGCTTCCTCTCGCCCATCTCCCTCCTGTCCCGGCCTCCTGTGTGAGACACTGTGTTGCCCCCATGCCCTATCATAATGCAGGCAACAAACTCCCTCAGCTTCCTCTGCCTCCTCAACTTAGCGAAGTTCTTCCAGTTCCTTTGCTGCTCACAGAGGCTATTGAGGGTCACTCATGATGACTAGAGACATCTACCTATTTGTGCAGGCCCTTTGATTATCCTCTCACCTCTCTTAGCAACTCTACAGCCTCCAGGGAGCTAGGTTCTTAGCCCACCCCTCAGACAGTGCGGACAGCCAGCACAGGGGACCCTCCCTGAGGGTCTTTCTCTTCCCCTGTCACATAACAAAGCACATTATCCTCACCATGGTAAATGTACTGCTGAGCAGAATATAAGCAGCACTTCAGGACTCTCATAGGCAACTCTAAAGGCTGTAAATTTTGCCAGAAAATGTATTTTTCTTCTTAACTCTATTTTGTTTCTTGTGATTTGTGAGGGGCTTCTTGAGATAAAGACCCACAATCTGGGAAAGCAATTTGCCACCTTTGGTCTGGATGTGCCCTGGGCTCCTTTCTCATCCATCTGTAAAAAGAGATGAGAGGAAGCCATTTACCCACAGCACAGTCTCATTGGCTCAGTCTGGGAAGGAAGCACCTGAGGGTCCTTGGAGATGAGTGGCACTGCTCCAGGTCATGTGAGGACACTCTGTCCTGTAAGGTCAGTCACATTATTTGAGCACTTGGGGGAAGCCAGGTTGGCCACCAGGTGCTTCATTGTCTGGTGTGACACCCATAGCAACTCGGTGAGACAGAAGAAAGAAGAAAACTGTCCCTGGCCAAGATAGGACTCCTAGCTCAGGCTCGGATAGGCTTATAGGAGCCATTAGGCTATCTCAGCTCACTGTGGTACACCTACCTCCCTCAGCCTTATGAGATGCAAAGATAATTTTATTCTAATACCAAGCATTAGCCATTCAAAACCATGAGTCTAAAGCAAGCATGTCATATGGATTAAAAATACCTTTATAAATTGGATGCCTCAGTCTAATTTCTCTTCCTTCGCTCTATCACAAACCAACTCTAGCCCAGGTTTCCTAATGGAATGTTGAGGATTTAGATTTCTGTTGCCATTTGAGACAATTGCAACTATCGGCACTCACCGATCCCTGGGAGCCACACCTACCCAGACCTATACAGTGTGCCTTCTCAGCTCTTAGAATTCCAAATGCTTCCTGGGGTCTTCTTTCATCTCTACATCTGGTCACATTCTTGATCTTCTTTCCAGGTGCAAGAGGGCTAAGACCCGGTTTGTGATGGGTGGGCTTGTGGCTTCTTGATCTTAGCCTTTCTGAGTGAGGACTAGGGCAGAAAGAAAGCCTGGCTGGCAGTGCACGTCCTCATTTATTCCATGCCTTCTGGTGGCTCTTTTGGCTATAGGTTCTTCCCCTGATATTTCTAGTGTGCATGGCCAATGCGAACCGGGTGGAAAACCTGAGGGAGATAGGATATGCACAGAGCTCCGCCTCTTCCGGCTCCGCCTTTGAACCTCAGCAGGGGCTGTCTCCATCTTGGTTCTGCCATTCGTAGAGTTCCTGCTCTCCAACTGTTTCAGTATCTGTGATTTAGGATCCTAGCTGCACTCTCTGCTCCTCTTGTCTCATGGGCCCTGGCATGATAGTTTCCTGTTGCATTAAATGTCCACCTTTCCCCTTGAGCCTTGTTTAAATTATCTGTTTCCCATCACTTGAATATCCAATCAATCTCCTGCCTTCAATTCCTCCATCAAAGATTACCTTGTACCGAGTACTTTGCCAAGACTGCAGCCAAAACAAAGGAGAAATAATCCTGTTTGTTCCTCCATGCCTCTCTCAGAAACAAAGAACCCACGGTTCCCTTCTTTGTACTTAAATATCTCTATGTTATTATTTCAGAAGTTGCCTGGTAGTAAGTTATTAGTAACCAGAGTGAGGACACTAATCACTTAGTTGGTGGGGACTGACTCCTGCCCCAGACTGTGAACCCCAGCATAAGAAGGTCAGCTAAGAGAATTCTCATGCCCAGCTGACTGGAACCATCTGCTGGGAGCTAAGCTCCAGGTCCTGCCTGGGGGGTTCAGTAGAGACAAGTTGGATCCCAGAAACACACAGTTCCCCAAACTAGTCTTGACAGATGGGTGCTATGGAAACTAGCAAGCACAGGGGTCTCTGGGGAGCATGCTGAGGTGTGGTAAGGAAAAGAACAGCATGTGATGATGAGGTGGATGGGGCCCCATCACCCTGGACTCCCGTGTGTTTAGGACACTGAGCAAATCCTGAAGCCTTGCACCTGAGTCCCGTGTGTTTGTCTACCTGTTACTGTTTGACTCCATAGTATTACAATTTGTCAAAAAAGTAATAGCAGAAAGATGACATTAGAAGGAGAAAACTCAGCCAGTTCTCTGGTGATGGGGGAAATGGAGAGTCATTGACAGGAGAAAACCTATGTGGGAACTGGCAGGTGTTCGTGGAGGTGGCCGCCTCGATGTTACCACAGGGCTGCTTTCTGATGCTCTGAAGAAGGAATTGAGATATTCTAGTTCTTTCACTCTTTTTGTCAGAGGAGCGGGAGCTAATTATGAAACACCTTCAATATCCTCTCTGGTGAGGATGACAGCCACTGTGGATTTTTTTCCCCTTCCTCTCAAAATGCAGAAGTGACAAGTAGGTTTCATTACCTGGCCCCAGCATTCTCACTGACTACATTCTGGATGGTTCTATTGTTTCTTATAATAACTTTCTTTTGATGAAACTTTCTCAAATAATAAATGGTGCATCTCTTGCTTTCAAAAAGAAAACTGACATGTAGCAGGGGGAAAAAAATCACAGAGTCTGCTTCCTACTCTCCTTCTCTGAAAATACATCCATGGGACTACCCTTTCTTTGGGTCTTCATGGAGCAGGGAAGCAAGGAGAGGGTGTTGATTTCCTAAAACTCCGATCTGGCCAAGGGAAGTAACTTTGCCTGCAAGGCCTTGACCCAGGCTGTGGCTCTCAGCTGTTGGATAAGGGATGTGTCTCAGGCAAGGTCTGGACAGAGGAGGATGGGCAAAGGGCTCAGCTCATGCTCCATACAATGATGAGAAGGGCCATGCAAAGGCCTGTTCCCCTACCGTAGCAGAGTCTTTGTTTCTGTCGCTGGGATGCATGTGTTGCAAAGACATCTGTACCTGAGATGGTCACACAGGACTGAGGGGAAAGCACCACCTGGGCTCCACACCTGTTGAAGTAGCACTGTAGGTGGAGGGCAGTCCCAGAATCCTGAGCTGTGGTCAACTGTGGGCAAGGCCATGGATTGGTGAGAGCCACAGAGCAAGGTACCCATCATGTGACTGCAGCAGCACCCCTTCTCCCCAGACATGCCTATGGTGGCAGATACACCAACTGTCACAAGTTTTTCTAGGCCTTAATGAAGGATTTGTTCTATCTACGCCCATTGGTCATGATAGCCGGAGCAGGCATTTTCCCAACAGAAACACTGCAAAGGTCTGCAACATAGCTGAAGGTGACCTTTAGCTTCCACCTCGTGAGTGTCTATGCCCAGTTTTTTGGGGTGCTGGGTGTTGCACTCTGGACTTTGTGTGTGAGAAGCAAGCACTGAGTTGCATTCCCAATCCTGTGATTGTGTGGTTATACTTGGCTACAGTTTTCTCACCTGGGTTGGCTCTCTGCTGTTTTGAGAGCAGAGAGGAAAGAAAGGTGCACTGAAATTCAAAAGTCCCCAGAGACTAGTAAACATGAAATATAAATTCATCACCCTTAAAGAGAGCATGCACTGTGCAGTGTCTGACAGGGAGATATCCCAGTATTCCCACTGGGATTTCCATTTGTGAAGCCAGTAGGAGTGTTTTCCAGTCATGTTGCTCCTTTTGCCCCCAGCACTGGCAGGTTCTGATAAAAGCTGTCCTCAGCTTTGACAGTGAAACGTTCTTGTAGCTGAGGGAGGGAGGGAAAACCTTCCAGGACGTGGTTAGGTTTGAGTCCATTTAGAAACTGTCGAAGGGAAACACCCACACAGCAGTCATAAGAGGAGAATAAGATTTACTCCCCATTTTTCTTCTCTGAAGGCACTGGAAGTTTTGGATAGAGAAGTAGCTGAAGATTCTCAACCTGTCCTCAAGAGATGGTGACCCATGGCTGGCTGACAGTGATGGAACCTAACAGCACCTGGTCAAAAAGCAGGAGAGGTAACTCCTGGTGTATGGGCCCTTCAAGGAGTAGAATAATAACCAGAGGTTATAACGGTCTGCTATGAGTCTTTGAAGTGAGTCACACGCACTCCAAATCCACAGCAATGGCAGATGCTCCACCTGCTAAGGAAACAGGCTTCAAGGCAGGTTTGCTAGTTGAATCCACAGAAGGCTGTATGAACCGAATGGGGGGGGGCCCTGGCACACTGCATCATGGACCTCTTTGTGTCTGTCAAGATGGTAAAGGAGAGGGCCTTGGGGCCTGATGTCACACAAGTCAAGAGTGGAGCCTAGATGGGGATGGGCTGGGAAGAAAACAGAGCATCTCCTCAGAGAGCACCTGAGAGAGAGCGAGCCTTAAAGAAGAGATTACTGAGCAAACCTTTTCCTGTCCTTGTGTGCCATGAGGTTGGACCCTTCTCCATGTATATACCCGCTTGTCATGGCTGAATATCAACTATCTCCTCACAGGCGCGTGCTTTAAATGCTTAGCTCCTGTCTTAGTTAGGGTTTTATTGTTGTGAAGAGACACTATGGCCGTAGCAATTCTTATAAAGGAAAACATTTCATTGGGGCTGGCTTACAGTTCAGAAGTTTAGTTCATTGTCATCAGCGGGAAGCATGGTGCATGCAGACAGACATGCTTCTGGAGAGGTAACTGAGAGTTCTACATCCAGATGGGCAGGCAGCAGGAAGAGAGTGACACCGGGACTGGCCTGAGCATCTGAAACCTCAACACCCATCCCCAGTGACACACTTCCTCCAACAAGGCCACGCCTACTCCAACAAGGCCACACCCACTCCAACAAGGCCACACCTTCTAAAAATGCCACTCCCTGTGAGCCTATGGGGGCCATTTTTATTCAAGCCACCACAGCCCCCCAGCCTTCCTTCTTTATTTTTATTTATGTTTTCCATTTCGTTATTTATTTACATGTATTCAAGTGCATGTGTATGTGTGTATCTGTGTGTGTGTCTACACTAGCATGCCGTGTGTGTGTGTGTGTGTGTGTGTGTGTGTGTGTGTGTGTACTTCAGAGGACAAATTGCTGGAGCTGGTTCTCTCAATCTCAACCCAGAAATTGAACCTTGGGTTGTCAGGCCTGGTGGAAAGTATTTTTATCCACTGAACCAGCTTACCTGTATGTCCATCCTCCTTTTATGCTGCTCTCACAATTTTAGTCACAATGATGAAAGAGAAATAAACACACCACAGAAGGAATTAGAAAGTTTTCGTAGCATGATAAGCATTCGTACCAGCTATCTATTGCTGAATTAAAAGCCACTCTGTGATAATCAGTGTTGTCAACTTAGCAAAATCTAGAGTTTCCTGTGAGATGAGTCTTTGGGTATGTCTGTGGAAGATTATCTTATGTTTGTTGAGATGGGCAGACCTTCCCACTATGAGTGGCACAATTCCCTAGTTAGAACATTCTAGATTGTATAAGAGTAGAGAAAGGGATCCTTTTTTTTTTTTTTTTTTCCTGAGACAGGGTTTCTCTGTGTATCTCTGGCTGTCCTGGGCTTAAAGACCAGGGTGGCCTCAAACTCACAGAGATCCACCTGCCTCTGCCTCCCTAGTGCTGGGATTAAAGGAGTTAAACCACCATGCCCAGTTCAAGAAAGGGATCTTTAAAAATTACATTAAAAAATTACCATGACTGTCCACCATGGCAGTGCATGCCTTTCATCCCAGCACTCAGGAGGCAGAAGCAGATGGATCTCTGTGAGTTCAAATCCAGCCTTGTTTACAAAGTGAGTCTAGGACAGCTAGGGCTCTGTTACACGGAGAAACCCTGTCTCAAAAAACAAACAAACAAACAACAACAACAAAATTACCGTGACCATGACCAAGGCAACTCTTATAAAAGAAAACATTTAGTTAGAGGCTTGCTACAGTGTCAGAGGTTTAGTCCAGACTCATCATGGTGGGGAGCATGGCAGCATGCAGGCAGGCATGGTGCTGGAGAAGTAGCTAAGAGTTCTACATCCTGATGAATAGGGAGAGAGAGACAGATATTTGGCTTGGCATGAGCTTTTGAAAGTTTAAAACCCACCCCAGTGATACTCTTCCAAAGCCATAACTTCTAATCTTTCTAATTCTTTGAAGTAGTGCCACTCCCTAGTGACTAAGCATTCAAATTTATGAGCCTATGGGGGCTATTCTTATCCAAACTACCACACTAAGTATATATAAATAATTTTCACAGCATATAAACAGTATCTAAACAAAGCCAGGGTTTCACCTAAATGAAGTAATGTAAAGACAAAACTATTTTGTGATTGTGCCAATGTTGGTCAGCTATCTATTACTATCAGAAAATACCCTGAGGTAATCAACTTATAAGAAGAAAAGGTTCATTTTGGCTTACAGTGTTCAGGCCATGATCCAGTGGGATGTCCCATTGCTGTTAGCTTGTGCTGTTTGCCTCTACTATTGTACTGTTAGCTTCTAAAGCCAGGACTGGGGTCTTTTTTGTTCACCCAGGAAAGCCCTGCCGTGTAGAATATGCTTGTTTTAGTTGCCTTCTATGATTAAATACCCTGACATTTAAAAAAAATAGTTATTTTGACTTACAGTTGCAGAGGGGTTGTGTCTATCCTGGCAGAGAAGACAAGCATGGTGATAGAAACAGGAAGCTAACCGATTACACTTTTTTTTTTTTTTAAAGAAAGGCAATTTTATGAAAAAGAAAAACAATGAAAGAAAAACGGGACTAGGGCACTGAGTTAGTCCATCAGGCCTTCAGTATCCTAGTAGGGATCTTGTCTTTTTCAATGATGTGGGCAATGATGCCCATGCCTGATATGGCATCCGGTCCACAGCACTCAGGACGGCCTGGGACATGATTTCAAACAGGGTTTCTGGATCCATGTTAGGTTCCCAGAGAGACTCTCACATCCCATACATTTGTTCTGAGCAGGTACCACTGACTGCAAAGTCACCAGTCACCATGGGGCAGCCATTAAGGTCTAGAGAGCAAATGAAGAGTTTAAAGGTCTTTGGGTCTAACCCAGAAATGACAGACTCTGTGTAGTAGAGACCAAACTGTTTCTCATACAAGAGGTTGGCCACCATGCTTATGAGGGTGCAAGGCTTGATCAACCAACCTTCCTTCAGCTCATACAGATTCAACCAGAAATTGAGGTTCTAGGCAACGGTCTGGACATTGGTGCCCAGTCCAGCCAGGCCTAGGTAGAGCCTGTCACCCATGGGAAAGATCTTCTGGAAGTCTTTGGTCACCATCTGGGCCTGAATTTAGAAACACCTGTCCACAGTGATGGCCACACCATTATCTCCCTTCATGGCCATAACAGCCCCTCCACTATAGAACATAACAGATATGATTGTGCTGTAGTAGGACTCCAATCGCCACTAACTGACCACACATTTATCCACACACAGGAAGCAGAAAGCAAGATGTAGGGTGAGGCCATAAACTTAGAGTATCCACCCCAGTTATGTACTTCCTCCAGCAAGGCCCTTCCTCCTACTGTAACCTTCCCAACAGCACCATCAACTAGGGCCCCAACTTGGGGACATTTCTCATTCAAACCAACAAAACGCTCAAGGGCTTTTCAGTGGACTTATTTTGGCTAGCGAGATCATTCATTTGGTAAGGTGTTTGGCACACAAGCATGAACGCTTGGGTTCTGATGACAAGTACCCACATAAAAAGCTAGGGGTGGTAGGGCTTCCCTACAACCCTAGTGTTGGGGAGGCAGAGACAGGAGGGTTCCTAGAGGTCGATAGCCAGCTAGTTTTGTTAAATAAGTGAGTTCCACGTTCCATGAGAGATCCTGCATCAAAATGAAAGATGGGGAGTGACAGAGGAGGACAGTGGGGAAATTCTGCTGATAAAGTAGAATTCTGACTTAACCAGAAAGCTTCCTGAGCTTGGTGCTAAGAGCACGGACTCCCTTTGTTCAGCAGAAAGACCCCTTCTTCTGTCTGATCTGAGGAAACCTGATCCTCTAAGATGTGTCACACAGCCTTCCCTATGGACTTCCCCATGCTAATGAAGTCTGTTGGTGTCTTGGCTTTCAGCCAATGACATTTGTCTATGCCTCTAGCCTACCTGGAGTTTTCCCCCACCCCCACTGCCCCTGGGTTAATTAGGCATTACTTTTTCTTTCTTCTGATACAGCAATACCCATTCAATCAAACACATTCACCTCCAAAACCCCTCCCCACTGCCCAAAGTTATATAATTCCCCTGATTCACGAAATAAACTCTCTTTCCTTTTCTGATTTCTCTATGCCTCCAACATGACTGTCTGAGTCTGGCTGTTTATTTTGGGCCTGAGAGGGAAGTGCTCTTCCTTCCATGGAGAGTCCTCATCCACCTCCTCTGTCACCTGCCTGGCTGCCAATGCCTGGCTGGGTTAGGCCTGTTTGGGGCGCATGCTCCTGACAAGAGGCACTGAGCTTCTGACACCTCTCCTGAACCACCCGCCTGGCCACCTGGCCCAGGTCTGGGAGCTCTGAAATTGTCCAGCCTGGCACTGGCAGTTTAGCTAAAAGAGCTGACACTTGGACATTGGAGTAAACCCTTTCTCCTACCTCTCCAGACACCCTGAGGGTACAGATCTCCTAGTCCATGCAATTTCTGCCTAGAAACTAGCTGAGTTCAGGCCTTCCAGTGGAGGAGCATGTGTTTCCAACCAATACCGGATGCAGACTGATAGCTGGGAACTCCCCGCCAGACCCAAAGGAAGAATGACAGACAGGTGACATTGATCTCTGGCTTCCATGTGCATACAACATGTGTGCAAACCACACATGAAACACATATACCACACACACACACACACACACACACACACACACACACACACACACTTATCAAATGACATGTGTTTGAATTGATTCCCCCATATCAATTAAGTCTCTGGCCAACAGTCCGTAGTGTTGTGTAAGTTTTCTTTGACATGTTAATATGAAATACTAAGAGGAAGGGCTGACATGCTTATGACAGAGAAAGCATTAGGATGGAATGAAAGTATAAAATATAGTTGTAGCAGATGACTTCTTTAGACGGGCTTGGGTTAATAAACAATCTTTCCATAATTTTTATTCTGGAGAATTACAGCCACAGTAGTGATTTACTGCAGGCTGCTTCTGACCAAATCTAGCTTAGCCTGTGATCACAAAATATAATTCAACATGGGATAGAAAATAAGAGTTCATTTTTGTGCACCAAATGTCACCCAGGCATTTAGAAAAATGTTAAAATACTGCTCATGCATGATTTTTTTCTCCAGTAAATTTTAATCGCACTAAATAGGCAATAAACCAAATGCAGTTATTTCCTCTATAATTAAATTGACCGAATTCACAAGTTCACCACATTAATTAAAATAGCACTCAGCCAGTTGTAAAATTATAAATGCATGCCATTCTCTTTGGCTTCAGAATGTGGTTTTTATTAGTCCATGTACTGAAACTTATAGAGGCTGTCGCTTGTCTAGAACTATTTCGGATTTGTTAATTTTGCAGCAGATCCTTTGATAGAGGAAAATGAAAATCATTACCATCTGACCTTTCACCATACCTGGTGGAGAAACTTCCTCTCAAATGCCAGTTACATCCTTAGAAATGAAGTTAGTTACCGACTTCAAATCAGACGACCTCAAGCTTTCAGAGGGAAAAAATATATATATATTTATTTGGTTTCATTTTGGTCTGGTTATAAATTATTTCAGAACATAACCCTGCCAGACCCCAGTATTCCCAAGGCCTGACTCTGAAGAACTAATGATAACATAGATTAACTGAAAGGCAGCTTGGATTGAGTCTTTGATCTGCAATGTCTACAGGGTGGATGCAGAGAAAAGAGCCAGGATTGCTTTTGTCTTTTTTTTAATGGGATTTTTAAAATGTAAATTGGGATTGCCTTACCAGCCCTTATCTCTGTCTCAAATCCCACACAGAGTCAGCTTCCTTCAACTCAGATTTGGGAGCTCTTGTGGATTCAGTGCTGGAATCCCCCTTGTGCTGCCCTGAGCTCAGGCGACCTCCAAGTCCACTTCCTCTGAGCCCCTGATGGTTATGGCAGCTCCCTCCTGCTGTTAGACACTGAGCCCCTGAGCCTGCCCCTCCATCTCCAGTACTGTCCTGTTTTTCCCATCCCCAGAAATGACCCAAATACCACAAGACTGCTCATAGTATACCTTTTCAAATGTTTCTATAATCTAGGTATCACATCCTGGGCTGACTCAAACTTGTCCACACCAGTCTTTAAGTATAAATCACAAATTAAATTGTGAGTATGTACATACTACTACCTATTAGAATTGGTATTTAAAAAAACATATAATGAAGTGTGAGCAAAATGACTCAGTGCATAAAGATAGTAGCTGCTAAGCCAGGTGACCTGAGTTCAATTCTTAGGGCCCATGTGGTGGAAGGAGAGAGCTGACTACCACAGCTTGTCCTCTGACTCCATATGCAATCCTGGTGCAAACGCATGCACACATGCACACACCATGCACACAGACACACGTGCACACACACACAATAATATATAAATGTAAAAAGCAACATCTTTGTCTTCTAGGGGTTTCTAAATAGTAATAGAACACCCTGAGCCCCCTCTGCACACTTCTCTTTCAGCACCACAGTCTTACTATAGCAGCTGTGCTCAACCCTCAGCGTGGGTCCCAGGATAGCTGGAATGTGGACCAACCCATTTGTTGATGACAGTGTCACATTGCATTGTCAGAAGCTGGACACTGTGCAAGTGCGTATAGGGGCTTATTGTTACTGTGGCTGTCCCGCCTCAGTAAAGCCACCTGGCCATGTTGCACATCCTCACCCCTTTGTGGACTCTTCCACCTTCTGTGTCTGATTCTATGCAGCCTCGGATGACCTTTCCTCCAAGGTGTTGATTGTGCAGGCTCTTGTATTCTTGGAGCCTTAATCCCTGATCTTGTTACTCAGTCACCCACCCATCTGTGTTCTGCTTTTCCCATACGCAGAACTGACTGAAATCCTGCACGGTGTGGAGGCTCGTGGCAGGCCAGTTGGCCAATGGTTGCCTCAAGTGCCTGCTCTGAAAGTAGAGCCTCCATTTACACCTGTTGCCTGTCTCTCTGCTCTGCAGGTGAGTTTGAGAAGAACCTTGTTTAGTTTTTCCAGTGAGTTTGGGGTACTACAAACTTTATGGATCTAGAGCACTGGACTAAATATAATTTAATAGTACTTTATCATTATTTGACTATTATTGCTTACAAACAGATTCCTGTATGAATCCCCAGTGAGGGAGAAGGAGAGGATATGAGTGTTCTTAGACACCTAGGCCCAATATGATTTCAGCACAGAACTCTACCTAAAGATGCTAAGATTTGCACCTTAGACATGATTTAAAAGTCCATAAGAGGGCTGGGGAAATGGCTGAGTGGCAGAGAGCTTTCCTACCATCCACTAGCCCTGGGTTCAATCTTCAGTACTGAAAAAGTGGGGCGGGGGGGGGGCAGCATTGCCTAAGATGACAGCAAAAGCAATCATGGAGTCTGAGCTGTGGACGTACAAGGTTGAGGTGGTGAGGTGAAAGCTGGAGAAGAACTGCGAGCCTTGAATAGACATAGCTACAAAGCTGGAGGGAGACGGTCTCCTGAGGAGGACTGGAGAATAATATATTTAAGGAATGCTAAGTCGTCAGCTTTGTGGAAATAAATAAGAAAGCATGGAGAGAAAGAGAAACAATTAACAGAAGGGAGATGCTTTACTATGGACTGAAGGTTCTGCATCTGACTTACGGAGTAACCAGTCATCTGTAAAGGTTGGAGCATAGGGATACAAAAGTGGACCTAGCACACAAGACGATGGCACTAGTTTTAAGGGAGAGAGAGACAGAGAGAGAGACAGAGAGAGAGAGAGACAGAGAGAGAGACAGAGAGAGACAGAGAGAGAGACAGAGACAGAGAGAGAGAGACAGAGAGAGAGGTGAAGATATGGGTGCTGTGAAGGCAGTGAGACACCCTGAAACAGAAACCCAGACGTGGTGATCCATGGGATGCCAGTGCAGCTCAGACTTCCTGCTCTCCTGAAAGGATTAATGGGCCCAGGCACCCACCTCATTATATGTCACTTCACACCTTTGATTGGCACGGAGCCTGACATTGTCTGGGACAGTCATCTTTTCTCCACAAGAATTCTTCCAGGCCTAACCCTCACTTGTGACTTATAAGTGGTTGAGGTGTCGGTATAAACTTTGAGCCTTGTTCTGTACCCATGAATCTCTTCCATTGCTACTGGACTTTCCTGACCCCCAGGAGAGTTCTTAATCTTGATTATACTGCCTACCACTTTCTCTATTTTCCCCTGATTTGTTGTATTAGATTGTTTTATTAGAAAATATATATTAACCCTGTCTCAAAAAAACCAAAAAAAAAAAAAAGAAAATATATATTTATTTTGTGGGAAAAATGTGACGAAGTTAGACACAGGGTCTGGAGTCTTAATTGGGGGAGTTCATTAATAGCATTCATAGCGCTGATCAACTGAGGGCAGGCATATTGCTTCCCTGGAGGCCCCATCTTGCCCTCGGCATTAATTTCATACCTTAATGGCCTCATGGTGATATCTGCCTGCATTCTCTGGCCTCCAGGATGAAGGAGACATTCCCATGACATCATTGTTCTGCTGCTTCCGCAAAGGCCTCTCTCTCTCTCCTATTTGTTGAAAGGGCACTTCCCATTTATTGTGCAAATAAGCAGCTGCCGTAACTCTCAAGCAGTGTTAATAAGCAGAGTCCATACCAATAAACACCATTGATTCAATTACTCTAGGACATCTGGGTGACATCAATTGACATGACTATTCATTACAATGTTCAACCCAACAGGTTCTTTGACAGTGATATAAGGGAGGGCAGGATGTTTCATCCCCAGGGAACACATTTTGTCAGGGCCTTTCCATGAGCCACGCTTTGGGGCTGCTCTTAGGCGGCAGGTGCCTGGTGACAGAGACTAATTATCTAGTTTACCAGTTTGAGATCACAGTATCCTTTGAAAATATGATACAATAACAGGCAACTGGATTAAGAAAACATAGTATAGATACACAGTTCTGTTTAACCATAAAAAAGAATGAAATTATGTCATTTGTAGGAAAATAGGTGGAACTGGGAGTTATTGGGTTAAAGCCAGAAAAAATATCAAATTTTCTCTCTCCTACATGGACACACACACACACACACACACACACACACACACACACACACACAGAGGCACATATACACACAGAGGCACATATACATACACATACATAGATGTCTTGGAATTTCTATTGCTGTGATAAATACCATGACTAAAAACAACTTGAGAGAAAAGAGTTTTACAGTCCATCATTAAGGTAAATCAGGACAGGAGCTCAAGGTAGGAACCTGGAAGCAGGAACTGCAGCAAAGGCAATGGAGGAACACTTATGGACTTGCTTCTGGTAGCTTGTTCATCCTGGGTTCTTATAGCATCCAGGACCAACTGCCCAGGGATGGCACGGCCCCCAGTGAGCTGGGCCCTCCCACATCAATCATCAATCAAGAAAATGTATGCTTTCCCACAGGCCAATGCGGTGCCATCATTTTTCGCAATTGAGGTTCCCTCTTCCAAAATGACTATAACTTGTGTCAAGTTGAGAAAAAACTAACTAGAACAATATATATGACATGAAGTTAAAAGAGGGTTCTGGGGAAATGGATCTAAAGAGAGATAAGGAAGAAAACAATAGAAGGTAATTATTTTTCCTCTTCCATTTGGAATCTGTATTTTGTGTATATATGAAAGACAGAAAGAGAAGGGGTGAGGCTGAAAGGATAGTGGGGACCAAGAGTCAGGGGAGGTGTTATGGTTTGAGAGTGACCCATCTCACTTCTCTCATGTGTTTAAACACTTGGTCTCCAGATGTGGAGCTGTTTGAGATGCTGTGAAACTTTGGACAGTGGGGCCTGGCAGGAAGACATGGGTCCCTGTGGGAGGCAGGGTCTTGAAGCCTACAGCCAGGCACGGTTTCTTGTTCTTGTCCAGTTTCTTGGTCTTCTGCAATGTATGCCAGCTGCTACGGCATGGTCCTTTTACCTTGGAGCCAACCATCACCCTGTGTCATATTCCTCAGCCATGAGCCCAATAATCCTTTCCTCCTATTAAAAAGGATTTCTTTATTTTTATGTTGTGTATATGTTTGGTTTGCCTGCATGTATATCCATGCACCGTGTGCATGCTTCCCTGTGGAAGCCAGAAGAGGGCATCAGATTCTGCTGGAACTGGAATTATAGATGGTTCTCAGCTGATTTACCTTCTAGGTACAGGGCATTGAACCTAGGTCCTCTGGAAGAGCAGCTAGTCCTCTTAACCACTGAGCTATTTCTCCAGCTTCCAATACCCCTCCTTAAGTTGCTTCTTCTCAGGTATTTGGTCAACAAAACAAGAGGAGCAGCTGATATAGGAGGACAATTGGGAGAAAGTGGATATGAACAAAGTGTAGTAATACATATGTATGAAAATGTATAACGATAGCAGCAAAAAATATGATACAACACCACCACACATGACTGAATGTTGCTGGGCAGCAGCAGACACAGGCCACCTCCTGCATCCTGGTCAGACCCCTTCAGGACCAGTATGGTGCCTCCTCCTGATAGGGCAGCTCAGCACAAGGGAGGAACTCAGTGGATGAGCTGTAGGGGGCAGGGAAGAGGCAACAATGGCAGAGAGAAACCAGCAGGCAGATTTTAAATTTTTAGTATTTGAGTGTAGTGCCGAATAGACTGCCTCAGTGTAAAAACGGAATGCCCATGAGGTTACAGCTGGCCTTGGCAACCTTTATCAGTCAATCACAAAGAGGAATGTTTGCTGAGACAGCCCATCTCCCAAGATAATCTGCCTTGCCTGAGAAAATAACTCCAGAAAGGAGAGACTCCTGACCTGCATGTAGCCCTGAGAAGCTACACCAACTTCCTCATTCCTAAGCCCCTCACCCAGCTATAAAAGGTCCCAGATAACTTTCTCCCCTCACAGATCCTCCATTCTGTGGGAGAGTGTCTGTCTTTTGCTGTTTGAAATAAACAGGCTCATCATCTGTTGAGGTCAGACTCTGGTTTCTTTTTGCCCTTCTGTCTCTTTATTCTTCATGCTTACTAACACTAAACAGGATGACAAGAGCTAGAACAGGAATCTAGAACTCGTGTCAGATGTTGAAGCTAACTGTTGGAAATATTCTCATGTAAAGGCAGTATGTGTGGGTGGCTCTTGACTTCAAAGTGGCTGGTTTGGGCGACTCTTTGGCCCTGGCATTTATTCAGGCTTGAGTGTCATTGGAAGTCTGAATACTCATAAAACTAGAAATGACTCATTATTAAAACATACAGCATTTTAAAATGCTGAAAATAACAATGGTCATCAGTTCAAAACACCGAGCATTCCAAGGACACTAGCATCCAACACAATTAGGTCTCTATCAGTCTAATAATAATGAGCCCCGAATTAAATTTCCACATTATCTTTGATCTTCAAAAATCCTTCTTGAAACTTAGAAGGCTTTGGGGTGGAGGAAGGAGGTCATCGTGGCCATTGTGTGGGTCTTCTGTGTGCTGAGCTTCTCATTCAGGTGGATTGCAACAGTAGATGTACAGCTAGGCCATTTCTAGCACAGGATGGGCTGCCCTGAGCAAAACTGTCCTGTGGGGCTATGTCCCTCTAGGGAAACCAGGGTTAGTGAAAGCTACTATCACACCATAGCAGAGCCAAGTGAAGCTGCTGAAGACCCATAATCCAAGCAAGATAAGAATGCAATAGATCTACATATGTCCATATTGATCATGGATGTGGAAGGGAAGAGGTAAAGCTCCTTTTTCCACCTTTTCCATTTCATGCTTATGTGGTATGTAGGTGTGTGTATATTTATTTGCATGTGTTTGGGCATGTATGTGTGTGAATGCATTAGGGATCATCTTTAATGGGGCTCTGCTGTCTTATTCACTGAGTCAGGGTCTCTCAATCAAGCCCAGAGCTCAGTGATGTGGCTAACTCACTAGCCAGCTTGCTCTAGGAATCCTCTATCTCTACCCCTGAGGCTAGAATTACAGGTGGACTGTCACACCTACACAGCATGTCATGTGGATTCTGAGGGTATAAACTCCAGCCCTTAGCTTGCATGACAAACACTTTGGCCACAGAGCCATCCCCAACCTCCCTATTCCCCTTTGAAAAGTGATATGCTCAAGAATGTCGTTGGATTCTAAAACAAACTCTCAGATTATATACCATGGCTCAGTAGAATGTACCGCAGGAATTCAAGGTTGGTCTCACATCTGTGATTGAGTTAGAGCTCTCCAAAATTCTTATGTTCAATTTCTAACCCCCTAATGTGATTTTTAGGAGATAATTAAGGTTAAGTGAGTCAGCAAGTGTGGTTCCTGAATTGAGAAGGCTTTCTAGGTAGAGGTAGTTTCCGGTGTGGTGACGTGTCTTCTCTCCAGTCTCAGTTGTTAAGGAAGCCAAAGCTGAAGGGTTCTTTGAGCCCAGGGGATTTAAGGCTAATCTGGGCAATCTAGTGAGACCCTGTCCAGGGAATTTAAGGATAACCTGGTCAATCTAGTGAGATTCTGTGTCTTAGAAAGAAAACAAAACAAAACAAAAAAAGACAAGAAGAGAGCATGTCTTTCTCTCACTGCCACAAGAGACTACAGAAAATGGCTGTCTGCAAGTCAGGAAGAAAGTTCACCAGAGCCCACTTGTCTTTGAGGACACTCCCAGCATGCACTCTGTTTTCTTCTACTGATCCTCCCGACTCAGCTGTGTTGTAAAGCCTGAGGATGGATGCTCAGCGGGAGCTGGGCCTCATACCTGACTTTTTCCAGGTTGCTGAGTGAATTTAGAAACATTCTTCACAGCTGGTCCTCCAGATGGGCATGCAGCCCGCTGATCACAGCAGCCTGGTGAGCAGAAGACGCCGAGAAGTGTCTGCACTGTCAGCCCATAGGAATCGGGTGAGAATCCATGCGTGCCTGTTCTACGCTGCTAACATTTTGGTGATTTGTTAGACTAATAGGAAATTTGTGGACACACAAAAGCAGAGAGAAAAGCAAAATGCTACTACTCAAAAGTGTGGTCCATGGATCCACTACACCCACAGTCTTCCACGCCTGAGAAATGTACGCAGAAACTGAGTGAACAGTTTTCTGTAGCAGATATGCCACGATCTCCAAGGGAGTGGTCAGCAGACAGACCACTTTCCATTGGTTGGGCTCAGGTGACAGTGTACTGTAACCTGTTATGTGTTACAACACGGGCGACTTTAAGCTTAGTTGATGACTGAAATCCAAAAACGTATAAACATCTGAGAAATGAAAGTATTTTTTTTAATTAAATACTTTATTTTTTTTCTTCAAGTTACATCTCAGTAACAAACCCCTCCCTATTCCCCCTTCCTATCCCACCCTTCCACCCTCTTCCCTCCAGAAGTTTCCCCTTTCAGTCCAACAGCTGGTTCCTTCTCTTATAACAGTAAGTATTATACAAAACAATAGATATAAATATGCCACATTTATGAGAGTAAATTGGCCCAGTATACCTTCCCAATGTTCAGTTTATACCTATTTGGCCCCTGACTTTAACATTCTACTATCTACCCAACTCCATAGGTTTAAAGGTCTATATGTGACTCAACATTCATACTATCTTGCAACACACTTTTAAGAGTATCTTCTTAGATCTATAACACCCTCTTGATTCCTAAACAGTTCAAAATTTAACTATAAGATTCTATCTGTCTATTCTTCAACCACCTCAGAGACCTGAGAGGGATAAATATATTTGCTTATATAGGAAGTGCAGAGCCTGTAGCTTCCAAAACTAAGAAAGAACATACCAGTAACTGCCTGGACAGTTCCCATTTTCTCTCCATACATTCCAGCATCAATCTTCAGGCTTTGGGTCCTGTTTCTCTGACAGACATTTGTTGTAGAGCAGGGATTATGAGGGACTTACCTACCCTGTCTTGGCAGAGTTAGGCTGTCGACTTCCCTGCTACCAAGTTTTGTCCTTTTTGGACAGCAGTCTGTCTGCAGTTGGTGCAAGGGGTTTTTTCATGCCAAGAAAAAGGCTTGCCCCTAAATCAACCATCTTACAGTGGAGGTTCTTCGATGCTTATCTTCTACTTGGAGTAGAATAGGGGGTGCTGTCAGGCGCTGATATGTCTCGATATCAAAAAAAAAATCTTGATTTAAGATAACATCTTTGAATGCCATATTCTGCAGATCTCTAGGGGTTTTTGAAGATGCCCTAACCATCTCTTGTATTTAGATAAGCAAATGTTGCTTGTCTCTTAGCAACTTGATTACTGGGTAGTTTAAAGAATATCTGTGATAGACTGTCATAGTAGCTAACAAAGAGACATGTTTGCATGACTAGGAGTATGTTTTAACTATCCTAGACCGTTATTATTAATTAAGTTGACCACATTAAGGAATAACTGTCGACAGGACAAGTGAGATGGCTCAGGAGGTGAACGGGCTGGTGTTCAGTCCCAGGGACCCACGATAGGGAGAAAACTGACGCTCCCTTTTTTTTTCGGTGCTAGCATTAGAACACAAGGCCTTGTGCATGCTGGACAAATGCTCTGCCCTGAACACGTCTGCAGATGAGAACTGGGTCTCACAAGTTGACCCCACATGCCTGCTGCAGCCTCCGTGCATCTGCATTCACACCCACATCACGTATGCACACAACAATCATAAATACAGTGATAGAGTGAATTGTTTTAAGAGGTCAGAAGAGAGCTCTTGACAATAGACATAACCAAATGGTAACAATTTTTAGTTAGGAACCAGTTCTTTTAGAAAATTAAATTAATTTAGGGACGTGTGTGTGTGTGTACATACATACATAATACATGCAAACATACGTACGTATGTACGTACATACATATTATATACCCTGCTCAGTGATAGTGATAGTTCTGAGAAATGCAATGTCAAGGGACAGTGCAGAGACTACGGCCTCAAGTGCAGACAGTACGGCTCTTAGACTGCAGGAGTGCAGCACCTGCCCCTAGGGAGTTCAGTAATTCAAACGGACTGCAGAGACTGTGGAACCAAGCAGGTGGGGGGGGGGGGGGGGGAGTGGGAGGATGTGGCAGATAGCCAGGTAACCCTGGGCTACTGCTGATTGCTGTGTTCCCTTTGGCATTTGGCTGACAAATTGCCCAAAGGAACCACTCTTGAAAACATCTTCATCTTGGTATCCTTTCTAATGTGCCTCGGGTGATTGGCTAGAAGGTGTTTAGAATGATTAATAGTTTATAAGGTACACCAACACTGCACTGAGGCTCTTTGTTACTAGATGGGGTCACTTGAGTGCTAACTAACCCAGGTTCCCTGCATAAGGGTCTGAGTCTCCTTTTATCTTCCTGCCTAGAAAGTCTTGAGAATCCTTTTTCCTATTTCTGGCATCTAGGAGCCCCCAACTACTTCATTCTGCAGTCAAGATTGCATGTAGGGTACCATCTAGACGCAGAGTTATAGAATGTAGTTCTATTTGGCATTACTGTTTAGATGATAATTGTGTGTCTCAGTTGTTAGCATTTGTCCTACATGGATGGGAAGGTACCCTGAGACTTGTTAGCCCAAAAACTACACAGCTCTGAGAGGAAGCTTCCTCAGTAGAGATGTCGCAGCTCATAGGGGAGAGTTTCCTCAACCCCAGATGAGCTGAGGAACCTGAGCCTGAGCCCAGCTCCTTCTCCAGCCATTGGGACTCACAGAGAAGGGTTTCCCCAACCCCAGCTGAGCTGTGGAGCACTGGGGCCTGAGCCCTGCTCCTTCTTCCTTTCTTCTCTTCCTCTTCATTGCTTCTTGGCTTTTTTGCTTCTTTTGATGAAACTCTGAGCAGGCAGCAAATCTCATAAGAGATTTACTGGAGAATCCAGAGTGAGGAGAAATGAATCCAGGGTGTGGCTGCCCCTGCTCCTGGGAAAGGACAGCAACAAACCAAGCAAAGTGCAGGCTTAAATAGGGTTTCTTGGGGGCGGGGCTTTCTAGGGCAGGGATTCTAGAGTGAGGATTGGTGGAACTTCAAATCCTGGGTTTTGGAGAGCTCAGCAGTTTGTGGACTTTTCTGTGCTGGGATTGGTGGGTCTTTTGTTCAGATTTTTTCACCTTAAATTAGCATAATCTGGCATAAGTACTGTTGAGTGGCTGAGATGACCTTTGTGACAGTTACAGAGCCTGGAAATGTTATAACAAAGAGGTGTGAGGTAAGGGAAAGCTGGGCTGCCAGAGTTCCTCAGGTGGGCATCTGGCCACTTTCTCGCCTTGAGGGTTTGCAAAGTTTACAAAGATGCAAGATTACAAAGGGAGTCCATGGCAGGGAAGTCTTTCCCTGTAGCAGGAATAACAGATGGAAGTGTGAAGAGGAGGTGCTCCCTTTATGAACAGCTTCCTTGACAGTGCAGGAAGGTGTCATCTCGGTGGACAGCTCCCAAGGCAGAGAGGGCTGAGACAGGAAATATTTTCGTCACCACAGACAGCTCCCTAGTCTGCAGTAGGCTGAGGCAGAACAGTTCCCTAGTCGGCAGTGGGCCATTCTGACAGGAGTGCCAGGAGCCACCATTTTGACTGGTCCAGCTGCACAGGCTGGGGTGGGAAAGGGACGCTGATAGCTCTAACAGCACGCTTTTGTTTCTATTTTTATTTTATTTTATTTCTTTGGTTTTTTCAAGACAGGGTTTCTCTGTGTAGCCCTGGCTATCCTGGACTCGCTTTCTAGACCAGGCTGTCCTCGAACTTGCAGAGATCCACCTGCCTCTGCCTCCCAAGTGCTGGGACTAAAGGTGTGCGCCACCACGCTTGGTTTTATGCCGTGCTGCTCAGAGACTGCACTAACACTTCTGGGGGTGGGGGTGCTACAGCAGTGGCTGCATTGGGACTACATCAGTAACCAGGGCAAACTTTACTTATGTAACTGTGTGTCTGCTGTTCCCTATTCTAGAGACACAACATTTCTCACCTTGACTCTAAAAGAGACCAACCAATCCTGTCTCTCTGTATTCACTTTTTTCCCATCTTTTCCCCCCCAGTACTCGTACATAAGTATGTAAGAGGAAACCTGCAGGGCTTAGCAGTTAAGAGTATTGGCTGCTCTTTGAGGACCTGGGTTCTGTTCCCAACATCCCCATGGTGGCTCACAACCATCTATAATTCTAGCCCCAGAGATCCAATACCCTCTTCTGGCCTCCTTGAATACCAGGCACACATGTGGTGGAGAGACACACATGCAGATAAAACACTCATATACATAAAATAATAGTAAATAAATCTTAAAGTGTAGAAATATGATGGCTTCAGTTCTCCAAGGCATGTGTGACCTAACCCCAACTCTAGTCCTCTCTTGAACCATTTACTGGTACCTATTCCCATACCCTTGCTTTTGTCCACAGCTTGCTTTGAATTTGTTCAAAGTGTCACTCTCTTTGCCACCTAGGATCTTCACCTGTGCTGGTGCTGCCCCTATGCCCAGAGCTTGTTCCTCACCATCTTCCCAGCCCCTGGTTACCATCTAATGACCCTCAAAGCTCAGCTCAGATAACTTAGTTCCAGGAGGCGCTCTTGACCTTCCCAGACCTGTACTGTTACAGAGCCTGCCATGCCCCACTAAACACACCTGGGAACACAGCTGTCACTGGAGTTTGAAGATACGGTATCAGTGGTCTTTCCATAGATAACCATTCCATTAGAGAAATGTTGTTCAATGTTATCTGACCCAAAGCTTACTTGGCCTGGCTGTACTGGGCTTTTATAGTATTCTAGCTAATATTCCTCAGATGTTGTTGGGAACAACATACTTTTCTCTTTTTTTGTAATATGTATATTTGTTTTAAAACTGCTTGGTACATGGCATGTATTGGTTTTGTAATTTTTAGTGAATTGAGATAGAAATGTCCAAGCATGGCACCCTGCGTGTAAGTGTAAAATGCACCTGTAAGACAGAGTGAGGTATTTGGTAGAACTATATCATATGAACAAGTCAAATGGAAAGGAAAGCTTTCCATATATATACTTCTGGAGTGAAAAGCCACAATTCTTAGTGGCTCATAGGACTGCTAAATAAAGAGGGGAAGGAGCAGCAAGTCTCTAAGTGCTGTGTAGGAGCTCATCTGAAGGCTTGATAATGTAACTAACTTCCTGTTAGGTTAACTCAACGCCCAAAAGCACACGTTACATTTCCTGCAAAGCTGCCTGTGTGTAAGGGGCAAGGAGTTCATGTCCAGTAAAGTGGCAATGACTCCATTGTGGCTTTTTTTTTTTTTTCCGAGACAGGGTTTCTCTGTGTAACAGCTCTGGCTGTCCTGGACTCGCTTTGTAGGCCAGGCTGGCCTTGAACTAACAGAGATCTGCCTGCCTCTGCTTCCCAAGTGCTGGGATTAAAGGCGTGCACCACCACGCCCAGCTTTTTTTTTTTCAATTATGTGCAATTATTTGTTTTTTCGTGTGTGTCTGTTTTACACACACACACACACACACACACACACACACACACACACACACACACGCTAAGGTATATAGGTAGATGTCAGAGGACAACTTTTTGGACTCTGTTCCTCCTTCCACCACGTAGGTCCCAGAAATCAAACTCAAGTTATCAGGCTTGGAGACAAGCACCTTTACCCAGTTGAGCCACCTTATCAGCCTCATTATAACTAATTTTTGCCTTGTTATAAGGAATGAATATGTGTATTTCCAGTTGAATCTTAGAACACTTTCTGTGAGTGCTGAGAATATTGGCAGTGGGAGCACACAAATAAGAGGTGAATCTACCCTTCCTCAAAACCTTTGAAGTTAAATGGTTAAAGCAGTGCAAAATACTAGTGTGTGTACAGATGTCCAGACAAATTTCAGCAGCACCAATAAGCAACAAAAACTCTTCGACAACTTCTTGATACTTAGTGGTCCATTTATAGGACAGCAGTCACCAGGATACTAAAGAAGGGTTTCTAATCATCACTTACCTTCTAAGGGCTTGATTCTTATAAAATTGGGTATGAACTGAAGACACACATTTCTTAGTGTTTGCTGTATAAAAGTCACAAAGATGTCAGAAATGCCAAGGAAATTTGTTACAGCTACAGAATCATGCATTAAAACCTTTTTTAAAAATTGTTATTGTTCATAGACAAACCGTATCAGTAGCTTTCAGATATGTAGGACTTTGAGATTGGATGCCTTTGTTTTGTTTTGTTTTTAGGTTTTTCAAGACAGGGTTTCTCTGTAGCAGCCCTGGCTGTCCTAGAAATTACTCTGTGAACCAGGCAGGCCTTAAACTCACAGATTCTGCCTGCCTCCCAAGTGCTGAAATTAAAGGCACCATACCCTGCTGGATGCCTTTATTTTTAAGACTTATTTTAAACTATTTTGGAAAAACCTGTTGGGAGACATTGTTTATGATACAACCAACTTTGATTGATTCAAGATATTAGAACATGCTTCATACTCTACCACAGGTGACTTTGTTTAGTTCAGGACATGTAGACTAAATGCTAATCCATATTTGTGCCAGAATAAGTGTTCCACATTACTGTGTTCTCTCTAGAGGCCCTTCTATCATAATATTTGCTTGTTGGGTTCGAGTTTTTTAGTTTGTTTGTTTTGTTTTTGGTGGTTTCTTGTTTTTGTTTTTTGAGACAGGGTCTTGCTACAAAACCTAGGCCAGTCTGGCCTCAAACTTGAGATCCTTATTCCTCTGCCCCACCCCCTAAGTACTGGTAGTACAGTTATCCCCGCTCTGCCTGGCCAGTACTCACACAGTGCTCTGTGCAGTGTAAAATGATGGGTTTGAAATTAGGCAAGCCCGGGCCATAACAAACATCACCTTGATCAAATTCATGTAATAAATAGTCTGAGCTCAGATACCCATTTCTAAAGTAGCAACAAAACCTTACAGATCATTGTGAAGATAAGCAAGTTTAACATTATTCAGTATACTCACAAACCCACTCACTGCTACCACAAAAATGTTTTTCTAAGATTGGCATTGTTTATTCCTTTTTACTCAGAATCTGGTTATATTCTTCTCACGTTATGACTTAATTCATGAAATCAGTGCTATTTTGAAATACTGTTTTTAGCACAAATATTAGGAAATAACAGAAAAAAAGATTAGTAATCTAATATCTCCCTATCTTTGGAGGGTTTTGGATTTCTGGTGACTTTACTAGTGTCTCATTCTAGTCTTACCAAACAGAATCATGTTGCTTTCATTTGTCCTTCCCACCCCATCTTATTAGAAGCACTTTGGATCCTTTCTTTCAGTATTTAAGTGGCCCCTTAATCATGTACTACGATTTCTGTGAATTGCTGAAGTCTTAGAGGAAAGAGCTAGTCATAGGAATTCTATAGATCAATATTTCCTTCCCTATGTTGTGGGATATTCACTAGAGAAGATTGTTTCTTGGAATGTGTTTAAGCCAGTAGAAAATCTTATCTGGGCGTGGTGGCACCTGCCTTTAATCCCAGCACTTGGGAGGCAAAGGCAGGTGGATCTCTGTGTGTTCGAGTTTGAGGCCAGCCTGGTCTAGGACAGCAAGTCCAGGACAGCCAGGGCTATTACACAGAGAAACCTTGTCTCAAACACAAACACACACAGAAAAAAGAAAATAAAATCTTTATTGGTTGGCCTGTGACTACTGGGTGTTTGGGAACCTTTGAGCCTTTGAACCTTTCTCAGGGTGAGCTTTTAAGCACAGATACCATGTTCTGGGTTGATGTCTTCATGCTGAGTTTTATACCCTGGTACTTCCGTCAAGGAGTCTGTTGTGCTAAGGTCTGGGGCCTGGTTGCACTTAGATTATATATATATATATATATATATATATATATATATATATATATGTTAACTCACATTAGTTAGAAAGACATGTGGTCTTAATCACCATCAGTAGTTTGTAATTCACACTCATCTGGCATGGATCTTTCTTTGCCTTTTAGTTCCTATCTAGCATTTCTCTTACGAGATTTGTACTTTCTTATCTCTTGCTAAGTTTACAGTCAGAGACTGTGGTGATCAGTAAGACATTTTATTTCTGCCTTAGAAGAAATCTCACAATTTTTAAAACTATAATAGCTGTGACATACTATTTCTTTCCTCTGTTGTGATCTAGATTTGATACTCTTTTCTTTCATGTGGGTGTGTGTCCCTGGCTGTCCTGGAAGTCAATCTGTAGATCTAGCTCAGATCTACCTACCTCTGCCCCCTGAGGGCTGGGATTAAAAGTACGCCACCATTGCCTATCTTACATTTAATTTTTTTTTTTTTTTTTTTTTTGGTTTTTCAAGACAAGGTTTCTCTGTGTAGCCCTGGCTGTCCTGTACTCACAAAGATCCGCCTGCCTCTGCCTCCCAAGTGCTGGGATTAAAGGCGTGCACCACCACCGCCCGGCTACATTTAATATTTTTAAGCTACTTTTTCTGTTTTGTGGTATGGTTGTGTGTGTGTGTGTGTGTGTGTGTGTGTGTGTGTGTGTGTGTGTGT
>CAJQZJ010001006.1:3878579-3904079 GCA_907164525.1 Lophiomys imhausi
TGTGTGTGTGTGTGTGTGTGTGTGTGTGTGTGTGTGTGTGTGTGTGTCCGTCGGTCTCAAAATTCCCTGAGCTGACCTCAAAATCCTCCTGCTTCTGCCTTCCAGGTGTTGGAATTACATGTGTGTGCTGCCATACCTGGCCGAGCTTCTTTGCTTCTATTGCAGATTCTGCAGCATGATTAGGAAGAGCATGGTAAAGCCTGATAGATGGTGCCTGGTACCATGCCTGTCCTGGCAGTGCCGAGGACAGACACTGCCTTAGTGTTCATGTGGCAAGATAGAGGCAGCTGGTTGAGACCTTGGGAATGAGCTTCCTTGAGGAGATGGCATGCTGGGCAAAGAGCCTCCTTAGGAGTGTTCTGTCCCTACTTGGATGCTGAGGAACAGTGCAGATCAGGGTTGCTGTACATTTGGGTAATGCTGGTTTATGCCTTTCTCATTTCATTCTTCTGTTCTGTTATATTTTCAGACTTTTTGAAAAGACCTCTAGAGAGTTACGTGAAAAAACTCAAAGTGCCGGTTCATGTAATTCGAATGGAACAGCGTTCTGGGCTGATCAGAGCTAGATTGAAAGGAGCTGCTGTGTCCAAAGGCCAAGTGATCACCTTCTTAGATGCTCACTGTGAGTGTACCACAGGGTGGCTGGAGCCTCTCCTAGCCCGGATCAAACATGACAGGTAATTTCTGCAATCTGTAAATTTGTTCTTAGTACTTTATCTTAAACTGTGTGTAACATTTCAAAATTCTGTTTTTAAATAAATACAAAAATATACTATCCACTCAAATTGCCTTTAAAATGCCTTCAAGAATGCTACAAACAAAATACAAACAAGACCACATTCTTGAAGTCTTGCAGTTAACAAATTTGCAAGTTACCCTAATGGGGATGAATTAGGCAACATATTATAGTATAGTTAATTACTCTGTGATCCATTGACAAAATGGGACCAGAACAGGTGAACAGTGTACTCAGGGGAAGTTTGCTTGTCCTTGCTTTCAAAGGCGACCCCTGGAGCAGGCAGATTGTCTCATATTGTTGACATCTCAAGGACTACAGCTCTCATCTTGTAGCACAAGGCTGAGGAGAGGCACACTGTGTCCTGAAATACTCAGTTGTGTATGGAATGATCCTGTAATCCTGTTAATATAGAATGAGCGTTTTTGCAGTGTATCTGCAGTTTTCAGCTTTCATGTTACATGTTTCAAAGAATAGACTGACTGTCTTGGTTCTTAAGTATCATGAAAGAAGTAATGTCAGTCTTGACCCGCACTAGTTGAATTTCTGTTTGCCATGGTACTTTGACCCTGAAGCTGTCTATGTCAACTTTAAGGTTTAGATTTTATAGAGTAGACTTTTACTAGCCCAGTGGAGAATGGAGAGGGTAAGGCCATGGTGGCACTACAGGTCTCTGTTCTCAGAGACAAAACAAACCAGCATTGGACCAGAGGACACCCAACAGTTTAAGAAAGAGATCATTGCCCTGAAGAATATCTCTCTAAATTTTTTTTATAAGTAAAAAGTGGCTGGTTTAGGAAACACTTGCATAAAGATAATGCATAAACTTTACAAACATGATCCTGGACCCATATAAAGAAGGCAGTATATATGTGATATGTAGGAGAGAATTGACTAAAACAACCAAAATAACTTATCATTTGGACTGTGTGGTAGATTATATATATCCTGAATAGTTTCCAACCCTTAAAGTTACAATGCTGGATCAATACAGACTTTTTTAAGTGCACTGTTAACACAGTTGGTGGGGAGGGGGATAAATCACAAAATGAGAGCAAAAAAGCCATCCATTCACTGAAACCAGCTGGTATTTGTGGTGTCTGTGATGAATTCTGGGGTTCTGGCTATCCCTTGATAAGTGTACAAGTTGTGAGTAACAGCAGCATAGCTTAGGCCCTACTCATGGTAAGACATGCTATTAATCTTAACAGCAAGTACTTGTAAAGCTGGGGTGCTGAAATCTATACCCAGTGAGAATGAGAAGTGGATCACACACATCAGAGCAAACCTTGCTGTCTCCCCCTTGGTGTGGAAGAGGGGGACAATTCCCAGCAAGGTGTTCAAGCAGAGCGTAGAAAAAGTAGGAACGTGAATTCCCACCAAGGTGTTCAAGCAGAGCATAGAAAAAGTAGGAACGTGAACTATTTTTAATAAGACTAGAATAATTTTAATTAAAAGACAGGTCTTCACTCTGTGTGTGTGTGTTGTGTGTGTTTAAAATGAGAGAACACCTTGCAGGAATTGGTTTGTTCCTTCCACCATGTGACTCCTGGAAACCTAGCTCAGGTTGATAAGTTTGGAAGCAGGTACTTTTAGTCACTGGGCCATCTTGCTCGCCCCAGAAAAGAACTATGAGAAAAAAGCCAAGGGACAGCTTTTGGAAATTGGTTTTCTTTTTCTACAATGTGGATCCTAAGAATTGAACTTTCGATGAAGTTCCTTTACCTTCTGAGCCATCTCACCAGCCCTTTGGGAAAGATTTCTTTAAACACCAATAAAATGTGATATAGTATTACATTCTATAAGCTATATTTACTAAAAACTACATTTAGGACACTTCCTTCAAAAGAACTGTTGTCATTTGTGAGTGCTTTTAGTTTTTTTTTTAAAGCCACCTGGAAAATTTATGAATATATGATCACACAGTCTGTATGGAGAAATACAAACTTGAAATTGAAAAATCCCTTCTAGTAATTAAAAATATAAATTTCAACTGGTTGTAATGGTGTACACGTTTCTTCCCAGAACTCAGGAGGCAGAGGCAAGAGGATCTCTGTGAATTTGAGGCCAACCTAGTCTACATAGTGAGTTCCTGAAACAGCCAGGACTACATAGACCTTGCCACAAAAATCAAACAAGATTATATATGTGTAAATACAAAAATTCCTGAGCTATTATTTATTTGAGTTAATAAAAATGTAAGAAATCAAAGTTAATAACACTATGTATGATACAACTATAGGGAGGAATGTGTGTATAACAATATAACATGACTAGAAAACTGTTGAATGTTGCCTTTAAGTGATATCATTGTTGGACATTTCCCTGGAAACAGAAGATTATGTACATGAACATACTCAGTTTCTCACTAGCAAAAAAACTGAAGAATAGAAATGATAGAGTTGTTTATAAGTAAAAATTTTGCCTAAAAATGATTTAAATGTATAATCACTAAAAATTAATTTTTAAAATCCTTTCTAATATTTTCCACATGGCAAATAGTAAAGAATACATGTAAAAGAAGAAATGCAAAAAGAAAGGTCTCAGCCAACAAATGATTATGATACTGTTTGGTATAGATTATAGCAGGAAGAATCTTTTACCATTGTTTTGTCGTATAGTTGTTATAGTAAGTAGGAATATTTGAAGATTTTAAATTTGCTTTTATGACATCAGGAGAACTGTGGTGTGCCCTATCATTGATGTGATCAGCGACGATACTTTCGAGTACATGGCAGGCTCCGACATGACCTATGGTGGGTTCAACTGGAAGCTCAATTTTCGTTGGTACCCTGTTCCCCAGAGAGAGATGGACAGGAGGAAAGGCGACCGGACTCTTCCTGTCAGGTAACTGGTCAGACATTTTCTTTATAGTATATTGTAAAGAATTGGGACACTATCAACAGGGTTAAAGGTGTACTTTGAGAAACATAAAAGGAATTGTGAACTTTGTATGTAGTCAACCATATTCCATATTTTTAAAGAAGCATTTTCCCCTCTAGTTAATGAAGTTAATTTTTTTCATTCTGTAAACTCCTAGTACAGAAGAGAAGTGATAACATACATATATTCAGCCGGGCAGTGGTGGCGCATGCCTTTAATCCCAGCACTTGGGAGGCAGAGGCAGGCGGATCTTTGCGAGTTCGAGGCCAGCCTGGTCTACAAAGTGAGTCCAGGACAGCCAGGGCTACACAGAGAAACCCTGTCTCTAAAAACCAAAAAAAAAAAAAAAAAAAATACATATATTCTTTTTTTACATTATAAATTCCTAAGTTCAATCTGTGCTTAAATCAGTCTACTCCTCAATCAGTTGTGTCCTTATGTTCAAGTTCTAGCTCGAAGTTGTATCATGCACTGTAACGTTTTTACTAGCATATACCATCTAGATGGTAGTACTGACTAGTAAGGTTAAAAAAACTTGTTTTACACAATTTTTAAAAATAACTAGAATTAACAGGGTTATAAAGGAATTTCCATTTATGTGTATTTTGCTTTTCTTTTTACTGTACTTGATCACATCTGACTTTATTCAGGAAGGCATAAAAAGCATGCTGGTAAGGACATGACCTGAGACTTTTAGCTGCCTAGACACCCTAGTATTTATCCAATTACATCCACCTGTAGTAATGGAACTCCCCATTCTCCTGTTCTAAGCTTCTCTGGTCTGCTTTCCTGTGAATTCAAATCCAATTCTGAAGAAGGCAAAGAGATTTTGGGGAGTTTTTTTTGTTTTGTTTTGTTTTTTTCCACTCTTATTCTTTTCCCAAGCCGGCCTGAGTTCTTACCAGTAAAAGGATGCTCTTAGTTCAGTTCAGTGTTAAATGAAGGAGTCCTAGACATTTGAAAACTTTGAAAATTACAGCTTTCACTGGAAAGATAATGCTGCTGCCGTAGAGATGCCTGGAATGGCACATGTCAATGACTTCTGAATTTAGGGACCTTATCCTTGCTTGGATCCAAGAATTTTTTTTTTTCCTAGTGGAATCAGTTTTTTTCCATCATATCCATCCTTCGTGTAAATCAGTGGTTACTGAGACCACTAATGCCCATTCATTTAAATCCTCCTTTATTCTCATTTCTCTGCTTGCTTCTACATACTTCTTCCTCTCCCTACCATACCTGGACTCTTCTTTTGCAGAAAAAATACCAACAGTGTGAGAATGGTAGTTTCTTTGGAAGGAGTATGTTAATGTTACTCTGTTCTGTATCCCCTCCTTTCCTTTAAGATGTCTGTAAATCTAAGAAAGGGTCTATGGTTTCATCCTTTTTTAACTTGTCATTTTTGCACTATTGCCACCTTTCAGAACTTGGCATTTTAACCCTAACCTGAGTCTAGTTGAATAAAAAAGTCAAGTTCAAGTGCCTTTGTACTTGCTAGGATCTTGGAGCCAAGTCTTGGTCAAATGAGGAAGGTGATGAGAAACACACTCAGTTTAAGGGGTCTAAGGTACAAGACTTAAAAGACTGGTCATTCCAAGATCCAGAAGGTGCCAAGGACAGGAAACACACTTAGGACTCAACAGGGATGAGTGGGATGCAGACCGTATCAGACACAGAAAACTCCAAGGTGTAAACATTTCTGAAAAGGGTAAGAATTACCAATATTCTGTAGTTATAGACAGCTGTAGAGCTATAGTACTTCTAAAAGCAAACAGTGGTTATAAATTTTAAATATTAAAATTAATGGCATAGTATTATGATTGAATTTCAGAACACCTACAATGGCCGGAGGCCTTTTTTCAATAGACAGAGATTACTTTCAGGAAATTGGAACATATGATGCTGGAATGGATATTTGGGGAGGAGAAAACCTAGAAATTTCCTTTAGGGTAAGTTCCCTTTGACAAAAAAATAAAATCTTTTACTTAACCACAAATATGTGTTTATTATTCTTGTTGTCTGTATAAGAAAAAGAATTCAGTGAGTTTAATATGACTCCAGAGCCTTCAGCCTATAAAAAGTTTGATGACACTATGGAAGATTTGTTAAAAACTATTTCAGCAAATAATCCAATTATCTTTTAATAGTCTAGGTATTAAACCTATGTGTAATCCTTCACTTCAGGTCAATTTCTGTTATTTTTGAGGAAGTAATTCAAGCACCAACAACTAAATAGAAACAATTTGTAATTTAAACAGGCTTCTTTGGTATGTAACTGTAAAATGAAATTTCATGTTGTGTTATATACTTCTTGTCTAATTGAAAATTGTTCTTTTATATAAAATCTGGTTACTTTATCAACTTTATGGTTTTTGATAAAAGGTAGCATCAGTTAGGGAGATGGCTTGGTCAGTAAAGTGCTTGCCATATACGCGTAGAGATCTGAGTTTGATTCTTAGCCCCCATCAAAAAAAAAAAAAAAAACGGGTTGGAAATAGATTTAGTGAGATGACCCAGGGGTTAAAGACACCTCCTGCAGTCCAAGTCAATCCCCAGGACCATATAATAGAAGGAAAGATCTCACTCCCACAAGTTGGTCTTTGACATACACATACCAAATGAAATAATTACTTAATGTTTTTTTTTTTTTAAGGCTTGTCATGACAATGTGTTCTGTGATCCCAGTGCTGGAGACACAGACAGTAGATTCCATAGCTAAAGCAGTGAGTTCTGGTTTGGTGAGAGATTTATAAAGACACCTGACATTAACCTCTGGCCTGCACACACACGTGTGTGCGCACGTACACCACAAAAGGAAGAAAAGGCAAAGCAGTTCTGAAATCAGTCTTCACTTAACTTAACCTAGTTGACTTTTCATTTCGTATTCACCAACATCAAATTGCTAAATGATAATGTATGCTGCTAAATTGTTTCTAACACCCAGCGAATTATAGTAGAGACAACCTGAGTGTTCTGTAGGTGGGCGCAGGAAGCTCTTGTTCCCAGGGACTCTGCTTACTTGTCAAAGGAGAGGCTTGACCTTCTGGGAGATCCCACCTAACTCTAACTGGCTCTTTAACACTGTAATCCTGGGAAAACCTGAAGGCAGATACACTGAATATTTAACAAAGACAAAAAAAATGTTCAGAGTGTGAGTTTTAATTGCAAATATGAGATTTTCCTTTATGGTACAAAAATATATTTTGGAATATTGAATTAAAAATATAAGCCTATACTTGATTTTTCTTTTATTCCATGTGTTTTATTGATTGAACAGATAGAACAGACATGCTCTGTCTTGTTGAAAAAGTCATGGTAAATGTCTGTGTGTGATGTGTCAGTGGTGGCACAAGTTTGGAGAGGCAGAAATAGAAAATAACTTGGCTGGATACTCCATAATCATGGGTGTATGTGTACTGGAGTGTTAAATCATAAGCTACATCAAACATGTTATATACACAAAACAAGCAAAATAATATTGAGCATTTCCTGAAACAGTGTGTCCTTGTTGATTGTGGTTCAGCAGTGTGAATGTATGATGCTGGGTGTCATCATCTGCATTTAGATAGTTGTGCTATACATCTCCCTCTTCTGTGTGTACAATTTGTGACCTGTCTATTCTCTATTTTAATCTCATTTGGACCAAAAGTGTTAGAAACACTTGATACTGGGGCAGTATTGGCTGTAACCAGAGCAGGATCTCTGAGCCTTGAACTTTGTTGTTTCTTTTTGAGACAGAGTCACTGTGTTGCCCTGGCTATCTTGGAACTCACTATGTAGACCAGGCTGGCCTTAACTCAGACAATCCATTGCCTCTACTTCCTGAATGCTGGGATTAAAGGCATAGACCATCATAGCCAGGCTTGTGCTCTAAATTTTAAACTGCATATCCAATATAGTCTACTTTGCTCTTTTGTTCAGAATCCATAATTTGGAGACATTTTGGGAAAAATTTAGCATTAACTACAAATTTTCCATTCAAGGTTATAAATAAAAGCCAAAACCCTGTTCAATTGAAAAGAAAAATACCACACAAATACTACAGGAACCTTTGGTAGGTAGTTACTAAGCTGCACCCCGCTGTTTTCAGATTTGGCAGTGTGGAGGAACTTTGGAAATTGTGACATGCTCCCATGTTGGTCATGTGTTTCGGAAAGCTACCCCTTACACGTTTCCAGGTGGGACAGGGCAGATTATCAATAAGAATAACAGACGTCTTGCAGAAGTATGGATGGATGAATTCAAGAATTTCTTCTATATAATTTCTCCAGGTTAGTGTATTTTGTGTGATATATACAAGAGCGTACCTTTCTTGTGTGTGTGTGTGTGTGTACATACATACATATATGTGTGTGTATACATACATACGTACATATATATACACATTTCTGAGGTGGGTGACACTTGTGCCACAGCCCATGTGTGAAGTCCAAATTCAACTTGTGGGAGTTGATTTTCTTTCTACCATATGGGTGCCAGGGATTGAACTCAGGTCCTCAGGTTTTGGTATCAAGATTCTTTATCCACTGGCCCAAGATTGTATCTTTCTTGTCCCTGACTCTAAAGATAAGTAAGGAGGGTTGGAACCAAAGGCCCTTGTAAGGAATGATAAAAATCATAGTGTAGAAATGCTTGGTATAGTATGCCTGAGGTACTATTAGCAGTTGTGCGTGTCTCTGTCTCTCCCCTCCCCCTGTCCCTCCCCCCCTTTACCTCACTGTAGTAGTTGACATTTATTCCTGTGAGATTTCATCTTGTTAATTTTCAGCCATTTTCCTAGCTTACAAAGCACTTTCTCGGACATTGGCTTTTTATCCAACATAAAAATACTAGTATTTATATATGTATGTAGAGACACGGTCTCGTGTATCCCAGGCTAGCCTTGAACTCACTATGTAGCTGAGGATGTCCTTGAACTTCTGATCCTTCTGCCTCCATCTCTCAAGTGCTATGATTAGGGGATTACGTGACCATACCTGCTTTATGTGATGCTGGGGACTGACCCCAGAGTTTCATGTGTGCTGGATAAGCACTCCCAACTGCGTCACTGCACATAAAACAGTACTACCTCAGAAGCAGGTTATGAGCATTCTCCATAGCAGGCCCTTGATGCTGCTGTGTACGGCTTTTATGAAGCCATCTCATGTCACAAAGCCAGTGCACAGCTGATAGCATTCCTCAAGAGGTTTTTCTCCGAGAATTTTATTCTGCTAATTGGGCTTTTGTGTGTCTGTTTTCTCCTCAGCAGTTAGTCTGTCTGAAATTATTACTATTCCACCTTGGTTGTTCAGTTACAATATTTCAAGACTCAAGTGAGTGTGAACACATCTCAGTGAGTTATGTGAGATAAAGCTGACTGCAAATAGTTGTATGTTTAATATTTGCACCAAATAGATCTTAATTTAAAAAATGTTTACCTTAATGTACATTAAAATTTTTGATACCTATATAGCTTATTGTTCTTTAGTATTAGTATGTGTTACATTCTCACATGAATTTAAGTTTTGTTTGAAAAAATAAAAACACAGGCCTTACCCTTGTTCTCTACTTGGGAGGTATATCCATAGCCTATCACGTCAGTGTCATACATCACCTAATCCCCGCTTCCCACTCACCTGCTTTGTGAGAATGAATGTATAAGTAGATGTGTGTTACCAAATAGAATTCCAATAAATCAGCCAATTATTTCTTTCAACAGGTGTTACAAAGGTAGATTATGGAGATATATCATCAAGATTTGGTCTGAGACATAAACTACAATGCAAACCTTTCTCTTGGTACCTAGAAAATATTTACCCTGATTCTCAAATTCCACGTCACTATTTCTCATTGGGAGAGGTAAAAACAAATATGTGTGTGTACATATATAAGTATATATGTATAAATATATATTCTGTATAGTTATGTCTTTAAGAACTTAAAGCTTCTAATCTATAAGGGTTTTAGTTTTTTTCTTTCTTTCTTTTTTTTTTTTTTTTGGAGTTTTTTGGTTTGGTTTGGTTTTGGGTTTTTGAGACAAGGTTTCTCTGTATAGTCCTGGCTGTCCTGGAACTCCTTGTGTAGACCAAGCTGGTCTCAAACTTACAGAGATCCACTTGTCTCTGACTTCTGAGTACTAGTATTAAAAGCATGCGCCACCATGCCTGCCACACCTCTCAGGTTCTTAAGGTATCTTTGTTATTAAAAAGTATTTAACCTCAATTATGGGTAAGTTCTTATTAACTAATAGTCTGCCTCATAATTTGAAATCCTGCTAAGTTTTAGCTTTTGCCCCCACCCCAGTACTAGGAAGTGAACCCAAGAACTTGCACATTGCTAAGCAGGTGCTTCACCACTGAGCCACTTCCCCAGGAAAGTCTTACTACGTCTTTATCACATTTTGTTTTATTAAAATAAGAATGCTAGAGATTGCTTAGCAGTAAAGAGCACATGTTGCACTTGCAGAAGATGGGTTTGGTTCACAGTGCCCACTTCTCAGGGTGATCTATGTGCAACTCCAGTTATAGGGTATTTGGTGCCCTCTTCTGGCCCCGCAGGAGGGTACCAAGCATACACAGGTACATGCAGGTAACACACACACATAAATGAAAATAAATTGATCTTAAAAAAATTTAATCTTACCAAGAAGACTTTTGTTATAATGTAGCAATGTCTTAGGTGGACTTATTTCAAGAAGCTAAGCCATTTGCTTGAAACCTGTACTTCTAAAGCTAATACTGTTGGGTTAGTCCATATCAAAGTTTGAGAAATTTCAGAGTGAAGTTAACTTGACAAGGAGGGTTGAAACACTGTTCTCTGTACATTATTTTCCTTTGGGTTTTTTTTTTTTAACTTTTACAGTTTATACAGGAAAGTGAGGAAAATGCTGAAAAACATGTTTGTGTCTGGTGATTCCCTAAGCTGCTTCACTTAGAATTCAGCATTATTTTTCTTCTTGAAATAGTTGATGAATTAATACTTATAAATAAGGTATATTTGGAAATTAGTTGTACTTTTTATCTTAGTATATGCCGGTACTAAGGGATCTAGTATGAAGAGGATGTAGCCAGCTGTTACAGCTTTGACAGTAAACAGTTTCTTCTACCCTGTTTATTGAAAGCCAGTTAGGTGTCAGTTCCGGCTCCTAGCCAGACCTGTTCTGTGTTTAAGAGTTCAGATTGGACAAGCATAGTGACACACACCTTTAGTCTGATCACTGGGAGGCAGAGGCAGGTGGATCTCTGTGAGTTTGTGCTATATAATAGAGAAACACACCCCTCCCATCTTCCATATAGCTTTAGTAACTTTCTTTTCCTCCCTTCATCCGAAGAAGGAACCATTTCTTTTTATTCAAATTTACTCTCATCTGTTGACTTCTTAGTGATAGTCATGTCTTTGTTTCCATGGTTACCCTAGAGATTCCTGTGCATATCACTTAATGAGTACTTTACCACTTGTAATTTGACTACCCCTCTTGAAGCAAAAGCATTGGACTACTTCTTCATTAGAGTAGACTACTCTATGTAGAGGAAGGCACCCCTAAGGTAAATTGTGGTCAGAAACCTGAAGAAAGTGAGTAACTACATCTTACATTGCTGAGGTAAAAGTTTCAGAGCAAGGGAAGAGTGAATACAAAGGTTCCTAAGATGAGTGTGTACTTGGCATATTCCAGAAATGGTAGGGAGATCACTTCTCTAGAAAAAAACAAGTAGGTGGATAATAAAAGATCAGGATAAAACTATAATGAAGGGAAGCTGAGGAGATGGCTCAATGGGCTTAGCATTTGCCTCACAAATATGAGGACCTGAGTTCATATCCCAAGAATCCATGTAAGGCTAAGCACAGATGTGTGTTTCTGTAGTCCCAGTCCTCTTGTGGTGATGTGGGAGGCAGAGACAGGAAAGTCCCTGGAAGTTCCTGGGTCAGTTAGCCAGGTTTATGCAGTGACAAATAGCAAAGAGAAAAGGAAGAGTCCAGTTCAAAACAAAGAGTGGTATCCAAGGTTGTCACCATGGTAAGCATGAACCCTCATGCATACATACACGTATATACATTGTTGCACACACACAAACCATATAGAGGATCAGATAATAGATTTGATCTATAGCGATAGGCAACTGGTACAGTTTGAAAGTCACAGATATTACTAATCCTAGTACTTGGGAGGACAGAGGCAGGATTGCATGTTTGAGGCCAGCCTGATCTACATAGTGAGTTCCTTATGTACAGACGCTACGTAAGGAGACCTTGTCTCAAAAATCAAAACAAAAAAGTAAACAGTAAAGTTAAAAGACGAAAAAGGAGAATGGTGTCTCAGTCTCAGACTTAAGTGAAAGGTTTGTCTTACAAACTATAGAAATGATCCCTGAAAGTATAGTCTTGAAAGGTTTGTCTTACAAAGGAAGTGCTCAACTATGTTGAATACTATAAAGAAGATGGATAACATGAGTGTGGAGAATTCTTCAAAAAGATGTGTTGTTAGTGCCCTCTACTTCAGCATTGAGAGAGTATCCATGAGAGTATTAGGGACTCTGGTGGCTTCAAGAGACTGGGAGAAGTATAAATCCTGAATGTGTACCAGTCTTGCAAGGCAAGGCATTTCGCTATAAAGTAATGCAGAGAAGTGGATGATAGCTAGAGGAGAATATGAGAAGAGGAAGATAACTTATTTTTATGAAGCTAATACTGAGTGCTGAGTTTTTCCCAGTTACTTTTCAGGATCTGGTGCAGCCTGAGGCCTTGATCTTACCAGGATTCTTCAAAGGTTTATTAAGATTACTATACCCAGGTTACAAGGAGATTTGTGTAAGAATGGGGTTGATGACCTCCATCATCTGTAAAAGTTAGGAGTGGGGGTAAAAGAAGTAAAGCTGTGTGGGGAGAGCTGGCTCAATGGTTACAAGCACTTGCTGCCCTTGCAGAGCACCTGGGTTGATTTCTAGCCCTACACAGTGGCTTATACCATCTATAGCTCCAGCCCCAAGGGATCGACTTCTTGGGAAGCAGGCACACACACACAGTGCACAGACGTATGGGACAAATCTTTAAAAATTAAAATACAACTTTGAGACGCTCAAGTCTTCCACCTGTTTGTGACCATCATTAACTGGTTTCCTAAGTCCAGTCAGAATGAATGGTCTGCCAGCCTATAAACTTAAGCAAAATATGTTAGGTGGGAACATGGAGACTTACTATCCATTGTTTAAGTACTGTTTATAATGTGGTATCAACTGTATTTATGAGGTGCTCCACTACCTTTGAGTACTATTCTCTGTGTCTCCTAAAGAGGTCCTTTGTAATACAGCAAGCAGGCTGTCAGGACCTCACTAAGGTGTCTCCTTAGGAAGAATGAGCACAGGCATTGTTGTCTAAAGGATAGTAGTCGTCATTAGATTCAGACTTAGATTCCAGTAGTTTGTAAATATTGAAGTAGGTTTGGTACTTTAAAAGGAAAGAAGGCAGGAAGCCTGTGCTGACGAGAGTGACCTAAAAGAAAATTTGACCAAGACAGCCCCCCCCCCCGGGATAATTTCTGTCAAAAAATACCAACAAGTATAGGCAAGGATGTGGGAGAGTGAGAACCTGTGTGACTGTTGCTAGGAGTATAAGTCTCTTCCAGAGCTTGTACTGTAGGATTTGAAACCAAATAAATGTTTCATTATAACAGCTAGTAGTTGTTGATCTTTTGAGTATTGTAAACAACCACAGAAAAATACAACCCAGACTTTTCCTAGTTAGCTAGTATGGCAGAGCAGTCACTGAATCAGACAGTTCTAATGGTTCTAAGATCGACTTAGCGACTTATTTTGTGTTAAGCAGCAGTCTGAATGCCCTATCAATATCCTGATGTTCTTCTTCTAATAGCCATTAATTGCCTGTAGGTCTTCATCTAGAAGTGGGACCTTGTGAGATTCCCCCATCTTCATTGGTGTATCAGCTGGTGTTGCCATGATGAGGTCATGTTTAGGTGACCATATTGTTGAGATTTCACTGGTGCAACTTCCCTCTCATATATAGAAGATACGTGAAGCAGACATCCTGGTCCTCTGGCCATTAGTCTTTCTGCTTCTTTCATGATGTGCCCCGAGCCTTTGTCGTAGGTTTATGTTATATCAATTGGGGCTGAACATCCCAGTCTGTTCTTGTTATTTAGACTATGGGCTTTCTGTGATGGTCTCCATCTGCTTCAAAAAGAAGCTTCTATAATAAGGGCTGAGAGCTACCCAGATAAATACTTAGAGTGTAGTTAGAAATTACAGTGGCTTCGGAAAGTAACAACTGTAGGCTCTCCTTTAGAGTTCATGAGCCCACCAGTTCCATGTGAGTGGTTAGGTCTTTCACTGCACCAAGCGCGCATTCCCTGCTACTGAGCAGGCCCAAGTCCACTTGGACAGCTGTTTCTTACACCCAAGACAGAAATGCCACTAAAAACCTGGTACATCTACCCAAGGGAATACGTAACTCAGCCATCAGAAACAACGAATCATGCAATTGGCAGCCAAATGGATAGAACTAGAGAAGCTCATCCTGAGTGAGCTAACCCAGACTCAGAAGGATGCCCATGGCATCTATTCACTTATAGTAGGATTTTAGCCATATGGTACAGGATATCTATACTACAACCAGTGCACCAAAGGGAACATGAGCATAGACTTTGTTTCCTGTCAATGAGACACTTTGCCCAAGTGGTGCTGCCTTGTAGGCCCCCAGTGTATGAGGAGGCTCTTGGCCCTCATATGACTGCTGAACTGGGGCGGGGGACTGTTATGTTGGGACACTCCACTCCAGAGGAGTGGGATAGAAGGGTTAGGGGGTAGAGAGTAGGAGGGTGGGACTGGGAGGGGTGGAAAGAGGACACTGTGATGGAGATGTAACCTGAAGTAATAAATAAACATTAAAAAAAAAGAAAAGAAATGAAAGATTGAATTTTAGTGTATATGTATGAACGCACCTCTCCTCTAGTTAAGTTCCAGCATTCTAACTCCTGGTGTCTTCATTGTCCCACAGATACGAAATGTGGAAACAAATCAATGTCTAGATAACATGGCTAGAAAAGAGAATGAAAAGGTTGGAATTTTCAATTGTCATGGTATGGGAGGTAATCAGGTGAGCATCTCAGTTAAACTTTTAAAACAGATAGCTTTTAGTTTGACTTACTTTCCTCTTTTAATTCCATATTATTTGAGAAATATCTTTATATCGTTAAGGAAAACATAATAAAGAGTATTAGGTGAAGGGTGCTTTTAATCTAATGATTGATATATATTGACTTAGGATGGCCTTGAACTCGAGATCTACCTGCCTCTTCTGATTCCCCGCCCCTGACATAGTTTCTCCGTGTAGCTCTGGCTGTCCTGGAACTCACTCTTGAGACCAGGCTGACTTTGAACTCACAGAGATCCACCTGCCTCTACCTCCCAGAGCACTGGGATTAAAGATGTGCACCACCACGGCTTCTAATGTTTTTTTTAATAAAACGTTTTTTAAAGGCCCCTATGACAACTGAATTAACATTGCTCAGCACAAAATTTATTTTGTTCTTTTTAGAAGGAGAAAAAACCCAGATAGCTGCTGTTAATAATGCACTCTGCCTACAAAGAACTAAGGTGGTTTTTACTTTCCTCTGTGTAAAATTGGTGTAGCTTTTCTGAATCTTCCCATTACTTTTACAGTGTGAGAAAAAACGTGTCTTGAAATAGTTGCAGGTTATTTTCGTGTATCCCAGGGAAAATTTAAACTGTGCTCAAAGCTCTCTGTGTCTATTGAAGCTGATTCCTGATGTTTTCATTGTCTCATGGCCACAAAATGTAGAAATGTTGGCATCTAAAATGCTGACTACCATCTTTTTACTACTAAAGATTACATAGGCTTATGTTTGCTTTTCAGGTTTTCTCCTACACTGCCAACAAAGAAATTAGAACAGATGACCTTTGTTTGGATGTTTCCAAACTTAATGGCCCCGTTACCATGCTCAAGTGCCACCACCTAAAAGGCAACCAGCTCTGGGAGTACGACCCGGTGGTGAGTTACCCACTTACAGCAGGTCACTGGGCACATTGACATTTTGTAGCCAGTGTATTAGTAGTAACCATCATTGATACAGCCACTAGATGTGGTCCAAATGTTCTCTTCTCATTTCTAGGTGTGCTGTTGTCATTGTGGGTGTGACTGTCCTTTGCCTTAAAGGATGTACAGTGTCTGTTTCCTTACAGTAGGTGCCAGTGACACAGCTATTGTGACAGCCAGCATATTTTTAAGTGAAGACACGCCTTACTTTTCAGTTTGTCGGGATGAAACAGGATATTAATTAGGTAGTATCAAACCTACTTATAGTAGCTTCATTGAGTAGATGGTATTTTTCTTACCATAAATCTGTAGATAAGTGGTTTCTGGTGTAGATTGTTTCTACTCTGATGTCTAAGATAACTGTAATCTCAGTTCTGAAAGAAAGGAAAATGGGCTGTTTACTGACAGATATATTACTCTTTTTCAGGAAAATACATTTTTTTCTGGGATGTTCTTACTAAGCTGTTCTACAATTTGAGAGTTGTAGATTTGTCCCGAAGTGAACCCACAGCTGTAAGAAAGACAAGAAAAGCAAGTGCTTGGTTTTCTTGTCTTTACAGTGTGAAGTGGCTAAAACACAAAGATTGATAATGGTGTTGGCTGGTCTAATATATAGCCTGCCACAATGGGTATTTGAAAAGTGAATGTTCAGTTAGAAATGTAAGAGGCTAGCGGTGGTTTCAAGTATTTAAAAAGAACTGGTTGTACATAGGATGTTTTAAAACGTCCAGATCACTTTGCAAAGTTTGTTTCCCTAACTTTTTCCCTAATTTCCAAGACTAATAACGTCTTAGGCTGGTTTCTCACAGAAGCAGAGTCCACAATAAAGCGACTGTTGAGATGTTTACTGGGGAGCATGTCTGAATTAATAATTGAAAAGAGAAGGAAAGGAGGGCAAGCTAGCCCAGGAGCCTGCATGAACTCCAGAGAAGGGAGATGGAGAGGGGAAGGCAGCCTGTCAGAATTGTCTTTCTTCCATCCCTCGAAACATAACAATCAAGAAAGAGAATGGAACATTATGTCAATAATCCACAAAGACACCTCTAGTCATGAAATTTTAGATTGTAAAAGGACCTTAAAAATAAAATCCAGGGATAATTGCCCCTGGTCACACAATGGGTGGATGGTATAAATTAGATCTAGGACCTGGGATTCTTGATCTAAGACTCTTTGTTTAGTACTCTACTATTTGTAATTAAATTTTTATTTTTGTGCATGTTTACATCTTGCACAAAATACAGTCTATATTATGTACTGCATAAAGTTATGGTGTAACAGCGAGTTCTTCTGCCTTTGCTATCTTTTCTGAGATACAGTGCAGACTGAGACCTATTTAGAGAGTGGAGGCAGGAGCTAGGTGAATATTTTTCTATATTGTAGGTAGCCTTTGCAATAAGTAATGAAAACGTTTATCCTCCCCTTCAAAGGTTGCTGTTAGAAATGTGTCACTTGCCTGCCCAGTGCCTGAATCTTGTTCCTCTGGAGTGTTGCTGAGTCCTGTGATGACAAACTGTACAGTGCTGGATGGAGCTTTGGAGCTCTGCACCTTCTGTCCTATGCCAGAGCCTTGTCTGCAGTGAGGTTCTTCACCCGTGGTTAGGTCTGCGGGGCTTACCTCCTGTTCATAGCTGTTCAGTCTGCCTCCTGAGCACTCAGTGCGGAGCATGTAAAGACTCAAAAACCAGATATGTTGGCACATGCCTAGAATCCCAGCACTCAGAGGCCTTTGAGGCCTGGGCTGCCTCAAAAGGAAAAAAAAAGAGAATCTAAGTAAATGAAAAGTGTGCTTTTAGAAATTGGGATGGAAAAAAACAACTGCCCAATCCAGGTTTTGTTGTGCTTGGTTTTCTTCTGCTTTTAGTAATACTGACCATGAGTGTGAGGAAATGTACCACCTTTGTAGGGCATTGTGGAATGTTGGGTAGGTCCTTAATTGTGCACTGTTTTGTTTTTTTCTCAACTAAAACTGAAGACTGAAGTGGCATGCATGTAGAGCCTGGGCTCTCTGGCTGCCAGACTGTGTCACATGGTCAAGTCCATCCTCAGCCAGTAAGCCACAGCAGCACTTAATCCTCGAGGTTCGGTTCCCACACATCTGTGAAAATTAAAGTAGATGGTACTGAACCTTGGTCAGTACGATGGTAACATCTACAGGGTGCAGTTATTGGCCAGGTCTCACTTTGACACGGCAGAGAGTGATGCAGAGCTAGAAGTAAGAGCAGACGGATACAGTCCTTAGCTTCTCTTATATTTTAAGTTAACAAACCTGTTAAAAGAGGCATAGTGAAAATGAGATGTTTCAGGGGCTGGAGAGTTGGCTAGTGGTTAAGAGCACTGGCTGCTCTTACAGAAGACCTAAGTTCAATTCCCATCACCCACATGGTGGTTCAGTTCTTAGGGGTCTGATGGCCTCTTCTGACCTCCTAAGGCACCACACATACACATAGTATACAGACATACATGCAAGCCAAACATCCATACATACAAAGTAAAATAAAATAGAAACTTCTAAGTGAGATCTTACAGATTTAAGAATCACATTAAAATCAAGGTGTGAGTAAAGAATTAGATAAACATGTGTTCATTAATGTTGCAGTTAATTGACCTGCTAGGGTACCACTCAGAATGCTCCCTGCACCAGTACATTGGCGATCTGTGGTCTAGAACACTATCAGATTCATTGAAGATCATCACTGTGAATTTACTCTTTAGAAATCACTCTAAAAATGAGCATGAAAGTACCAAATCTAAGACATAAACATTGAGGTGTATAGCTGTGTCCCTCCCTGATTATACAAGTGAGGCACCACATAATTTAACTATGTTGTCACTGCCTCACAGAACTTCTCAAAGTATGGGTTGTATTGTGATACTTAATCTTAAGTGAGCAAGCCCAAGTTTGCTAGGAACCCAATCTAGGCTCATGTGCTTTTGTATGCCATAACACCTCCCTCCACCTTAAGGATAACTTCTGGATTTGACATCTAAGCTTATGATTGTACTGTGTCTCGGCCACTCCAACATTCTTACATTTTGAGACTGAAGAAGGACCCAAGTTTCTAAAAGCTTAAAGCTTAGAATCGTAGAATTAAACAGCCTTATCACAGAGAAATGAAAAATAATGGAAACAATTGTTTGGAAATGCGTTGGAGGAATGTAGGTTAGTAGTCACTAACATGAGCTGGAGTTTTCTTTTTACTTTAAGGAAACTAAAGTGTGTGTGTGTGTGTGTGTGTGTGTGTGTGTGTGTGTGTGTGTGTGTTCATCCGTGTGTGTGCGGAGAGCAGTGGTGGTGGTGGTAGCAGCAGCGACACACAACTTTAATCCCAGCACTTGGGAGGCAGAGGCAGGCGGATCTCTGTGAGTTTGAGGCCAGCCTGGTCTACAAAGCGAGTCCAGGAAAGCCAGGCTGTTACACAGAGAAACCCTGTCTTGGAAAAACAAAAAAACAAAAAACAAAGTGAGTTCAGGACAGCCAGGGCCACACAGAGAAAACCTGTCTCAAAAAAACAAAACAAAAAAAAAATGGGGAGGAGTTTGTTGGGGTGTTGCTTTTTTCTCCACTTTCTAGTTAATATGTGTTTTCCCCTTCCACTTTCAGAAATTAACCCTGCAGCATGTGAACAGTAATCAGTGCCTGGATAAAGCCACTGAAGAAGACAGCCAGGTGCCCAGCATTAGGGACTGCACTGGAAGCCGATCGCAGCAGTGGCTTCTTCGAAATGTCACCCTTCCAGAAATATTCTGAGACCAAATTTACAACAACAAAAAACAAAAGGAAGGAAGGATTGACTGGGCTACCTCAGCACACATTTCTGCCACATTCTTAAGTAGCAAGGAAAAGTGTTTTCCTCTTCTGTGGGATGTAAGATTTATCAGCCCTTAAAGCTCAGACTCCTCTAGCTTCTCACTTGCTGTGAACCAGCCTTCCTGTCCCAGGATATGAGACTGCAGAGTAGTGAGACTGGACTACACACACTGATGTTTACAAGACTGGAAGAGTCTTCATCAAGAGCAGTGGAAGTAGCCTTCAGACTCCAAAACAAGCGCAGGCGTGCCCTCTGGACAGACGCACCTTCCACACTTTTTGTGCACATCAGCCATTTCTGCTGAATGTGTCTTGTGAAGCAAAGATTGATTAGAATCAGTAGACAGAATAATAAATATTGATAGAAGAGTAAGTGGAAAAGAACTGGAACCAGGCTCAGAATCATGAAAACATTTTTACAATAAAAATTATTTCAAACAGGGTTTAAGGAAATTAACACAGAATCATGAGAAGTACAATTTGTTATAGTATCAGATTTCTATATAGATTTTATACCTCAGTGGGGAGAAGTTGATTCCAGCGACACTGATTTTGATTTCATCTGTGACAGTCATGGATACTTCTGTTTTCCTTGGGGTGCTGAAAATGAGATGGCAGGTGGGGTAGAGCTTGCTGAGCATAGTTTGAATTTCTTTTTACAGTATTTTTATTTGGTTTGTGGGTTGTTGGAATTGTAAGTTTTAATTGCCTTTTTTTTTTTAAAACAAAAAATGAAGATTTAAATGTCTGGTCTCTGTTGAAAAGTTAACAGATATCTCAGTTGTCCTTGGGTCGACTGGCTTACAGACTCTGGTCTCACCCCGCCCTCCCACCTCCATACAGCTTCTCACGTTGTTTTCAACTTCCTAACTTAATTGAACTTTTATGCTTAATACCCAAGACTCATGCTACTGTACTACAGATTTATTTTCAAAGCAATAACTTCTCAGATCCCTGTGAATCGCTTAACAAAAGACTTACAAAGAGTGGTTGTTTATTTGGATATTTGGAGATCATATATTTGATGGTTTTTTTTTTTTAAACCTTTTCCACTCCACACACAGGTGTACTTCACTGTCAAGTGCACATTTAGGTTAGTCTTGAGTTGTGATGTTGATTTGCTGCTTTTTTTAAAAAAATAAAAATTGACCGAAAATGTTCAATTGGCATTTTTTAATGGGTTAGCCAAAGAAATACAGCTCAGATTCCACATTACAGTCCTGCATTTCCTCCCTAAATCACATTTTGTTAATTGCTTTCTTTATTCTGGTTTTTAGTAACAATCACATACTAAAGTTGCTGTTAATTAAAGTTTACTTTTTGATCTCACAGAAATCTCATTGTGACATTTTTCCATAGCAACCCACTGGCCAAAATGTATACACTCTGCTTCCTATTTGTCAGGTTGTATATGATGGTAATCTTTTCTTTGATTTTCAAAGACTCACTGCAGGAAATGCTGTTTCTTGTGCTTAAGAATGTTCCTGGAAGTCGCATTACCAGTGACATTTGCCCAGTTGTGTACACACCATTTCTTATCATTGATCCAATCAGCATCAAACATACAGATGCTTGGGGTGCGGCTGTCCTCTGGATGCAGAGACTCCCCATGAAATCTGAAATGAAGCAGGTGTTGGCTGGAATACGTCTACTCTGTGAGCTCTGTTAATTCTTGTCCAGTGGGCCCAATGTTTGAAAAGTCAGATGACTAATAAATTATTTTCATGCTCAGAACTTCAGATTTTTGTACCCTAACATAGCATGGTCTTTTTCCTTATTGTAAAAGTTTAACAGCATTGTGATTTAAAATTTTGTCTCACTTTTTAAGTGGGGGGATGTGAGTGTCTTAATTCATGGGTACTTTTAGAACCTATTAGATAATCTCATTGTCTTTATTTTTCTAATTAAAATATTCCTAAATACTTTGAAAATATAAAGTACTCCTGAGTAGTTGTGCCTTACGTTGGTTTTACTTGAAGGTAACATATGTCCTTTCATCATAGCTGTTTATGGATTAGGCAGATGTTTGTCTCTATTGGAATCAAATTGAGAAGAAAAAGAATGAAAAAGAAATTGAAGGATGAGATTGGACTTACTTTGGCCTAGTGAAGTATTCAGAAGTATGACAACTAAAGGTGTGTTTTGTTGTATTTTTTTTTTAAAGACAGGGCCTTACTCTAAAGCCCAGACTAACCTCAGACTCACTGCAGTCCTATCTCAGCCTCCATCCAAGTCCTTTAGGCATGAACCACCAAACATGGCCAAGATAATTTGAATCTCACAGATCTTTCCACCCCACATCAGTCTGAAAGTTTCTCAGTTCTAAATGCTATCTTGATAAATTCTGTTTTGTTCACCAGCCTGCCATGTCCTCACTTCCCTTGTTCTTTTAGCTGGAAAACAGGTCCTTTGTAAGGACTTGGTGCTCCCCTCATCTTCCAAGAAACACACCAAAGTGAATTGAACTCCACAGCTAACATATTCTTAGAAAAGAATGATGTTTAGAAGGCAGTGTTTCTAGGGTGCTGGCTAGAGCAGTGTACAGAAGAAAGGTGCTTTATTCCTTTTGGAAGTTACATCTGTTTGCAAGTGGTTAGCACATCTGTCTTGTGTAATGTGATTATCGAATATTAAAGAACTTTTGGCTTGGTAAATTTGTAAGAATTGTTCTTTCAGCATATTAGGCTAATGTACAAGGCTCAACAATATGTGTACACATTAAAGTAGTTCCGAATTTCAGATATGCACTTATGGTGCCATTAGAGAGGTCAGATGTCTAGGAAGAATTATGTACCTCTACCTTGAAAATGACAAAAACATGCTAAGAAAAAATAGAGAACAGTACAGTGAATAGACCTTACTCATTCAAAGGCTTCATAATGCTAAAATGCCAGTTTCCCACAAATTGATCTGTGAGTAAATTGGTCACAGTAAAAAAACTCATAAGACTTTTTTGTAGGCATTGCTGTGTGTGTGTGTGTTTTGTGGAAATGCAGTAAAAGCAGAATAGCCAACATGTTAAAAATAAAACTGGAGGCCTTTGATTTCTCATCAAGATATTGTTGTAAAACTTCTGTAAGTACAAGTGTGATAATAGAGTAGGTAGATGATAGAAATAGACCTTATGTTTGTTTATGTATAGGTTTTTAGCAAAAACTTCAAGCAGTTAATTCAGGAAGTAAGATTTTCCTGTTGGAAGTGAAGTGATAATGTGTTTGGTGTTGTTCTTGTTCTGTTTGTTCATTTGTTTTGAGACAGGATCTCACTATGTATCCCTGGCTGTCCTGGAACTCTGAACAGGGCTTCTTAAGGGCTATGATAGAAGTCATGTGCGGCCACTTACCTCTGGGTGGAGTAAAGCTTTGTGTTTTGTTTTTAAACTTCTAGTCCTGAGGGAATGAAGGCTACTGCCCTTGGGTCTTAAGGCACAATCTCCCTTCCATTCCAAATCCTTCTAGCTGACATTCTTGTTGCCTCTAGACTTCCTGGGATCTGTAATTTTTTTTGCTGTGATGAATTTGTTTTATTTCTTCATTGTGTCTTGGTTGACACACATCTAAATTTTAACTTTCCATTGTTCAAGATTCTCAGGAATGACTTCTGGCTACTGTTAGACTGTAAAACCAAATCAGAAACCTAGCCACAGAAATTCCATTGGCCAACACTTCCCAGATTTGATTCAATGCAATTCTTATTAAAATATCCAAGTGGCTTTTTTTTTTAGAAATTGACAAGCAAATCCTAAAATTGTTATGGAAAATTATAGGATCTAGAGTAAATGAAAGGGATAAAGATTAACTGAACAGAATAGACAGTCCAGAAAGGCTCCTATATAGAATAATGAATTGATTTTCAAGAGTACCAAGAAAATTTAATGTAATCGTGTTTTTATGATTTCCAGTTTGTACACAACTAAGTAAGAAGTAATCTCCCTATGTCATACCATTAAAAAAGAAAACAATGCAGCCGGGCGGTGGTGGCGCACGCCTTTAATCCCAGCACTTGGGAGGCAGAGGCAGGCGGATATCTGTGAGTTCGAGGCCAGCCTGGTCTACAAAGTGAGTCTAGGACAGCCAGAGCTGTTATACAGAGAAACCCTGTCTCGAAAAACCAAAAAAAAAAAAAAAGAAAGAAAGAAAACAATGCAAAAACTAAATCTATGGAGGTCTTTTGAAACAGGACCGAGGAAGCGAAGGCTGACCATGCATTTGCTCTGGAGTACAAGATGGTGACCATAAACATCTTGTACCGCACTTGCCTCCACTTGTGAATGTTGGGATTGACAGGCCGTGCTGTCGCACCTGGTTTATGCAGCGCTGGGGTTGGATTTAAAACTTGTGGCATGTAGGGGATGGAGATGCCAGTGGCTAAGGGCATTCACCATTCTCCGAAGGTCCTGAGTTCAGTTCCCAGCACCCACATGGCAGTTCACAGCTATCTGACACGGTCTTCTGGTGTGCAGATGGACATGCAAAGTACCATGTACATATAATACATCAGCCTTAGAGCTTGATATATGGAGGGCAAGAACTCCGCCAACTGAGCTACGTCCTCAGCCCTGAAAATGTTCTAAAAGGAACAATTAGGCAATAGTTTCCTTGATAGAAAACTAGAAGCACCAACAAGAGCTGTGGTGGTTTTTTGTTTTGTTTTATGAAAAGATACACTGAACTCTATGAAAACTTAAAAGTTGTGCTTCAAGGACACCATCAGGGGTGTGTATAGCTCAGGAGCAGAGTCCTAGTGTATTTGAGGCCCTGGAGTCAACCCCAGCACCACAGAGGAAGGGAGTGCAAAGGACACCATTTCACAGGATGGCACACCACCAGCTGGTCACGGGCTGTATCTGCAGTACAAGAAAGTCTAGACTGCAAGGAGATGGACCATTTCTTTTGGATATGTAAAAAATTTAAATAGGCTTGCCCCAAAGAAAAAATGTCAAGTGATGGTATAAGAAGGTAATCCAGGCTGGTGATATAGCTCAGAGAGTAAGGACACTGGACATTCTTCCAGAGAACCCACTTTTGACTTCCAGCACCCACATAATGGCTCACAAGCACCATAACTTAACTTCAGTTCTAGGGATCCAGTGGTCTGTTCTGGCCTGCTCGAGCACCGAGTGTGCATATAGAGCACATATACACATACCTATGGGCAAAGTACCCACATAAAATAAATACATTTTTAAAATAAAAATTATTTAATGATACTTTTGCATCATTAGTAGCCCGTGTTAAAAATACAGTGTCATAGGTTTAAGAAGTAGGAGCTAGAGAGATGATTCAATGGTGAAGAGCGCTTGCTGCTCTTCTGGAAGACCAACCACATGGCAGCAGCACGCAGATGTCTATAACGCTGGCTCCAATGCCCACCCTCTTCTGTCCTCTGTGAGTACTGCATGCTTGCCCAACTGCAGACACAGGACTTTCACTATGTAACACTACACAGCTAATGCAGAAGATGTTAATAATTGCAGAAGTGCACATGAGCTGGAAGACGCAATAGTAAAGTCTAATGTGGACCTCAAAGAGTTCCTACAGATAGAGGGACTGGCTTAGCAGGGTATTTGCTGTTCATCCAGAGGCCCCACCTTAAGTTTCCAGCACCTATGTCAGGGACCTCACAACTACCATAACTTCAGTTCCAAGGGATCCAATGTCATGTTCTCTGCAGGCACCTGCATACATGGGGCATCTGTGCACATACACATAAGTAAAAAAACTTTTTAAAATATTACTTCTTATCCTACAACTTACGTGGAAAGCAAAAGAAAGAAGAGCTAAAAGTTGTTTTAATAAAATGAGAGTGGCTAGAAAGTTAGCTCAACAGCTGTGAGCACTGACGGCTCTTCAAGAGGACCCAAGTTCAATTCCCAACACATGGTAGTTCGCAACTGTCTCTAACTCTAGTTCCAGGGAATCACATTGTAACCGAACTTTTAAGTTATTATTTAACACTTATTTATTACTAAATTCACTTATAAAAAACACCAACAATTTCTTAACTATTAATCCTATAAAATCCTACAACC
>CAJQZJ010001006.1:3907079-3918178 GCA_907164525.1 Lophiomys imhausi
TGGAGAGGAGGCAGGAGGATCAAGGCTTCCACCTTAAGTAAGTCTGATGGCCCATGGCAACAATCCTACCACTGATGGAGAGGAGGCAGGAGGATCAAGAGTTCATGATCATTTTTAGCTATTAAGTTTGAAGAGGGAAGTCCTGCCTGGCTTGGTACTAAAAATGCACATATTAAGTGACATTTTGTGAAGTTTAACTCACTGTGCTTTGTTTTAGTAGTGGTTTTTAGTATACGAGGGACTGAACTTGGGACTCTGCACCTATACACCACTGCTCTATCATTGAGTTACACCCCAATCTCCAGTTAACTTTTTTTTAAGGCATGGAGCATATTTATATCCAAACCCACAACCCTTTGAATGACACAGAGAATAAATAACCATTTCCTAATCTGGAATAAATAAACCTGTTCCTTATCACTCTCCTTTGCCTTTTGCTGACTTTCAATGTGCTTTTGGGTGAGTGGATCCAGGTCCTGTCCACATACTGCACTTGTCTTCCAAATCTTCATAGAGCCAATTGAAGATGTCCAGCCTACTGTGGCTGTAGGGCATTACCAGGCTCCACACAACCTGAAGGCATAGATCTGTCCACAAATATACAGCAGCATTATGTTGTCCAAAAAAAAAAAAAGGTTGTCCATGAACAGTCATCAATGGCACAGACAGTTAATTAGAAAGCCACCATTTGTCTTGTTCTTTTCCCAAGGAGACCTTTGGGTAACCATGAGAGCTGTGGATTCATAGGCAAGCATGTCTGGAAAGTCTATCATTTCCATTAGAAGTCAGGCCAAACCAGCATTTGGACAGGTGAGCTTAGGTTGAGTGCCCAGGCCACAGCAAGGCCAGCAAGTGCCTGGCTATCTCTTCCTCACCATTGAGCTCTTTAGCTCCCAAGTTCTCAGAGAAAACCCTCAGCCCCAGATTCCTCAGCAGTAACTCCTCTGGAGCCTCTTTAGCAGGAATTCTCCCGGTTCCTCAGTCAGCTCATTAGGACCCAATTCCCTCAGCATCAACTCTACAGAGCCTGTTCTCTTGCACGGAACTCTTCATAGTAACCTGCAGAACCTGCTCTTCCCCTGGCCCTTCAGGGCCGCCTCAGCACTAACCTCCACCGTGCTGCAGCCTCAGCAGCAGACTCACAAGGCTAAAGTCTCCAGAGGGACCCACAGCGGGACTCTCTGGCAGTGGTCTCCTCTTCGGAGCCTGGCTCTTGGCTCTGGATTCTTCAGTACCTGTATCCAAAGCAAGAACTGTCTGGAAGTGACCCTCAGTTCTGTACTGTTCAGCATATAAATCACAAGATTCTTATTTTTATTTTTCCTTAGACATTACACTAATTAACCTCCATCTAAGCCAAGGGCCAAAGTGCTGATTTCCATCCCTAGTAATCAGAAATCCCCTCCTTTTATGCAGTACAGGTGTATGCCTAGGTGACTGGGAACGTTCATACACTCCAGATACATTGCAATTCCTGGTTGTTACAAGAATGAGTCTGAAGGTAAGCATTCAATTGGTGAGAAAGTGCCCCTACCAAAACTACAACACAACTGGGGCACCGTTTGAGAGTTCAGCAGCTGCCTCCTCGGCACAGGTCCCTCAACTAGCCATCTCCAGGCAACAGGAAGGTGCTAAGTACTACAAAAATTTGCTTAAAAATCACTATTAGTATCCACGGCCATCTCCAGGCAACAGGAAGGTGCTAAGTACTACAAAAATTTGCTTAAAAATCACTATTAGTATCCACGGTAAATTCTTTACATTTATTTTCCTGTGAACAAGACAAGATGTTGACATCACCCCCTTGCTGCCCTGGCTAACTTGAGTTTAAAAACAAAAAAACAACAATTAAAAAACTTATCAGCCAGCCAGCTGGATGAGTACAATCGGCCATAATTTATAACAGTGTACAGACACCCCAAGAAAACAACAGGAAGATCACAACTGCTTACACAGGCTCAGCCAGGCCTGTCTGAAGGAGTGTTGGTCACGGGTTTCATTGCAAACCTCAATGTAATCTATATGACCCTGCAACCGTTTTCATCTAGGCCAGGAGGGAGCACTTGCCCTGGTGGTCTAGGAGAGGTACTGCCATGACTAGTCCTAAACAGTAAGGCTGAGCCAATGACTGTGTTTGCTGCTGGGAGGAAAAGTTATGGCTGGTTCAAATAAACAGCTGCAATTGGTCCAAAGAAAACATTTTGATTGGCTTAAACCATCTCTTCTTAGATTAAGTAGGCAAGCTGCTTAGAGATGTCTTACTGCTGCCCCCAATGACACTACATTCTCACTGGCACACGGCCTCACTCAAGCATCTTTTCTTGCCTGCCTTTAGTGGTGTGGGCTGAGCTGGCACTACAAAACGCAGCAACAGAGACCTTAAAACAGGAAAGACATGGTAGTAGTCTTGGCTGCTGGTGGCAGGCCAAGTTGTTAAAGGGCAAGGGAGCCTGCTCTCTGAAGCAGCTACTAAACAAATGTGGCCATGGCTGGAAGCAGAGCAATGGAAGTAGAGAACAAGAGAACAGAGAGCAGAGGCTGAACAATGAAAGGCTGTAAGGAGCAAAAGAGGGGAACTCCAGGCTTTAGCTGCTGGGAGTCTGAGAGAACTGTTTGGAACTAGGTAGAGCCAAAGGCCTTTGAAACCCTGTGGAAGAACAAGGAGTTCTGGACTTTGTTACCTGCCAGGGTCCTGCTTGGCAAGACAAGCTATGGACTGGCCCCAGGGCTCTTGACAGTTTCACTGTAAAGCTGTGGTCAAGTGTTCCAGTCACTGAGATGTGAGATACTTCGTTCACTAAACCAGCATGCCCCTTGAAAAAGAGGAACCAGTGCCCTGACTTCTGGTAGTTCTGCTGTCTGACAAACTCTACACCCTTGTGTTTTGCTTCCCCATTTGAGGGCCACACAAGGAGCTATGATACTAATAAATGTGCTGGGTTGGATCATTGGCCACTGCATCCCTCCTCACCCCAGTTTTTAACTCTTCCTCTCTTATCTCCTTCTTCCCTTTCAGAGTCCCAGCGTAAACCCAGGAAGAAGTGTTCGTCCAGCTCACTGTCAAGTCTTTGGGCCCAAAGCCTTAAGAGTTGTACCACTAGCAGGTGTTAAAGGTTGAGGCCCCAATTCCCAAGGCCCACAGACTGTATACAGGTGGGTGTCATTTGCTGTCTATTCTACTTATCAACCACTCATTGTTGTCACATAGTGAGGGAGACAATGGCTGCCAGAGCTTCTTGACGAGCTTGACAGCTTCTCCTTACCTACTTATGAATTTTTCTGGATTGTGCCAAAGGACCTCCAGCCAACTGACTGGTAATTTCAACAGCTAATTTTGAATACTGAACTAGTTTAATTTCTATTGGTAAAATATCTTGCTAATAAGCTATTTAGGAAGGAGTTTAGCTTATCTCAAAATTCCAGATTATAGCCCATCAATGCGGGGAGCTACAGCGGCAAAAGCCTGGAGCAGCTAATCACAATACAATCTGAGTTAAGAGCAGAGAGGTGAGAGTTGGGTGTGCCAGTTTGCTTGCATGCTTGCTTTTCCTCACTTCTCTACAGTCTGAACTCTGCCTAGGGAGCACCGGGGCCCATAGCGGCTTAGATCTTTCCACATCTACTAACTTATTAAGACAGTCCTCCACAGTCGTGCCCATAGGCCAACCCAATATACACTATCCCACAACCAGAGCTGAGATTCTATTCTCACTAATGTAGATTGTATCAATTGACACTTAAAGCCAACCATCACAAATATGATTCCTGAAATGTGGCCTGCAACAACCTCCCTACTACCGACTCATTAACAGGGAAAAGGTAGAAAAATATTTACTGATCAGCTGACCATACACTTGAGTGTACATATGTATTACTTACTCCTATAATTACCTTGAATTCTAGGGCCTCTAACAACATTTTCTAAAAGGCCATGTCTGTATCAGTATTTCATCTATGTCCCTTGTGCTGATTAATTTTATGTCAACCTGACACAAGCTAGGGTCATCTTGGAAGAAGGAACCTCAATTGAGAAAAATGCTTCCATCATATTTGCCTGTAGGCAAAAAAAAAAAAAAAATCTCTGGGGGATTTTCTTGATTAAAGATTGATGTGGGAGGTCCCAGCCCCGTGGGTGTTCGTGTATACTACACCTTGGCAAGTGATCCTGGGTGGTATAAGGAAAGCAAACTGAACAAGTTATGGAGAACAAGCCAGTTAGCCGTATTCCTCTGAGGTTCTGCTTCAGTGCCTGTCTCTAGACTCCTGCCCCGAGTTCCTGCCTTGACTTCCGGCCATGATGGATTGTAAACTGTAAGCGGATATAAGCCCTTTCTGCTCCAAGTTGCTTTAGGTTTAGTTCAGCAACACTCCACCCCGGTACAAATTTCTAAGTGAAATAACAAACCGAAGGTTACTATTTAGTAGGTCCTGATGGAGACTTCCTGGTTGCAGAGTACTAAGTGGCTACATATTATAAATTGCATGTTACATACTAGACAGTTTTGACCTACGAAATCTAAAACTGGACACACAAACCAGCATTCCACTGAAAAATCAAGTTCACAAGACAAGCAAATTCCACACACAAGTGATTTCAGAACAGGGTGACAGATGGGTGTGCAAGCTTACACTCATATTTCAACTTAGGGAAGGCCTCAGACACATTGGTGAAAGCAAATTATTCCACAGACAGAACTTTAGAAATAAAACTAGCTGTCTACTATTTATGAAAGAAAACATTTTAGGATAAAAGCCTAGATTGAGCCATGGCTAGTGACAAATCAGTTATCAAGTACATGAAAAGAGCAAGATTGGAAGACTAGGAAGAATCAAGGATTCTGGGAGAAACATAAGGATAAGCCTCCTACAATGGGCAAAGTATGCAAATATATTTTGTGTACTTTGTAAATTTTCAGCAAAGAGCATCCATTGGGAAAAAGTCTCTCAAGAAAGAAGACAGGAATACCCAAAATACGATGTCAGTCAGTCTCTATTCCAATGCTGGTATGGTTACTTCATGTACAAAACAGTCATGGTAGCAGGAGAAAGGCGATATACGGCTTCAAAAATATGGACCTTCTCTCTCCAAGGTGGATATGCCTAGTATCAATTCTCTATGCCCAAATATTCAACAACCAGAGTCAACACTACACAACAAGTGAGGTAACACTTCCTGAAAGGGATCAGTCAGTGTGTGTTGGAGGCAGATTAATTGCATGGTAACAGTTTTTCATGAAAATGGCAGAAATTTGTTTTCAAAGGATTAAATTCACAGTGTAGATACAAAATTGTACTTATTTGTGGAAGTTCTGTTTGTTACTATGCTATGCTACCTAATACTACCTCCGAAGGACTCTTATAGGAAAATAAGTATAGCAGTGAGCTCATTTATTTGCAGTTCATGTAGCTTACTGTATGTTCCAGTATCTAGACTAGAATTACGATGGAATGATCTAAAGGTTGAGTCAGGGGTGCTGTCACAGAGGATACATGTGCCCTAACCAAAGGACAAAAAGAGCTTTGTTTTTTTAATGGCCAGAATATATATGCAGTTACAGGAAGCAGAGTGGAACAGCTGACTTAGTTAAGGTCACTATTGCTGTAATGAAACACCACGACTTTAATAGTTTACAGATCCAGAGTCACAGTTCACTGAGGGAAGCTAAAGCAGGGACTCAAACAGGGCAGGAACCTGGAGGCAGGAGCTGATGCAAGGCTTGGAGCAGTGCTACTTACTGGCTTGTTCAGCCTGCTTTCTTATAGCATGCAGGACTACCAGCCCGGGGTGGCACTACTGACAATGAGTTCTGTGTGTGTGTGTGTGGTGAGTGTGGTATGTGTGTATGTGTGTGTGCTGTGTGTGTGTATGGTGTGTGTGGTGTGTAGTGTGGTATATGTGTGTGTGCTGTGTAGTGTGTGTGTACATGTATGGTGTGCCCTATGGGTGTGTGGTGTCAAGTGTGTGTGTGTATGGTGTGTAGTGTGTGTATGTGGTGTGGTGTGTGTGTTGCTGCTTACTGGCTCCAGTCCACTAGTGCTGCAGCTTTTCAGGGTTGCCCATGGTACTGGCATCTTCTGCTGCAACTGAGCGTGCTTTCACCAACAGCCTCTCATAGGCTCTCTTCATGGTGCCAAGCCTCAATTTCTCCTCATAGCCCCTTTAGTCCTGGGACTTCAACTGCCACTGAGGCTGCACCTTTACCAATGGCCTCTCCTGGCCTCTCACGGTGCCAAGCCTCAGCTGTTCTCCATGAACCCTTCAGGCCTTCAAAACCAGTACACTGCAGTGAGTCTTCCACGACCAAGTTCAGGTGCCAGCACAAGGTACAATTTTGGCCACTTTTGGAACCTGACTTCTGTCTGCTGACCTTGAAGAAACACTTTACAGAGGATTTCACCTCTACAATGCCGGCCTCTTCTTAATCCCCATGAATTTCTTAGGTCCAGCTTACCAGCATCAGTATTTGCCCATTTGTCCATCAATTATTGTCCCAGTAATGCAAAGGGTTCACTCCAATGGTGCTAGTTTCTTGTTAACCATGACTGACTCTTCAGTCCTAGCTGCTCAGAATGACAGAATCTTAATTCAAAATAGCAAACAGCCCTAATGGTCTTTAATCTTCCATGTGAAACTTCATAAGCCAGGCCTCCATCTTCTGCCCTGCCGTCACTATACTTATCTTCTGAGCAGCTACAGAACAGCTCCCCAAGCACTGAACACTCAAAATCCTCCCATAATCCTCCCCAAAACACGGTCAGGTCTGCCACAGCAATACCCTACTATGATGAACACAAGTACCTTGCATAGGTGGACAATGTTTCATCCAGAAAACATGGGTTATTAAATGAAAATCTTAGTGCCAGGCATGGGATACCTTCCTGTGAGTTACTGTCAACCTCCCCCCCCAAAAAAATAAACACAGGCTAATGTCATTGCTCTTGGCTGCCCACCATAACTACTTGGTAAGACTCTTTAGATACAATACATTCTAGTTGCAGAATCAAGAGAAATCAAATCATGCTGGAAGTGACCTGAAAATTTTCTCTTTGCTGGCTAGATTTCATAGTGCTTGAAAGTGCTATGCAGGCCACTGGGAGAGAAAACCCATCAATGTATTACCCAGCTGTAAACACTGCACATTATAATAATGACTGTGGTAGTTTGAATGAGAATGGTCCCTATAGGCTCAAATATTTGAATGCTTGGTCCCTAGATGGTGGGACTGTTAGGGAAGGATTAGGAGGTATGGCCTTGTTGGAGAAGGTGTGTCACTGGGGGTGGGTTTTGAGGTTTTAAAAACCTAAACCATTCCCAGTTAGCTCTGTCTGCCTTTTGGTTGTGTCTCAAGATGTGAGTTCTGTGATATTGTTTTAGCATCATGCTGCCATACTCTTTGACATGATGGCATGGACATTAACTCTCTGAAACTGTAAGTAAACCTCCAATAAACTCTTCTCTATATTGCTTTGTTCATGATATCTTAGCACAGCAGTAGAAAACTAAGACACTGAACTGTCAGGCAAGATGTGCCTACTAGTAAAATAATGGCACAAAGGTTATGGGGGTGTCTCAGTTACTGTTATACTGCTATGAAGAGACACCACGACCCTGGCAACTCTTATAAAATAAAGGATTTAATTGGCACTTGCTTACAGTCAGGTTTAGTCCATTATCATCATGGTGGGGAAGCATGGCAGCATGCAAGCAGACATGGTTCTGGAGAAGTAGCTGAGAGTTCTACATTTGGATCTGCAGGCAGCAGGAAGAGAGTGACACTGGGCCTGGGTTGGATTTTTAAAACCTCAAAGCCCGTCACCAGTTGGATACTTCCTCCAATAAGACCGCATTTTCTAGTCCTTCTCAAGTAGTGCCACTTACTACTGACTAAGTATTGAAATATTCCAGCCTATAGGGGGACATTCCTATTCAAACCACCATAGGGGTAATGACTGCTTTGGGTTGGGTTTTAAGTCTGCTCCACAGGAGGTAATTCATGCCCAGCACTATAAATCTGGTTAAGAGCCATAGGCCCTAGTGGAGAGCCCACTACCATTGTCCTCCCAATGGACATACTAAATATTTATATTTACACACATAGGTTAGCGCTGCCCTCAACCTTGGCCAGAGAAGCCTCTCTCTGCAGTAGTCAGCAGTTAACACAGAGACTAATAAGTGGTCAGCGTACTGAGAGTAAGTGACTAGTGAGTCCTAAATCCTAAATGGGACACCTATTGTAACCTTCCTACTTTCTAGGCTGAGGGAAGATTCCAGAAGAGAGGGCAAAGAGATTGAATGAACTGGAAGATGGGGAGGAATGCTGTAAATGTTGTCTTTTAGACATGACATTGTCATCGTCCTCATCGCAGCTATGATTATGTGCAGAAGATCAAGCCAATAGACTATGTCAACATTCCTACAGGCAGCTTAGGAAAAAAAAGAGAAATGACATGAAGAATGGTGTCTGGTGAAACTCAGAGGGGAGTTGGGAATGAATGTGATCAAAATGCATTGTTTACATGTAAGAAATTATCAAAGAATTAAGAAAAGATAATCTGTTTTTTTTTTTTTTTAAAGAAGAGGCAACTGAATAAATATTGGATTGTTAGAATTCAAAACAGGACAGTATGACTTTGCTTGGGGCACCAAAGTCATGAAATTGTTTAACAGAGTGTAGGCGACTGAGAAACCCGAAATGCACTGCCGCTCACCTGACAGAAAGTGATGTTCTTGAGATTCCTAACTGAATTGAATCTCCATGGGGCACAACTGGACACCTCAGAAAGCAACTGGAGAATTACCATTTCTTCTGTAGGTTCCTCTTGTACACATAATGGTCAGAAGCCAGCAAACAACATGGCAGCCCTGAGCTCAGATGGGAACCACTGTGCAGAGGAAAGATGTTATTTCTGAGACTAGAGCTTGTAGATATGAAAAAAGTGACAGAGAAAAATCTTATTTAGCTTCCATGTGTATTTCCTTCCCTTCTGATAACCCAGGAGGTGGCCATTAACCCTCTCCAACACAATTCCCCTTAAAAGGGGAGAAATACTAAAATAAGATTGGAAATTAATTAAAACTAGGGGGTGTAACTAGAATGATATTTCAGGGAGGGAGTTAATACTTGCTTTAGAAATTAAGGTTATGTTACTCTCTTTCCTTCAATTCTAACACTCACAAGTCAGGTTATCTTTTCCAGCTCCGCACGCTGATTAGTGTGGGTTCATCCACTTCATTATTCAGGCAGTTGAATCGAAGGCCCCCTGAGCACCGATTTGCAGTCCACAGGACACTAGGCCATGAACCCAACAGCTCACCATGCCAAGAAGCCACCCTAACTCTCGAGCGCAGGAGAAACTGCCGGTAAAACACCACTACCCACAATTCCTCCACCTTCCGGTAGGACGCAAGGCGTGGAGAAGAGCCTCGCTCGGTCGCTCTAGGACTCTGGGAGGATCACAGCTCTATGATGCATTCTCACGCATGCACCGCGTGAATTAGGAACCTAGGACGTTCTGGAAAGCGGCACCAAGCTTTAGGTAAGGGATCCGCTTGGCCCAAAGTTCATACTTTGCTGCGGCTTACTGGCTCTTGAGATGAATGTCAGAATCCACCATCTTTCAGAAAAACTCTCTAGGGCCGGTTACTTTTTTCTGACCAGACAGTAACTCTTCGTGACCGGTTTCCCTATCTCCGTTTCTACTCCCCAGAACTTAATCACTTTCCTACGTGAACTTTGTAAGTTTATTCCTATTTTCCTCCTTTCCTGCTATCCATCCACACAGGGGACTGAACATGCTCGTTAAACATCCTACTACTGAACTGTGTCACTAGCTGCGTTTTACATACAGCCTCCCCCATCCCACCTATCTTAGGGTTTCTATGACTGAGAGGAAACACCATGACCAAAAATCCAAGTTGGGGAGTGTTGGACCTTTCTCCAACAGGGGAGGGAAGGGTTTATTTGGCTTAAACTTCCACAGCACTGTTCATCATCCAAGGAAGTCAGGTCAGGAACTCAAATAGGGCAGGAACCCGGAGGCAGGAGCTGATGCAGAGGCTATGGCCGGCTGCTGCCGCTTACCTGGCTTGCTAACCCATGGCCTGCTCAGCCTGGTTTCTTATAGAATCCAGGACCACCAGCCTAGGGATGGTACCACCCACAATGAGCTGGGCCTCCCCCATCAATAACTAATTTAGAAATGCCTTAAAGGTGGATCTTACGGAGGCCTTTTCTCAATTAAGGCTCCCTTCGTTCAGATAACTCTAGCTTGTGTCAAGTCAACACAAGACCAGCCAGCAAGGGTTACTAGGCCAAGACTCAGGCCATGAATTTTCAGTCCTACCTGAACCTACTGAGTTCCTGGAGTTACAGGCATGTGTCACTGGATCTGGGTCATTTCTTGTCCTCCCCCTCCCTCTCTCTGTCTCTCCCTCCCTCTCTCACATTATTTATTTAGTGTGTATGTGTCTTTGCAGATGCCATAACAGCATGGAGGTCAGAGGAAAATCTGCATTAGTTGGCAACCTTCTTGCATTTTGTTGAGTCCCAGGAATCGAATTTCAGGTCATTAGCCTTGGCAGCAAGTCCCATTACCCTCTGAGCCATCTTGCAGTCACCTCTAGTGGTATATGGGTGCGTGTGTGTTTTGAGACATGATCTATCTGTATATCTTTGGGTGACCTGGAACTCCCTATGCATCCCAGCTTGGCCTTCAACTCCTGCGGGTCTTCCTGCCTTAGGTTCCCGAGTGATGAGATTTTGGGTGTGCACTACTTCCTCCCCCCACCCCATCCCCATGCCCATGATTTGTCATGAAATGACATTCTTTATTGATAAACATCATTGTTCAGCCAGCATATTAATAGCAGTAACATGTATGTGTTGCATGTCTATACTTAGGGGAAACTGGCTTACACAAATCTAGGATCTGCTCAGATAGTCTTGTAGCCCTCCTGTCAATGAGCGTAATGCTGGAATTTGATGCTGACAAGCAGAAAGGAAGATAGGAGGAAAGTGGAGGAAAGCAGTCAGGCGAGGAGCCACAAGTGTAAGCTGAACCACACAATCATGGAATGGAACCTTGGGTTAGCTGAACCA
>CAJQZJ010001006.1:3920242-3938519 GCA_907164525.1 Lophiomys imhausi
CCTGGTCTACAAAGTGAGTCCAGGACAGCCAGAGCTGTTATACAGTGAAACCCTGTCTCGAAAAAAAAAAAAAAAAAAAAAGAATAACACGGATATTGAACACACTTTGAAAACCTAGTAGTCTCTTCCACGCACTGACTTGATTCAACTCTCAAGATCTGGTTCAGCGTAATCTTTAATTGCAGTCTTATCATTTATTCAGTCATTCTCTTTCCCCAGTGTTTTAAAAAATAATGGTGTATTCTGCGATGTGCCAAATGATCCAATTTAGGCCAAGTTAAGTTATATAAAGGCAGGTTTATTGGATAGCCGAGGGAAAGAGAAACAGCATGTGCATGCAGAGAGAGAGAGAGAGAGAGAGAGAGAGAGAGAGAGAGAGAGAGAGAGAGAGGGGGGGGGGGGGAGGAGAGGGAAGCAGAGGGGGGAGATGAGGACAGCCAGAGGAAAAACCAGAGAGGGAGGGAGGGAGAGGGGGGGGAGGAGGGAAGGAGGGACAGCGGGAAGAGGGGGAGAGAGGGAGAGTGGGAGAGGGGAAGAGAGGGAGAGGGGGAGAGAGAGAGAGGGGGAGAGGGGGAGAGAGGGAGAGAGAGCCCCCAAGATGTCCGGATTAGATAGGTAAAGGCTTCTGGGGGCAAGGCATACCCGGTGACAGGTAGAAACAGAAGCATTGTGGGAGAACGTGGAACTCAGGCGGACCTAACACCCAGGATACCCCTAGATAGCAGACACCCCCAAGGAGCACATACAGCCACAGAATAGTAATCCTCCTGTGTTCCTAGAAGGGCAAGCTCATTCCCACTTCCGGCGCGCGAGCATCTATTGGCTTTCCCGCTGCCCAGGGCGCTGCGGGCTACCTGCGGAGCTAGGTGAGTGTTCGGGTGCAGCCAGTCGGCTTCGATGCCTCCCAGGCCCCTCTGGTCTGGCCGCAGTCCTCCCGTACACCTTCCCTTCTACCCCTCGCCTGGTGTGCGCTCGGGGAGAACCTGGAGCTGTGCTGGGGCCACTTTGCAGGTCCCCGGGTCGCGTAACCCCTACGGGTGCCTGCGGTTCTTCACCGACTCCTGTTCCACAGTGATGCTGGCGGGCTCTTTGCTGTGTACAAAACTTGTTCCAGAGCCAAGTCTCAGTCATGGTCCTGGTTTTTCCTTTATTAGACACTCTCAAAACACCAGCTTCTCTGTAGATTACAAATACTTTAAAATCTGAAACAGGGTTTTACTAATTATCCGGGATGGCCCAGAGCCCATTCTAACCCACGCTGACCTTGAATTTGGCGAGCTCCCGACTCAGCCTCCCAGGTAGCTGGGTTGACAGTCGTAGGCCACCGGGTCTGGTTCTTTGTAACTTTTATTCATAAATCAATACGAATGTGTGCTTCTGTGTAACACATGACTCTCCCTGCTGTTAAGGTCTGTAATGGCAGGGGCAATGTCTTGACAGTTGCCCAGCCCTTAATATAATGACTGCACAGAATAAAAATGAACAATTTTGTGGAAACTGAGGCCCTTCTAAGTAATGCAGATATGAGCCAGCATTTCAGCAGAGGAGACGTCCAAGCGTGTGGACCCTAGAGTCAGACCTATAATCCCAGCACTCAGGAGGATCAAATTGTTAAAGGCCAGTTCAAAGTATGAGCTCCTGGCTCCAAAAAGCAGAGCAAGCCAAACCAAAATCAACAACAAAACCACAACCAACAGTCCAGATTCCCTCCCAAGCCACATAAGGTGGGACAACTTGCATATCTATTGTTTCTCTTCAAACAGTTGAACTTATACTGTAGCACACTGTGAAGACATAGTGAATTAAGGCAGTTAAGACAGTTGACAATGCTGGGATCTGCTATAAAGGCTCAGGGTGTTGTTGATTATTAAATGTCCTGACACATTGCATTTCAGTGCAGTTGCAATAATGGTAACATCCTGTCTCAGCCAGAAGTGCCCTGGAGGTTTCCTTGTTGGTTGAGCAGATGACAGGTTAGGGGCCAAGAGTTTACCTTCGAGGAGTGAGGGTGGGCTTTCACCCCAGCTCAGTGCCTCCCACCTCTACTCCTCGTTACCATTTGCTGGGTAACACCTGTATCCAGGTTTTATGATCAGAATCAGTTTCTTTATGCCCCTGAAGACAAGGTTGCTTCCTCAGACTTCTATCCAAAGAAGTGGGAGTGCTGCCCTGAAACTCAGGAATGCCTCTCTAGACTTGTGTTCTGTGAGAGGATGGGAGAATCAGGGGACCTGGGTTTGCTTTTATTGAACGTCCTTTTGCTAAATTTCCCACAGTGACACCTATTCTGTGACTCATTCCTTGTAAATTGGAAGTTGCCTCTTGCCTGGACTGTCATTCCATGGCCATTTTGAAATGTTGTTTTCATTCTTCTTCAGGTGTGGTGAGGACAACAGAACAGGAGATAATTTGGGTTGGAAAGGTAGGTTATTCCTGCAGTTCTCAAGAGATGGGACATGCCTCAATAGGAAAGTCTCAGAGTCAGAGGGCAGAAAAAGCAAGGGGGAAATGGGAGGAACCTTGGCTGTAGTTTTCACAGGAAGGAACAGGTGAAGCAGTGTACGCCCAATTAATATTTGCTCGCTTGGATCACTTGAGTGTACTCTGGGAGTTGGTGATTTCCCTGCTTGTTTGGTGCTGACCTTGAAGAGGTTAGACACGAAAACGTCTAATGGTCCTGAGGGTGAGAGCATTGTGGAGAACTCTGGAGGAGAGGATACTGGATCTGTTGGTTTCCCATGAAAGGGATGTCCACACTCAGTTGCTTACTGCTGTGGGAATTGGCTAGCCCTGAGAGGGACTGTTGGTGTGAAAGCATCGAAATAGAAAGGTGTGCTAACATGCCATGCAGCCTTAGCTTCTGTAGCACCTCTGCGCTATGCTATTAGCTCTTCCCAGGAGAGGGAATGGAATCCCACAATCTCACTATGATTACATGACTGACTGATTAGGATTGCCTGACTCCAGGGCTGGCGCCTTTTGTGAGCTAGATCACTTACCTGAAATCTACTAAATGCTGTGGAAATGTTTTTGTTGTATTAGGTTCTTGACAATGTTGACCAGTGCTTTTTTAAAGTTCTCTCTTTTGATTACAATTACATTCATATATACATATTTATATATCATATACATATATCATATATATGTAATGACATATGTACATGCATATGTATACGCCTGCATATGTATGTTCAATGATATAATTCTGTACATGATATACAGTGTCATGTGATTCATTGGGTTGAGTGATAGAAATACAATGGTGAGCCAAAACAGTGTAGCTTGTGTAGTCATGGACAAGACCAATAGTACCATCAATGCACGTATATTAATTTATGAATTTTATTCATGTGTGTGAGCCTGTGTGAGTTTATGTGCACCATGTGTGTGCGAGCCCCTGGAACTAGAGTTGCAGGTGGTTGTGAGCTACTCTGTGGGTGCTGGGAACTGAACTTGGGATCCTTGTAAGACCAGTAAGTGTGGTTAACCACTGAACCATCTCTAGCTCACCCTCCCCACCCCAGTAAAGTATTTCTTGACAAAGAGTGAAGTGCTTTGAGGGAAATGCAGTTCCACTGAACCTTTACTCTTACGACTTCTTGACTGAGTCAGGGTTCCCAGCATTGGCATATATCAGGATTATCTGTGGACTGTGTTACAGATGTAGTTACTGGGGTCTGATTTAAGAGCGTCTGACTAAGCTAGAACACATCCTAAGTGAATGAGATGACTACATTAAAGAGGGCTTCATTCTAAGAGTTTTTTTGTTTAAAAAAACAAACTAGCTAGAGGCACATGGAGGGAACATAGTTGGCATTCTTTCCAATAATGAACTGTGCTGACAGCCAGAATCGATTGCTGGCTAGTGAGCGATACCTGGTGGAAACCCAGTCTGCCCCATAGTAGTCTTTTTTTTTTTAAATCATTTATGTACATGTTCTGTGTACCACATGTTTTCAGTGTCCTTGGAAGCCAGAAAGGGGGACATTGGATCCTCTGGAATTCAAGTTACAGACTGCTGTCAGCTGTCATGTAGGATTGGACACTGTCCCAGATTCTCTAGAAGAACAACCAGCTCTCCTAACCCCTGAGCCATCCCTACGGCCTCCCAAAAACAATCTTGATAGCACATTACAATCACATTAGGTATCAAAAAATCAAAGCCAACAGCTGACCCTGACCAGTAAACACTGAGCAAAAGTTGATCAGGGGAGTATAATTGTGTTTTCAATTTAAAAGACCTCTCTGTTAACAGTGGGGATAACAGACTGATGAGGCTGCGTGAGTGTGGGCAAGCCAGGTGGGAAGGCGTGTGCTTTCACACGTGAGATACTTTTAAGGTGATGGCTAGATGAGGAAGTGTAGACCCTAGAGATAGGAAATAAAACCAGTAGGACTTAATTTGGATAGGAGGAAGAGGTTTGAGAAGACTGTTAGATGTGTTGGTTACTGGCCATGCAGCCGGATGGATATTCCTGTCTATTGAGAGCAGGTTCAAGCTGGCAAGGATCATGAGGTGGTTACCTCATCTGAAGTCCTTTTGAGAGATTCAAGAGAATTCACGATGAGATTGAGCAGCTGTGGGTAACCTGCTCTGGAGATCTGGGGGAGTTCTAGACTAGGTGATGGACACTAGCTAAAAGTGAGGTGTGGAAATCTTGGGGATCATGGAGAGGGACAATAAGGGTCAACGCTAGGACTAACTTTATGAGGAGCACTGGGAAGGAACTGGAGGAGCAGAAACAATTCCTTATGATTATAAACTTCCCTCAGTCATACATGCCTGAAGAGCATGTTATTGAGGCATAACATTTATAATAAAAATGGAGGAAAGTCTGGTGAGGCAGCTCAGGGCTTATACTGTCTTGGCAGAGGCCGTCAGTGCATTTTCTAGTATCCATGTTGACTGGCTCACAGCAGCCTGTAGCTCCAGCTGAGAGAATCCAACACCCTTTCCAAGCCTCTAGGCACTGCATGCATGAGCACAACCCAGATATGTAATTAAAAATAAATCTTTTTAGAAATTAATTTGTTTGCTTACTTTACATCCCAATCACAGCTTCCCCTCCCTCCCTTTCTCCCAGTCCCTCCCTCCACTCTCACCTCTCTTCCCCCCATCCTCCTGTCCTCCCTTTCTTTTGAGAAAAGGTGAGGCCTCCCATGGATATCAACCTGCCTTGGCATATCAAGATACAGTAGGACTAGGTGCATCTTCTATTGTGGGTAGACAGGGCAGCCCCATTAGGGGAAAGGGATTCAAAGGAAGGCAACAGAGTCAGGGACAGCCCCTGCTCCTGCTGTTAGGACTCCATGTGAGCACCAAGCTACACATCTGTTACATATGTGTAGGGGGCCTAAGTCTGTGCCATGCATGTTCTCTGGCATTTCAGTCTCTGTGGACCCCTATGGACCCAGGTTAGCTGATTCTGTAGGTTTTCTTGACCCCCCCGCCCCTTGACACCTTTGGTGTTCTGTAAAGCTTCTTGTATGTTTATAGGCATCTCTTTCTTTAGGTTAGAGAACTTTTCTATTATTTTGTTAAACATATTACCTGGACCTTTGAACTGGGAATCTTTTCCTTCTTCTATTCCTATTAGTCTTAGGTTTGGTCTTTTCATAATGTCCCAGATTTCCTGGATATTTTGTGTCAGGAACTTTTTAGATTTAACATTTTCTTTGACCGATGTATCAGTTTCTTCTATGCCTTAGATAATCTCTTCCATCTGTTGTATTCTGTTGGTGATGCTTGTGTCTGTAGTTCCTCTTCTTTCCCTAGTTTTTCCATCTACAGGATGCCCATAGTTTGTGTTTTCTTTATTGCCTCTATTTCCGTTTTCAGGTCGCGAACAGTTTTATTCATTTCCTTCACCTGTTTGGTTTTTTTTTTTTTTCCTGTATTCCCTTAAGGGATTTATTCATTTCTTCTTCAAAGGCCTCTATCATCTTCATAAGGTTGGATTTTAGGTCATTTTCTGGTGCTTCAGCTGTGTTAGGATATCCAGGGCTTGCTGTGGTATGATAGCTGGGTTCTGGTGGTACCTTGCTGCACGGGCTGTTATTGGTTGTGTTCTTACTCTGGCCTCTAGCCATCTGTATTTTGTGGTTATTCTAGTTTTAGATACTGATTTCTGAGTTTATTTTTGTTGGATGGGTTTTTTTTTTTTTGGATGTTTTACTCCTTTGTTTCTGTTTCCTCTGTATCTTCTGGTCTGAATGGCCTAAGGTTCTGGTTTTAGGTCAGTGGGTTTTTGTGGCCTGCCTGGCCTCTGGGGTCCCTAGCACCTGTGTGTCCTGGGGTCCCTGGTGCTGGCAGGCCTCTGGGGCAGGAAATGGAGCACAGGGTTTGGGGTATAGTTTATCACTGTTGGGTGTGCTTTTAGGCAATTTATCAGGCAGGGGTTTGGTGCGGGGGGCTTACCTCTAAAAATAAACTTTAAAAAAGAAATTTACAAAATTGAGTAATAGCACAAAACTGGAATTGAAAGGCTAGAGATATAACAGAGTCTTGATCATTAAGTGAAGAACACACATCATTGTGCAGCCCTGACAAATGCCGTCACATACCATAAACAGATTTGACAGCAGGGCACACATCACTTTTTCCCCCTTTGTTTATATTTTTGTGTGTGTGTGTGTGTGTGTGTGTGTGTGTGTATACGTAGATCAGGGGAACACATTCTCCTTTTACCCTTTGTGTTCCAAGTGTCCAACTCTGGTCATCAGGCTTTGTGGCAAATGTCTACTGTGCCATTCTATCCTTTCACTCCCCTTTGAGACAAGGTGTTTGTTATAATATATAATGAGGCAATGGGGTGTACCATGACAGGCTCATGTGAAGGTATTTCCCTGAGGAATTATGCCATGCAACAGGTCTGATATAAGGAGGTTTATTGTAGGAGGGGAGAGGGGTGAGGGAGAGGGGCAGAAAGAGAGGAGGGGAAGACAGCAGGAACAGAGAAAGAAAATGTGGGGACAGAGAGAGAACAGAGAGAGGTAGGGATGGTTGGGGTCCTTATATCCGGCATACACCTAGCACACCTGGCAGCGGCAGGTGATGCTGTAAGACAGCCGGTGATGATGTAATAAGTTTCTAGTTCCCCAAGGGCAGGCTAATGGGATCGCCTGTATGCTAACATGCCTCCCTTTTTGTTTAATTAAGAATGAGGGACTAGAAAGGTGGTGGGGCAGGAGTGGGGACATTGTGTTCTTAACCTGTTAAGTTTAAGCTGGTCAAGTCCTTAGAGAGCTTACTGTTTCACTGCTGTCCAGGATCTGTGAGAACATCTGTGACTAGGAAAGAAAGTACAGGCCCAGCTGAAGCACTCTTTGAGGTTTTATTGGAGCACCTGTGGGTAGCTGCTCCAGAGCTGTCCTGGATCCAGATCGTGGGATGGGGGAGGAGGACACACCTGGACTTGGCATGATACCAGAACATATGGGCAGGAGACAAAGTTAAGTAGGTTAGGGAGAAATTTTTTCTTAGGCGTATATTTGAAAATTTTAGGTCCTTGGTCTTGGTATTTGTGGGGGAGAGGAGTCCCCAAACCAGGGAATGAGGAAGGGTCCCAAAACAAGAGAAGTGGGTAAGAAGCCCATCCTCTGAAATAGACACTAGATGGGAAACTTATGCTGTTGATTGATTCCTATCTGGAGTCCATTTGACCAATGACAGAAGGATCCTAGTGGATTTCCTGAGGCTTACAAGAATCTTTTTAAGTTTACAGAAGAGATAAGTTTTTAAACGTGTTAGCATCGCCATTATTTGCAGTCTGCAGTGAAATCCACACTTCAGAAAAAGGCAATAGACACATATCTTTGTATCTTAACATAGCAGAGGCTTGGTAAATGGATCTTGGGTTAACAGCATGAACATTCTTCTAAGATGAGCTCAGAGAAGACAAAAACCTTCCATGGAGCAGAAGGGCAAAAGCTCAGTAGCTCTTGATTTTTAATATGAGTACAGATTGTGAAAGAAGGGCTTCTACCCCCTATCAGTAAGACTAGGTGTGTATAGTTTTAGACCAGTGAGGAACAATTTGAAGTCTATACTTAAGAGAAAACCAAAGGAAACTTAAAATCTTGAACTTGCAACTATGATAGTGGTATGTCTCACCAGAGTTAGAATAATAACACATCAGAATTCCAACAGTAGCATAGCAAGGGGAAGAAATCTGAAGCATCTTTTTATTTCTTTTATATACCTTAAATCACTTTTATTTGCATTTATTGACCTTAAAACACCTTCGTAGACCCTAAAATATTTTCTTAGGTCCTCATAACTTAAGCTCTTGTATAATCAGGCCTTATATGAACTTCAATCTTTTTTTCCACCCAATTATTCACCATGAGACACAGGTGAGATTGCTAGGAGCGTCACTGTAAAGTGAGTTCTTTTAGATAAAGGGATAGTGAAAAGTTACTTTGAAACATGCTTTCTGAAACATGCTTTCTGAGTCTGGTAACAAGGTAGTCTGTGTCTAGACCTAGTGGTAGACTCAGTCTAGGCAAGTAAAAGGCATAGAATAACTTTGTAAGTACATTTAAAGCATAAACTCCATTACCTGCTGGTAGTAACCCTAGAGGTACTAAAGGGAATGAAATTTGGCAAATGGATATTTTTCATTTTGCAGAATTTGGAAAACAAAGGTATGTACATCATACTATTGATATATACTCAGGGTTTCAATGGGAAACTGCTTTAAGTTCTGAAAAAGCTGATTGTGTTATTATACCTTTTTTAGAAATAATGGCATTTATGAGTATACCTGCACAAATTAAAACTGATAATGCGGGCCTTTTCACATGTCCCGAGCGGACCAGCAGGACTCTCCTTGCAGCGGCTGTCTGAGTGCAGAGGCTGGAGCTGCGGCAGCCCGAGTCATGGCTGGACAAGCTTTTAGAAAGTATCTTATGCTCCTTGACAGAGTATTGGTTGAAAGGAGTGCCACTGAAACTGTAACCAGAGGTGGTATTATGCTTCCAGAAAAATCTCAAGGAAAAGTACTACAAGCATCAGTAGTGGTTGTGGGATCAGGTGCGAAAGGAAAGGGTGGAGAGATTCAACCAGTCCGTGTGAAACTTGCAGACAAAGTTCTTCTTCCAGAATATGGAGGCACCAAAGTAGTTCTGGAAGACAAGGATTATTTCTTATTTAGAGATGGTGACATTCTTAGAAAGTATGTGGACTGAAGTCACTTGAAATGGTGTCACATGAAGCTGCCATTCTACTGATGTTCTGAACTGTTTCATCATGTAGATAATTTCATTGCTCCCTTTTATAATAAACTGATGATACCCACCGTAATGAGATCATTGTCTCTGAAGTTTAGTTTCACTGTACTATTATAAACATTTCCAAATAAAATAATGTAAACGGAAAAAAGACTGATAATTCTTCTGCATATGTATCTATTAAAATGAAGCATTTCTTTGCATATTATAATATAAAGGAGTTACTGGTATACCACATAATCCTACAGGGCAAGCAGTTGTAGAATGAGCTAATCGTACCTTAAAAGAGATGCTTATTAAACAAAAGGGGGAATTAAAGAATCCCAGGGATAGATTACACAATGCTTTGCTAACATTGAATTTCCTAAATGTTGGTGAAAAATGTACCACTGCAGCTGAGACACACTGGGTTATACAAAACCTGAGGAATTAAATCAACCAATATACTATAAGGATATTTTGACTTTAGAGTGGAAACCTGCAATAGTTTTAAGATGGGGAGATGGTTATGCCTGTGTGTCTACAGGGAATGAAAAAAAATGTGGTTACCAACAAAACTTATAAAAATTAGATCTGACCAGGGAGAACCTCCTATTAGCCGATACATGAATATCTTTACATGGTAAGAGTATTTTACTGACTGGTGTTCATGATATTCCAATCTTTCATCTGGCATGGATGGAGTTTATGCTTTAAATGGACTTATAAAGTTGTTCTATGGCTTTCACTTGCTCATATTTAGAGCAAAAATTTATGTTCAGAGCCAAAGACTGAATGACAATAACGACAAGACAAATAGGCCAGATGATTCAGCCTGACAGACTGCTTCAAACACTGTTTTCTCAAAAACTTTGCATGCAAATCCATTTTAAAAGGGCTAGCCCCAAAATGATCAATCATCCAGAGACTGGACAACAAAAGCTATAGCTAACTTTCCTGGGCCAATTGGCCAATATCTCAATTTTTTTTTTTTTTTTTTTTTGGTTTTTCGAGACAGGGTTTCCCTGTATAACAGCTCTGGCTGTCCTAGACCAGGCTGGCCTCGAACTCACAGAGATCCGCCTACCTCTGCCTCCCAAGTGCTGGGATTAAAGGCGTGCGCTTAAAAGGTAACCAAAAAATATTTACGCCTCTATTCCCAAGAGATGGGATGGAAGTTTTTTGTTATGTGGTATGTTATATGTCATGATTTTTTTGTTGTTGTCTAGGATGAATGGATATATGATATGTGTTGTGAAAAAATAAAGGTTGGATTCAGGGATTTTCTTCTTTCCCTTACTCTATTCTTTGTCTTCTTTATTATTAAAAACTTAAGATTATTTTGTTATATTAATGGGTATTGATAGAAATCTAAGGTTTTGTTATAATATATATTGATAGAAATTTAAGATTATTTTGTTTTATATACACTTAAAGGAATATTTAGCTTCAAATTTTTAAGATTTCTTTTGAAAGATAAATTTTTTTCTATTGCCAAAAAATAATTTGCCCTAGGAAAGATATTACCTGCCAATAAAGAACACACCAGAGCTAGGGTTAGGGCAGGTTTCTCTTCTTATCTTTCCAGGAAAATAAAAGCTTCCAACTAAGGAGTCCAGAGGCCAGAGGCCACTGGACAACTGGAAACTCTGAAGAAAAAGAGATCAGACACCAAAAAAGATAAGACAAGTAGCCCAAATGATCAAGCCTCACAGGCTGTTCCAGGCAGGAGTTCAATAAAGCCCTGAACTTTCCCATCCAAAGTTCAGGTTCACATTACAAACTGCTCAAGACATTCTAATTGCTGACCATATAGAGACCTGACCCAAATGTTACTATTAACTTGCTTAATCATTTTTCCATTTTCTTTGGGCCCCCAAACAGGTTTTCTTTTTTTTTTTTTTTTTTTTTTTGGTTTTTCGAGACAGGGTTTCTCTGAATATCTCTGGCTGTCCTGGACTCGCTTTGTAGACCAGGCTGGCCTCGAACTCACAAAGATCCGCCTGCCTCTGCCTCCCAAGTGCTGGGATTAAAGGCGTGCGTCACCACCGCCCGGCTCAAACAGGTTTTCTACATCCCAATTCAGCAGGAAGCAATTTTAAGAGAATGATGCCACATTCACAAAAGGTGGGGTGGGTGATTTCTTGGTCATAGATGTTGTCGTTTAGGGGGACTGGTTGCAAGTTGTTAAGTGGTCTTGTTAAGTAAGGTGTAGGAGGTTAGACTCAAGGATTTCTCTCTTTTTTTCTCTATTCTTGTATAGAGGGAAAAGACTTGAAAAGAAAAAAGAGGAGGAATATGGGTATATAATATAGAAATGATAAGATATAAGGGTAGATTATTGACTCTGCTCTGAAACTTAAAGCTATTGTTATTCTCAAAATAAGGTTATCTTTTGACATATTGGTATAGAGTTTTGTATATTGATACAAAAATAAGGTTAATTTTTGATTCATTGGTATAGAATTTTATATTCTGACACACATATGTATATCTCAACTCTTATATAAGATATTGTGCCTATACAACTCATTTAAAAGTACAGATTTACTTCCAGTCCTTTTATGGGTTGCTATTGCAATCTATTTAGGAGTTTGGGTAATACAGGTTGATGGCTGGCTAGGCTAGTCAAGCTTCTGGTCATGTCAAATATTAGTCTTAATTTATCACAAAAATATGCTTAACAGATTAAACAGATAGTAAATGATTAAAAATATACAGTTAGCCTGTTCAGATATAACATAGATAATAAATGTACAAATAAATAAATAAATAGATGTCTTTAATACCTTCAGAGTTGTACAGAAAATGGCATTTAAAGATTTTTTATTATTTCAAGAATTGTTTGACTTAAGATAGTCAGCTCCTGACAGCTCCCATTTGACTTGGAAGATGATGATGAACATCAAAAATTCTCCATCAGGAGATAATTCCTACTGTGCAGAAATGCACCTGTTCTCTCAACAGACTATAAACAGTCCAAAGATGGACCAGAGCTTAAATGCAGGTAAGTTGATGGCCAGATTCTGCAGCGACAGGGTAGGCAAATCCTTATTTCCTGCTGTACAATTTAGTCTGTGAGATACGCTTGACCAGAAGAAGGCTGAAGATGATGCTTCAATGGTATCGAGAGATATTTGGGACTGTCTAGGTAGCAAATTGTCATTTTTCTTTTTGGAAGCTGATCTCCTATGCTTCTTACTCACTCAGATAATAACTTTATCCCTTCTTAAGTCTTTGATGGGGTTAAGGACATATAGATATAAATTTCCCATTGAGCTTAAATGGTTTAAGGTCTAAAAAGATATTTTTGAATATAAATAAAATCTTTGGGTTTATAAATATAGGATATGAAAGAAAATATTTAGGTTCAGAACTTTAGACTTACTAAGATAGATGATTTTATTCTTCTTCAAGATTGCTTGATACAAATAGGCTAAAGATTATGTGTGTAACTTTTATATATGTTTTCTTGATTGTTTCATATTTGTTCTTACTGTTTTTACTATATGAGTTTTTAAAAATTGGCCTTTTTATTAGACAAAAGGAGGGAATTGATGGGGTAATATTATGCATTCTAAATGTTAATTAATCTCCCAGAAGCCTGCTTGCTGTACACCACGTGAAGCTAAGCTACCTTTCTTGTTAACTATTGTCTCTGATTGGTTAAATAAATGCTGAGGCCTGAGATTGGGCAAAGTCAGATGTAGGCGGAACTAAGGTGTGAGAGCTTCCGAAGCAGAGAGCATCTTGGGAAGAAGGCTCCATGAGAAGAGAAGAAGAAGCAAAGAGGAGGTAGGAGGACACACAATGAAAGATGAAAGAAGATCATTCCACATGGCCTGGAACATGGGCATATCGTGGAGAATAGTAGTCCAAGGGGATGAAGTCATATTTGAGGAATAGAATTGTGAGCTAGCTTAGATGGGCTAAGATTGCACAATTCAGGCCAAGGCTTGTTAAAATCCATGTGGTATCTGTGTGCTCATTTATAATGGTGGGTTAAGGCTTAACACCACTGACCAATTAACCATAACTTAAATACTGGTTAATAATTTAATTAATTACTTCTATAAATGGCACCCAATGAAATTTAATTAATTTTTTTACACTTGAGACTTGATTTTTACACATGAAGAGGACCGAGAAGGCTTTTGAAGCCTTGATTTCTGCTGTTAAACTGATAAATCTTTCAATAGTCTAGTCTTCAAATCAATCAGAGACCTGAGAAGGAAAAATTTTACTCGAGTAACTAGGAAGTGCAGCTCAAGCAGCTTCCCAATCTACAAAAAATGACAGACCCTTACTGGCTACCTGGACAGTAACCCAAGGTTCCTTTGTGTGGGTGGGGCATCCATCTTTGGCCACCAGTCCCAGATATGACAGATATTGTTATGAAGCAGGGATTATGAAGTACTGTTTACCTTGTCTTGGCAAAGCTTGGCAGTTGACTTCTCTGTGTCCAACCTATCCAGTGTGGACAGCATGTTGTTTGCAGTTGAGGCCAAGGGCAGTCCACAGCCCTTAGTGCCACATTTAAAGCAAGCTTTAGGTGGAGATTCTTCTGTGCTCATTATCTTGTTTGGAGGAGATTAGGGGTGCTGGTCAGGAGTTGGAAGGTCTCACAAAAATGTCTTTTATTAAACATTTTAAATGCCATATTCTACAGATCTTTGAAGTGTTTGAGGAACACATGTCTATCTAAAGCAGATCTAAATAGACAAACTTTGCTCATTTCTAGTTAACTTTCTGCTTGATTTTAAAAATGTATAGGAGGCTAGATAAAGCTTAGTTTTGTAATTAATTGCATTAGTTCTTAGCATGATTGTAAATATATTTCTGAACACATTAAAGGATTTGATCATTTGTAAGGTGACTGACTATTAACTTACATTTTTTATTTATCATTAGAGACTGGGACTTTAGGTTCCATCCCTGTTATGTTTAGAGCCCTAATCACGATTCTGAATGGAAGTTGTTCTAGTATCAAAATAAAACTTTTTAATCCATAAACATAGTTCACAAAGAGACTGGGAATTTTTCTGACCTTTCTATTTGTGTACCACTGTAGAGCATAACAGTTTCCTGTATGATTTAGTTTATAAAAAGTTAGCCGGGTGTGGTGGTGCCACCTTTAATCTCAGCACTTGGAAACAGAGGCAGCTGGATCTCTGAGAGTTCAAGGCCAGCCTGGTCTACAGAGTGAGTTCTAGGACAGCCAGGGCTGTTATACAAAGAAACCCTGTCTCGAAAAAAATCTTTTAAAAAGTCTATAACTTATAAAAATATAAAGCTATATTATAGATTAATAACATTAGCAAAAACAAGGGTAAACATATTTTAAGACAGTGATTTTTATCTTATCCTTGGGGCTGGAGAGATGGCTCAGCAGTTAAGAGCACTGTTTGCTCATCCAGAGATCTGGAGTTCAATTCCCAGCAACCACATGGTGGCTCACAACCATTTATACTGGAATCTGATGACCTCTTCTGGCAGATAGAGTTTTCAACTAGGAAAAATAAATACAAAAATCTTTAAAAAAAAAGTGAGGGCATAGAATACAATCGTAATTTTAGAAGGCAAAACCAAGTTCTAACAGTATAAACAACTGAATGTCTCTAAAAGTGATATATCCCAACTTTAAAGTATCTTTAGAATTGTGGCACATGGTTTAAGATTATCTTTTGTTTTTCTCAAACTCACAGAGATCCGCCTGCCTCTGCCTCCCGAGTGCTGGAGTTTAAGATTGTCTAATCACAAACTTTCAGTTACTAACCCTGAGCTATAAGTTAACCATATCCAATAATTTATAAGTCAGTAATCTTGTTACTGGAATTTAAAAACATGCCTGGTCTTTAAAAAAGTGAACAATAACCCGTTTCCTGAGCCAGCAATAAGTGGCAGCAGAAAGAAACAGCATTAATTCATGCATCCGAGAACTAACAAAGATATAAATAATTTAGACATACATTTTAAAATAGCTTTTGTTAATCTGAATAGACCTTTATAACCTTGAAATTTTATCATATAAAGAATATTTTAAACCAGGTTTGAATCATACAGTGTTAGGCCATACCACATGGTCATCTTAAGATGGTGACATCACATGGCAGATTGCAAGTTATATGGTTGGCATGTTGCTATTTAAAAACATTTGTGTTTCTATAGATATGTATCTTTAAATGAATGTTGCATCCAAGTTACATGCACATATACACATAGGGTTAATCCAAGTTACATACACACATATGAAGTTGAATCCGAGTTACATACACATATGCACACACACACACTACCCTAAATGAGATGGATCCTATATATGCTTATATGGAGATTTTTAATTATAAGCCTTTTGTTATAAATTTAAAGACAGACATTTCTGTAGCTTATATAGATTTTAAACACCATACTCATTGAGCAACTTATAAATCCTTAGGTTAGAGTTCACAGTATAATCTTAAGATATATATTTTTTCTTTTGAGAGCAGAGTGTAAAGAAATCAGAGATAATTTTTTTTTTTTTTTTGGTTTTTGGAGACAGGGTTTCTCTGTGTAACAGCCCTGGCTGTCCTGGACTTGCTTTGTAGACCAGGCTGGCCTCGAACTCACAGAGATCCGCCTGCCTCTGCCTCCCAAGTGCTGGGATTAAAGGCATGCGCCACCACGCCCGGCTATTTTTTTTTTTTAAGAGTGGGGAAGAAGAGCTTTAGAGAAAAGAGACTTTGGGAATGTTAAGCAGAGTGAGTTTAGAGGTTTGGGAATCATTTGTCTGTGGTGGTGAGAATTAGAAATCAGGTGGGCCTATATCTGGCCTTTGAATGGGGCCAGGTTATTATTATTATTATTTTTTAAATAAAATCTGAGTCCATTGAAGGGAGGGAGAGAAAGAGCCCACGGTTGGCTTCCTGCAGGCCGGTGCAGGAGAGGGGGAGGGGTGAGTGGACTCTAGGTAGAACTTGGAATCAAATTCCAGACAAAAGTCCGTACACACCTCAGAAGTGGTCTTGAGAACAGCCGCTTGCAGCAGAAAAGATGTGTATGCATTGAATCTCTGGTCCCACCAGCACGGACCTGTTGCATCTAACAAACATTTAAGCAGCATTAGGAGGGAGACCAGAGAAAAAGAAATAGGGCTTGATGAAAAAAAGAGAAACAGGTAATAGAGAATCCCTTCATTTCCTTGATCATCCATGCATAGTGTTTGTAAAGTTCCTAAATAATATTAGAAATATGATTGGAAAGGTGAATAAATTTAGAATGATTGTTCTTATGGAGCACTTTTTATTTTCCCTATGCTATCCCTAATCTTATTACTAAAGGTCACTTGATTTTAGCTATAATAAAATTTTCTGCTTCACATCCTGAAAACCTTGAATTATCTATGGATTATCATTTATATGGAAGTGACCTTTTAGTTTGTTTTCTGCACAGGCACTGCCAGTTAGTTTTGTTTTTTTTTTCTACAGTAGTATATACCAGAGTGACTGTCCTTCAAAAATGTGTATTTATGCCGGGCGGTGGTGGCGCACGCCTTTAATCCCAGCACTTGGGAGGCAGAGGCAGGCGGATCTTTGTGAGTTCGAGGCCAGCCTGGTCTACAAAGTGAGTCCAGGACAGCCAGGGTTACACAGAGAAACCCTGTCTCGAAAAACCAAAAAAAAAAAAAAAAATGTGTATTTACATTCTGAGCACATGCTTTCATTGTGTAACATGAGCACTGTTCACCTCAGGGGCTCCTTGGATCCATCTCCTCTCTGCCTCAGCTATGTAACCTTCTCCGACTGTCCTGCCCAGGATGTTCAGAGAGGCCACAGCTTTGGCTTGTCATGCTCCAAAAGAACAAAATGGACCCAGCTTTGTGAAAGTTGAAGAAGAAAATGATGTTTGGAACCAAGACTTCAGTCTTCAGGGAAAGCACCAGAGCCAGGAGACTTAACGGCAGCAGTTCAGACACTTTGGCTATTCCGACTTCACTGGACCCCAGGAGGCTCTGAACCAACTGCAGCAGCTTTGCCAGCAGTGGCTGAGGCCAGAGGAGCACTCCAAGGAGCAGATCCTGGAGTTGCTGGTACTGGAGCAGTTCGTGGCCATCCTGCCTGCAGAGCTGCAGGCCTGGGTGCAGGAGCACAGGCCCAAAAATGGAGAGGAGGCTGTGACCCTGCTGGAGGAGCTGGAGAGAGAGTTTGATGAACCCAAGCAACTGGTAGGATGTAAGGGCTTTGTTGTTGTTGTTGGTTTTGATCTACTGTAGTTAATAGAGAAGCCATTATGGGTAGCACTGACTCAGCTCTCAGGGAACTTAGTCAGTTCCTGGCTCTTGGTAAATTAATTATTCACCCATTAGCTCAAGTCATAGGGTCTGTGATGGTGGTTGTTTTTTTCTCTAGTCATCCGACAGTTTTCTGGTTCTTCTGTCCTGCCCCACTGCTCTAGGGTTTTTCTCCTGTATAGCCTCAGTCACAGTTTTGATACTTATTACTCTAGGACACAGCTCATGGCCAAGAAATGATCTGCAAAGAAATGACACTCATGGGAACACTGAAGTCCCTGAGTAGCCCACTGCAGTCCTTGGAGAACCATTGCAGGAGTGAATCCCGGAAGCCCCAGGTTTTCCATGAGAGAGATGAGGCAACACTACCATTTAGGTGTGAGGATGGAGGTAAGGAATGTGCCAAGGCTTCCTTTCTTAATGACTGTCACTAAGTATTGTGGAAAGTCCTGCTAGCCTTGAAATATTCAATTGGCTCAGCCTAGAATCTGAAATTTTAGTATAATTTTTTTAAAGATTTATTATGTATACAGTGTTCTGTCTGCATGTATGCCTATAAGCCAGAAGAGGGCGCCAGATATCATTGTAGATGGTTGTGAGCCACCATGTGGTGGCTGGGAATTGAACTCAGGACCTCTGGAAGAGCAACCAATGCTCTTAACCTCTGAGCCATCTCTTCAGCCCCTAATTTTTAACTTGGATTAAGAATAAAAGTCTTTCATATCATTTTCTAATACCATATTCCAAGATTAATACTGCTTTTTTTTTTTTTTTTTTTTTTTTTTTTTTTTTTTTTTT
>CAJQZJ010001006.1:3938619-3950488 GCA_907164525.1 Lophiomys imhausi
TGAGTCCAGGACAGCCAAGGATACACAGAGAAACCCTGTGTATCCTTGGCTGTCCTGGACTCACTTTGTAGACCAGGCTGGCCTCGAACTCACAAAGATCCGCCTGCCTCTGCCTCCCAAGTGCTGGGATTAAAGGCGTGCGCCACCACCGCCCGGCTAATACTGCTTTTTTAAGCTCTGAATTTTTTTTATTTTGTGAATTTCACATCATGCTCCCTGTCCCCTTTCCTCTTCCACTTCCTCTCAGACCAACTCCACCCTTGCAACCTCCCCCCCACATAAAAAAAAAATCTCATTGTTGAAGCTGTAGTGTGTCTCAGTGTGTTCCACAATATTCCTTTTTGTCCACATGTTTTTGCTTGCAAATATTCATTATAATGACCCCTTGGTCTGGTATGAGGCCTCTGGATTCTGCTACTTTGTCAATACTGGAACTCCTCTCAAATATGCTGTTAATTGTCCTGTGTCATGGAGATTCTGTAGTTTTGGGTCTGTGGAACTGGCCTCTTCATGAACTACAGTTCATCCATGGGGTGGCTCAATTCAAAGGGCTGGTTCTGGGCCTGCAACCCCCACTTGATGGGCCTGCAACCCCAAGTCCTGCAACAGGTAAGCAGTTGGATCAGCTCTCCTGCTTTCATGACCCCATCAGGGCCAATTCTCCTGCCTGCTACCTTTGGCCAGGGCAAGAGAGTAAAGAGAATCTCTCCCTCACCACCACTACAAAGCAGACAAAAGGTGGGGCTGGCTCTCCCACACTCCCTCCCTCAGGGCTGGCTCACCCACAACCCCCACATCAGGGCCAGCTGTAGTGTGCGGCCCAGGGTAAGTATTGAACTCAGAGTATTTCTTTCTAAATGCTTTGTCTTTCTCTATTGCTTATATTTATTTGCCCCATTAGGAACCTGCCAGAATTTGCAAATGTCTTCTTGCTTTCTATTTCCTGCCCACCTCCCTTTGTACAATATTTATTCCCCAAACATTTTATAGTTTCATGTGTTGCTGATCTACAACTCTTAAGATATCTTATTCCTGATTATTCTGTATCACCTTTTCTCCGCTGTTATCTAGAGTTGTCTCTTCCCTTTCTGGTTTATGGCTGGTATTAACTTTTTGTCACCTCTAAGAATTGTTCTCTTGTTCACTACTCAGCATCTCCAATACTGACTATTGTCCTTTGTTCATTTTACTCTGAGTTCTTCTATACTGGGAAGCTAATTGTCATTTCCCCTCCCATATCCTTTCCCCAATCCTGGAGATCAAACCCAGAGCCTCATATTTGCAAGTAGCCTGTCATTGGCTGTATATCCATCCCTACTTTGCTTTATTTTTAAAACTGTATGAGTGTTTGCCTGCATGTATGTTTTACACCACCTGCAAGCATGGCCCCACAGAGGTCAAAAGAGGGTATTGGATCTCTTGGAATTGGAGTTAGGGATTGTTGTGAGCTACCATTTAGGTGCTGGAGACTGAACAGGGTTCTCTGCAAGAGTATGCACTCTTAAATCACCAAGCTGTCTCTCCAAGGCCCAGCACTTACCCTTTTCCTTTGGTTTATTTGTTGTTCCTTTTATAACATTTTTTTTTTTTTTGGTTTTTCGAGACAGGGTTTCTCTGTCTGTCCTGGACTCACTTTGTAGACCAGGCTGGCCTCGAACTCACAAAGATCCGCCTGCCTCTGCCTCCCAAGTGCTGGGATTAAAGGCGTGCGCCACCACCGCCCGGCCATAACATTTTTTAATATGAAAAAGACATATCCTATTTACATTTTTAGATAGCAAGACAATGACTGACAAGGTATTAACAGCAAAGCAAGAAATTATGGAATGTGTTACATCAGCATCTCCAGGAAGACTTCCTAGAGAAACTTCTCCAGTACAGATAGTTGAAGAAACTATGGCATGTCTGGACAACAACGAGAGGCAAAGAGGAAGTGATGATACAAGCAACAAAATGAGTCAGCTTTCTTCCCAGGAAAGCTGTTTCAGTTTGCCAACCTTTAACAAGAAAACTCCCACAGAACAGAACATCTTTGAGTGTAATGAAAGTGAAGGAATTCTTAGACTAAATTTACATGGTACGACATGGCCCAGGACTCCCACAGGGAAACTGTCCTATGAGTGTGTGGATTGTGGAAAGGCCTTTGGCTTCAGAACAGACCTTGTTAGACATCAGAGAAGTCATACTGGAGAGAGGCCTTATGCATGCAGAGAATGTGGAAAGGCCTTTGGTTTCAGAACAGACCTTGTTAGACATCAGAGAATTCAGTGGTGAAAAACCCTATAAATGTTGTGACTGTGGAAAAGCTTTCAGGGGCACCTTAGGGCTCATCAGGCATAGGAGAATTCACACTGGAGAGAAACCTTATTGTTGTGATGAATGTGGGAAAGCCTTCAGCCAGAGCTCTACTCTTATGCAGCACAAGAAGATTCACAGCAAAGGCTATGAATGTACTGATTTTGGTAAGGCTTTTAGGAGAAGTTCTGTTCTTATGGAACATCAAAGAATCCATACTGGCGAGAAGCCTTATGAATGTAATGAATGTGAAAAATCCTTCAATCAAAGCTCAGAGAACCCACTCTGGAGAGAAGCCTTCTGCATGTAGTGAATATAGGAAAATATTAAGGCAAAAGTCAGGCCTTGTCCAGCATCAGGTAACACATACCAGAGTTCAACTCTGGGTAAGTGGTTGAGTAATTGTGAAATGCAAAGAATTCACTTTGAAGGTGAGTTTCTACAGAAATAAGTTTCCTGATAGAGGGCTTTTGTCTTTCCAGCCCTGTTATGTTCTTGTAAAAGATATTCACACAAAATGCTTGCATATTGAAAGAATTTTATCGAGATCTTGTGTACAAAGAATGGTCTTTTCTAAAACAAAACAAAAAAAACCCCAAACAAACAAAAAACTGTCCCATTTCTGGATGAGGACTCTCACCAATACATTCTTTATCCCATTGTCCACTCCAGATAGACTGCCATTGAGTATGTTCATGTAAGTCCAACATAGAGGCACAGACTCTGCAAGATTTCCTTATAAGATGGCAAGTGAGGCTGGAGAGATGGCTCAGCAGTTAAGAGCACTGACTGCTCTTCTAGAGGACCCGGGTTCAATTCCCAGCACCCAAGTGGCAGTTCACAGCTGCTTGTAACTCCAAGATCTAACATTCTCACACAGACATACATGTGGGCAAAACACCAATGAACATAAAAATAAATTATTAAAAAAATAAGATGGTAAGGATCACTGTCCAGCTAAAAAGTATTTGTGCTTGACGGGAGTAGGCATGTTTTAAGAGTTACTGAGCCCTAATATGTTGAATTGGCGATGTGAAATGTTATGTCCTGGATCAGTTTAATAATTTGTGAGGAATGGAAGCTTATTCTGCCCCCTTGCCAGTTTTTTCAACCCTGAGCTTCCTGTTGTGGTGTACTTCCTTATTTGGTACCTGCTGGCCTTAACCATTGGGGGAATATCAAAATTAAGGGCTAATGAAATATACGTATTTATTAAACAAGTGATTACAGTAAAAGTGGTAATAACTTTGCCAGATCAATTCAGGGTCCTATTGGAAGACATATCAGGGATGTGTAACTCATATCTCACCTATGAGTTAACTAAAGATGTCTTGGATGTGACATCTCATTGAGACCTAAAATATAGAAGTTATCTGGCTAATGGGAGGAGAATAGAGGCAGAGGTCATAACACATACGTGATATGGTTAGGAGAGGATCTGGAGACATTCCTGTATCATGACTTCGCTCTAATTCCTGGTGGAGTTGTCTGTGACCCTAGTTCAGAAGCCAGGTCGGTTTCTTTTACTCTTGGGAATAGTCTGAGTTGGATAACTTGTTTCAGATCACAAGTGACCTATATGATCTAGAAGTATTATTATTCAGAATTAGTGTGGTAGAAAACAAAACAAACCTGGTGTTTCTAAAGTAAAGTCATGCATGTATACCAAGGAAACATACATTGGAAGCTGGAGGACATGGGTCTGGAGCGTCTCCCTCAGCATTAGGTTTGCACATAAGCCATTTGAAGGAAATACATATTGAGTCAATCCTTCAGAGTCTACAAAACTCTTCCTTGATTTTAATTTGGCAGTTTTAATTAACCCACAATTTCTGAGGGTAATTTCTACCTAGGAGAATGTACCATTTTTGGAGACTGAGTAATAATAGCTATTGTGAATAGGGAAAATAAAATTGGGTATGTTTTTCACTTCCAAAGGTTGTGCAGTTATTTAAGATCCAACATAAACGGATCATTCACATGGACAGTGAATTGCCTTTCTTACATGTGACAAATGACTTAATGTTTTAAATATCATTTGCTCCCCTTTTCCAGTTAGTTGTAAGTGTTGATAAGTATAAATCACCCATAATCCCACTATCCATAGCAAAATTAACTTTTGGACTTCTTCCTGTTAGTGTTTTTCCCTAATTTTAATATTTTTGGTAAAAATATTTAATTTTAAAAATTAATTTTAACATATGTTCAGTATACAACTGCTTAGTATCAGCATGTAATGGGGATATTTTGTAATAAAACTGAAAATTTAAAGTTTTGCTTTTAAATCATTCAGATAAAGGAACACAACAGCAGAGTGGAGTTAGGCTGGAGGGTTGGAAGGACAGAAAAAAAAAAACGAGTAGAACTCTTAGTTTCTATTTCCTGGGTTAAATAAACAGCATCAGGAAGTTATAATAGCCAGACTTTAAGGTTGAGTTGTTGGAACATGGGAACTAGACCAAGAACCTTTTAAATTCATACACATACTAAATCCACGAAGATACCCTCCGTCTTCAATACTAGGTGCTGAGAGACCTTTGGAATGACTATTTTTAAGTTATGTGCACATGAATGCAAATGCCTGCAGAGGCCAGAAGAGAGCACCAGTTCCCCTTCCAGTTACCCCTACCCAGTGTGGGTCCTGGGAATGGAAGGCCGGTCCTCTACAAGAGCACTGCCAGATCTTAACAACTGAGCTAGCTGTCCAGTCCCATGTTTTGAGTAATTTTGAGAAAGTCTCATATGAAGCGTAGGCTTGCCCAAGAGATGTTACTTTCCTCTTTGAAATTCCTTGCAGTTTTAGTTGCAGGGTGTGGCAATGAGGGAGAAAGAGAAAGGATGAAACTGATTTAAGATCCATGTAAGCCAAGTGCTGTATTACAGACTTTTCAGACTGCCATTGGAGCAAGAGGAAAAAAAAATGGGAGCAAGAGGAAAAAAAAATGGATCAGAGGGAAGGGCGTGAGTTATTTTCTTTCAGAAAAGGCTGTTGGAAACACAAATCAACTTCCTTTCAGCTGATGTTGGTGTCTGCTCCATTTCATAAAAATTGAAACTTGGACCATAAGATCACCATCTCCAGCGCCTTTGACATGAGAATATAGTTGTGAGATAACTTGTTCATGTCTGCTGAATTCATGGGAAAGCACTAATGATCCAAGTTCTTGACTTCAAAGACTTGCTCTTCTCAGCCATAATCTTCACATACTTAAGTTACTCACACAGGAATTGATCATTTGAAGGGCATTCTTCTAGTATTATGAAGTAGGTAGGTCTGCATTGATTTCATCAACAGCGAGATCACAGTTAAGTTTGTTAAGATGAGACAGGGATGTCAGAAAGCAAGTGTTATTTTCAGAACGATTTTGAGCTTCTTTACTTATGGCTGGGGATGTAGGGACTAAGCCTGGGTGGGGTCTTCAACATGGTAAGCTTGTGCTTTACAACTATATTCTCCAGCCCCTTTCTCTATAAGCAGTATTAGATTTGTAGTAAAACTTGAAATACAAAAGAACCGTATTACCTGTAATTTACCACCCAGAAGTAACCAGTATAACATCTTGACATTGTGTATTTCCATTATTTTTAATGCATAATGTGTTTTACATGGTGTGTTGTGTATATCATGTATTTAGTATATCATGAATGTTTAACATGTTTTAGCAGCTTGTAAGGCTGCATATTCATGGTTTCTTAAGCATATTTCTAGGTTGAATTTCAAAGTCAAAGGTAGTGCTTAAGGTTTCTGGCATTGATTGCCAGAGATATGTATTCACATCTATCATTCACATTAGGACACAAGAGTCCTAATTTGCTTGAATTCTTGTTAATTTTATATAGAAAACCAGTATCACCTTCACTCTAATCCAATGATTATAACTTGGAAGACTGGACATAACATGTATTGTTCACTGGCACTTCTGTGATTTGTTTAAATGTTAATGAAAAATTTTCATGGATAGTATAAAGTGCTTCCAGAATAGGCTTTTGAATTTAAAGTGACCTTTTAACTACAATAGGATCCATTTCCTATGTACAAAATATAATATATACTAATAACTAACACATATACAAAGCCCTTGGCAAATACACTTCCTTTTGATCTATGTAATAGCTCTAAAGTATTTCCTTTTGTAACATCCTACTTAACATCAACATTAAGCCTTTAGCTTATTTGTATTGGTTAGTACCTACTCACCTATAAATGTCCAACACAGACATTTTACTGTTACTTTTGTATCCTCATAAAAATTGTTTTTCTGTTTCTATATAATTTGAGTTTGGCAAGGTATGTCATTCCTCCAAATTATTAGGTCTTTGAATTGACCTTTTCTCCCCAGTGTTTTTGAGATAGAGTCCTATTATGTAGCTCAAATGGGCTAGGAATGCTTCATCCTTTTGTCTTACTATCCAGAGTGTAGTGATGACCAGGCTTCTGGAGTTGGCCAACTTTCCCTCTTGCACTGTGCACCAGCCTTACTCTTCCTGATGGGTTCCTCAGAAGAGGGAAAGTCCTGACTGACAATAATTACTACTTTCTGTTGTCACTTCTCTAGCTTTGTCCTTAAATTTTCAAGATACTCCTAAATATTGCTGACCTAAGACAAAATGTGTGAGGTATTTGGAGAAAAAGCCAAAGATCCAAAAACTGACAGTTTCTGAGCACAGGCAATTGTGCTCAGATGGAGAATTGGTGGAGAAGCAGCCTTAAATAGTTACTATGGCATCTTCTCACACAGCACTCCAGTACTCTCTAAAGAACCCAGAGAGTCTGTAGCAGGCTGTTCTCATATATGAGAACATATATCCACTCCTACTACTCTATGTAGAAATTGAAATGTGTCTCAGGTTGTGCCAGGCAACCACTTACTAGCCTTTTCCCATAGGCCACATTGACCAAGACAAAGCACTTCATGGTGCTGTGACCGAGGAGTCTAGGTTGTTATCTACTAATAGAAACTTCTCTAAAGGCTTATATGCAGTGCCTGAGAGTCTGGCTGCAGTCATACTTCTCACACATGTGATGTCAATTCTCAACTCAATAGGCAGTGTTCCATGTTTTGAACATTAAAACAAAACAAAAAAATCTCTTCCTTTCTGGTTAACTCCTCAATCTTCATTTCATTTCGATTTTCTTTATCCAAGTTCTTGGACAAGGAAATGGGGAAAGTGCTGAAGACGCACTCTTAGGAGTCATAATAGACTGACCATAGGAACATGTCATTACCTCACTGGTAACAGTCATTAGACTGTAGAAATTATCTTATTTTGTTATATTCCTAGTCCCTGGCACAAAACAGGTATTAAAAAAATAACAGTACTGACCACTTACCTAGCACATGAAGCCGTAAGTTCAATTCCCAGCAGAGGGGTGGGTTGAGGGGGTGGGGAACAGATGGGACTCTCCAGTTGTTTATATTAATTTGTGTCTTTCTCTACTCACTCTTGTTACTGGCCTGCCTTGGGATCAACAAATCTTCAAGGAAACTGTTTTCTCAGTTACTTTGTTGACTGGCTACTATCGAGTACAAACTTTTGACTTCCATAAGCAGTCTGTCCTACCATCTATACAGTCTGGCTGCAGTCATACTTCTCACACATGTGATGCCAATTCTCAACTCAACAGGCAGTGTTCCATGTTTTGAACATTAAAACAAAACAAAAAAATCTCTTCCTTTCTTGATACCTGGTCTTCCTTTCTGGTTAACTCCTCAATCTTCATTTCATTTCAATTTCATGTCACACACCTGGTACACTGACAATCAGATGTAGGGACAGAATGAAGCTTTTACCCAAGACATTCTCATAGAAAATAAGGTCTCAATGTTACATTGTTTTTGTTTTTTTTCCTGAGTATTCTCATGGTAAGAACAAAGCTTGGGCCAGGCGTGGTGGCACATGCCTTTAATCCCAGCACTTGGGAGGCAGAGGCATGTGAGTCTCTGTGAGTTTGAGGTCAGGATGGTCTCTAAAGACCAGGAATTCAGGAGCAACCCTGTCTCGAAAAGCCAAAACAAAACAAAAAACCCAAAGCTTGAAGTAATGGTCTTATATCTTGTTAAAAGTTTCAAAGAAAATCTGCATTAGCATTGGGAAGTGTTGCACAAAGAAAGACTGACCAAAGACCTTTTTTGTTGTTTTTTGTTTTAAAATACCTTTATGGAATGTTGCTCCAAAAGCAACATTTTGACTAATATATAGAAAAATATACTGATGTATTTACAAGTTACTTAACAGCGTGGACTCTCTGGTGGCGTATCAATACTGACCTGTGCCTAAAAGCCTTCCCACATTCATTACATATATAAGCTTCATCCCCAGAATGGATTCTCTGGTGCTGAACAAGGGCTGAGCTCCTTTTGAAGGTTTTGCCACAGTCATTACACCGATAAGGCTCCTCTCCACTGTGAATTCTCTGATGTCTTATGAGGTTTGAATTCAGACTGAAAGCTTTTCCACACTCATTACATTCATAGGGTTTCTCTCCACTGTGTATCCTCTGATGGGTAATGAGCTCTGAGCTCTGCTTGAAAGCTTTCCCACATTCATTACACTCATAGGGCCTCTCTCCTGTATGAATTCGCTGATGTCTAATGAGCTTTGAGCTCTGGCTAAAGGTTTTCCCACATTCATTACACTTATAGGGCTTCTCACCAGTGTGAATTCTTTGATGTATAATTAGGTAAGAGCTTTGACTGAATGCTTTGCCACACTCATTACATTTACAAGCTTTCTCACCTGTATGAATTTTCCGATGTCTAGTGAGGGCTGAGCTCTGATGGAAGGCTTTCCCACATTCATTACATTCATATGCTTTTTCGCCACTATGGATTTTCTGATGAATAATAAGATATGACCTCAAACTAAAGGCCTTCCCACACTGATTACATTTATAAGGCTTTTCACCGGTATGGATTCTCTGATGTTGTGTTAGAGAGAAATGCTGTTTAAAGCTGTGCCCACATACATCACATCTATAAGGTCTGTCTTCTGTAGAAACTTTCTGACATGTGACAGAGTTTGTACTTAGAATTAAGAATCTTTGAGATTCATCATGATGGTCTGTCTTTGCTAAGGATTTGTGTGTGAAGATCACTTGACTAAAATTGCCCCTGTGGAGAGGGGAGCTTCTTTGCTGCCACTCTAAATTGCTTTTGTGCTCACTAACACCTGTAAATGAAGGGTCCCAAGAAAGTCCCAGTGATTTTTCTTCTGAAATGTCCTCTTTTGCTGTTGTTTCATTATTAGAATCTGAAATGGTAAAAGCAAAACAAACAAAATAAAATTAGTAAAACCCCTGACTTTCCATTTCTTAAGTTATTCTGAAGTTGTTTTCTTCTGTTTTAAATTAAAAAGAAAGGGTTTTGCTGTGTTTCACAGGTTAGCCAGGTACTTCTGCTTTCAAGGGATTCTTCTATCCAGCTTTCCAAGTAGTTGGGATGATAGGTCATCTCCACTATGGCTAGCTCAAGTCACTTTTTATGTTAGAGAAAAAAGAAGGGTCCACTTGTGCAATGTTTATTATGTATTTTTCTAACCCAGCTAGTTCCCAAGTAGTTGAGACAGATTTATGATTTACTCAAACAAGCTCTAAAGCACAGTAACAGGGCAGGTACCTTTAAACTAATTTTCTAAGCTATTCTGGCTACCTCCTAGCCACACACTCCAAGTTACTTGCCAGTATTCACCCTGTCTGGGATGGATCTGCTCCATCAGGCCATGTTCTTTCTTCACCTTCTCTAGCCTTTTCTGCTTCCTCCTCCTCCTCCTCTCTGAGTGGTCACTACCCCAAGCACAGGAATCTCTGCTCGCCTACTTCTCTTCTGCCCAGTTATTGACTATCCAACCTTTACTAACCAATCAACTTTAAATTGGGGAGCAAGGTTTACACAACAAAGGCCAGTGTATGTGAGACTGCACTTGTCTGGACTGCAACCAGATCTTAGGGTTCAGACTTTAGCATTTGTATACACAGCACCAGACCAACCCCCAACATCTACTTACAGAGATGTCATTGTCCCCTGGGATCTTTTCTCTTTCCCAGTGCTAAAGCCTGTATCTTCCTTTGGACTTTCATCTCTTATTCCCTTTAAGACTTCAATTGCTCAACTATTCACTCCTTCTTTTCTATTATTTTCAATCTCTTTCTAAATTGATTTCCTATAATGGTTAGTTTTAAATTATCAACCTGACACAATCTAGATCACCTGGGAAGAATGTCTTAATGAGACTATCTAGATCAGGTTGGTGTGTGGGCCTTTGTGTGTGGGTGTGTATGTGTGTGCTCCTTCCTGCAGGTGGGGAGTGCTGTCTTGGTTATGTTAATTGATGTGAAAAGGCCCAGCCCATTGTGGACTATATCATTTCTGGCTATGGGTCCTGAACTGTGTAACAGTGGAGAAAATGTGCTTAGTAGAAAGCACGTATTCATGCTTTCTCTACTCAACTAGCTGCTTCAAGTTCTTTCTGTCTTAACTGTCCTTCAGTGATGAAATATAATCTGGAATCATGAGGTAAAATAAACTCTTTTCCCCCCTAAGTTGTTTTCAACTTAGTAGTTTAGTATTTTTAGTATTGCAACTTTGGTATTTTATCATAAAACCCCAAAACACACCTAAGACAAACACTTATCAACCTAAGCTCATGTCATCTCCCACCCCCCCCGCCTTAAAAACCAAGTTCCTTGCCTATGTATCTGTTGAGCAGCCTCACTCACATTCACAGTAAAATTTCGTGAAAGGGTTGTCTGGAGTTATTCCCATTCTGCAGTGTGGTTTCTAGTTACAGTCTTGAACTCTGCTACTTCTGTTGATAAGTAGTCTTGTCAAGCTCACCAGTTTATAACTGTATATAACTGAATGGGTACTTTTTGGATCTTACTTAGCCTTTCTATAGTCTGATACTAAGACCTACACCTTCCACTGTTCTAGTTTTCTTCTTGAGATAGGGTTTCACTCTGCAGCCCAGACTGGCCTCAAAATTAGAGCAATCCTACAGCCACCCAAAAATGGGATTAAAAATGTGACACACTACATGTGACTCTCCTCTACCGGTTTGTGTGTGTGTATATCCGCACTGTTGAAACTCTCTACCTTATATTTCAACTACTAACTATTTAAACTCATGTCTTGTCAGATCTCCAATTCTACACCGAGCTCTAGACTCTCACATTGGATTTTTTGCTTGCATTTGTACTCAAATGCCTCATATTAAACATATCAGAGGTTTTATTTTTATTCTACATGCATTGGTGTTTTGCCTACATTTATTTCTGTGTGAAGGTATCAGATCTTGGAGTTATAGTCAGCTGTGAGCTGCCACGTGGTTGCTGGGAATTGAACCCGGGTCCTCTGGAAGAGCAGTTCATGCTCTTAACTGCTGGGCCATCTCTCCAGCCCACACCAGATTTTTTTTTTTTTTCATTTACATGAAGAGTACCATTATTAACCAAGTTGTTCAAGACTGAAACTTGATCATGTTCAAATTGTTCTCTTTCATGCTCTGCTGTTAGTGATGGTCATCTAATGCCTGCCACACCCGCCTCGCCAGCAGTGCAGGCTACGACCGCTGTGTG
>CAJQZJ010001006.1:3955488-3986899 GCA_907164525.1 Lophiomys imhausi
GCCAGCTGGTCAGCTCCGGGTCACTACAATAAATCATCTAGTTAAAATCAAAAACATCTTGTATGTACATATCCTATTCTTGGTAAAATTCTGTTTCTGCTTTTTGGCTGATGACCAATCTTGTGGTTCCTGGTTTTACTGTATAAATTCTGCTTTAAAAAAGTAAAACTTTGCAGCAGCACAGAACCTCTTGTGTGTCGTGTTGTCTGTCACGCCAAATCCGCCCCTACCTGGAAATCTTCTCGAGCCTTGGATCGGAAAGCTACGACCCCCGCCCACGGTGGTCGGCAGCAATTAACCAAGTTGTTCAAGACTGAAACTTGATCATGTTCAAATTGTTCTCTTTCATGCTCTGCTGTTAGTGATGGTCATCTAATGCAATGCACTTCCAATGATGAGGAATAGGACTCACCTTTAATCTTTATCTTCTCTATGCCCCAGAGTGACACAGGCTTCCTCATTTACTGTGGCTTCTTGAATTCCAAGTCTCTGAACACCTCTAATCTTGCCTTTCTCAAATAATTTCTATACTCTGCAGCTGAGTTCTAAACCACAAACCCAACAATGCTACTTCCTTATCCATTACCCTTCAACTGCACCCCTTTACAGGTAGGATATGAATTAGTGTGACATAAAGGGTTTAACAACTTGTCCCTCATTTCCTCCTTTAGTTTTTCTTTCATTATTCCTTGCCTATCAATTCTCAAGTCAAACTGAAGTACCTATAATTTCCATAATGGTTTGCTTCTCTCACCCTGATGTCTTTGTACTACCTATTTCCCTAGTTTTCTTCTGCTCATAGTTCAAATTATTGCTTAGGTTTTTCTTCTTCCAGGAAGTATTCGTTGAATATTTCTTTACATTTTGTTTATTTATTTTTTAAGATTATTTCATGTGTATGGGTGTTCTGGCTGCATGTATGTTATGGATCATGTGTATATATGGTACTGGTTAGTAAAGAGTATTGGATCTGGAGTTACAGATGGTTGTAAGCTGCCACGTGGGTGCTAGGAATTGAACCCAGGTCCAATGCAAGAGCAACAATGCTCTTAACCACTGAGCCAAATTTCTAGCCCTCCTTGAATCTCATATTGGGCTTAGGGTCATTTTATGTGCTGCCCTGTATTCACAGAGTGCCTATTTGTACTCCATAATTTACTGCACTAGGTTACATCACTCATGAAGGTCTGAAAGTTACCTGAAGAAGGAAACTCAGTATCTACCACAGTATTAGACCTTCTTAGCACTCTACAAAGTTACAAAATAATTAAGTCAGTGACAGGGAACCTCATACAAGGATGACTGCAATTCATGAGAATCATTGAATGCAAACCTGCTGAAGTGAGCACCTTTGGTTTTGATTAATACAAGTGATGTTCACATGCAACAAATTTATAAATCCAAGTTTGCATCGTCAGAACCAGAGACCTAACTTTCATAAACTTGAAGATAAGTTTCTATTCCTACCACTTTTAGCGGAAAGGCAAGGTTTCCAGGATTTCAGCTGTGTCTTCAAAGGCCGGACTTGAATGCTTGTTGAATCTTGAGATGTTTTGAGATATGTTAAATCTTTCCATGACACTGATGGTCCTTGGGGACTATCTTGGACCTGAAAAAAACAGTAAGATGTGATTAGTAAAAATCTCAAAATGGTTAATGAGGCCACTGCACAGATGAAGGACAGAGGAGAAAAAGGGTAGGGATAAGTTAGTATGTGCTGTTCTATCAAGGCTGTGGTTCCTCAGAGACAACATTTTTACCAGATAAGACACCATATGCTGTAGGCTGCAAGTTCCCCCAGCAACATGCCATATCTCTGTCCCACCTGCTGCCCTGAGTCATCAAACTCTTTCTCCAGATCCTCCAGCAGAGTCACCGCTTCCTCCCCACTTGTTGGCCCGTGCTGTTGAACCCATGTCTTCAGCTCCTCAGGTAGGACGCTGAGGAACTGCTCCAGCACCAGCAGCTCTAGGATCTGCTCCTTTGTGTTGGACTCTGGCATGAGCCACTGACGGCAGAGTTCCTGGAGGCGGCCCAGAGCCTCTCGGGGCCCAGGTGTTTCATGATAGCAAAACTTCCTGAATTGCTGTCGAAACAATTCTTGGCAAGACTGAGTACTCCCATTCTGTTTACATTTCTGACTCCAAGAAAAGCTACTATCTTCTATTTTCACTAGTATTAATTCTTCTTGATGATCTTCCTGAGGTTTTAAAGTTGAAATTGCTCTGGATTCCACAGCCATTCTGGGCTGAAATAGGTCACAAACAGCTTAGTACAACTGGGTTTTGTGCTTGGGGAGGAGTTTCCCAAGTAACTTCTTTCCTACAAGATATGAAAGCATATTAACTTACAGCATAGGAAAAAAAGACCTCTAAAAACTTGTAACACTGAAAGGAAACAGGTTCCAGACCATAAATAAATTGACAAAGCATCAAGAGTCATGGCTCTTACTGTGTAGAACTTCTACCACTAATGACAGAAAGTTTTTAGAAGTGTAAGAATGTAATATCAACATGAATTATATAGACTTCTTTTTTAATTATGTTTCAGTCCTGATTAAACTCATTACTCTGTATGTAAACCAGAACTTTTCCCAGTGTTGGGAGTGAACTCAGGGCCTTAAGAATGGTAGGCAAACACTTTCACTTTGCTAGGAAGCTGCTCCTTGCCCCCATGTTGTCAGTGCAGGGGCCTAAACTCAGCTTCTTTGCCCTACTAGATAAGCATTTTTACCGCAGGGGCACATCCCCAGCCACAGAAAGTTTTAATTAAATACAGGCTGCAGATTTTTTTTTTTCCTGGTTTTTTGAGACAGGTTCTCTCTATGTAATCCTGGAACCTGCTATGTAGACTTGGCTGGCCTTGAACTCACAGAGATCATCCTGCCTCTGCAGTTCTGCTATTAAGACATGCAACATCAAGGGAACGTTTGGCAGAATTTAATGATAGTTTAAAAGAAAGAAATTTTTAGTTATTGTTTATAGCAGGTAGTGTTGGTCTTCATTTAAGGTAGTAACATAAAATTCACACTGAACATGAATTTAAAATATTGTTGTGCATTTGCCATTTGGTCTCATTACTATACTGAAAACTTTAACAAACATGGAGGCACTTAATGTGTATGGGCTTTGTTTTGAGGCGCTATTACGGAAAGGCTTGCCTTATAAATGAATTTAGTGAGGAAGTTAGTAGCTGTAAAATGCTTAGCTTGGGTTAAAAAACATGCTACTATGAACGCAAAAAGTCAACTTCAGCTCTCAAAATCTGGAGTATTCTAAACTCAAACAAATTATGGTGATAGTCACTTACTACATTCGGGGATACAGAACAAACACGACCTGATGTTTGGATAGGGGCATATACACACACCTGTATGCTCCTCAATTTCTGTTAAAACCCGGCCCCAAGCCCTCAAGGCTGAGCAGAATGCGAATCCTCCTACCACTCGCTGCCCGGGCCGAAGAGTGCAGCCCTGTCTCCCAGCGTACACACTAACCCAACCCCACTGCCCTACCAGAGGAATCTGGCCCCTGTCAAGCAGTCTAAGGCAGCAAGCCTTGCTTCCCCTGCTACTAACTAGGGCGGGTCACAAATTAACCAAGCCCGCGTCCTTCTGACCCCCTTACCGCCTGGCGTGGCGTTCTAGCGGGTGACGCCCACCCACCCAGCGCCCCTCAGATGGCCCGTCCGCTCCCTCCCTCCACCTCCGCGGAGCGAGGGAGCACCCGAAGCGCCGACTCCCGCTGCAAACCCTTCTCCCTCAGCCGCCCGCGCGCGGCACTCACCCCACTTTTACCTTCCGGGCTAAGCCACAGCGTAGGAGCGTGCCCGAGGGGCCACCCCGGGGCCGTCCAGCAGAAAGCGGGGTGGACAGGTCTCGTCAGGACGCGCCACCCACCTCCCCGCGACTCCTGGAGCCCCAGCGCTAGCCCAGGAGCAGCCCGGGCAGCGGCCGCCAGCCACAAAGACCTGCGGTTCGTCCCCGCCCCTTCCGCTCGCGCGCGGCCAGCCCTCCGCCGGTCCCGCCCCTTCCGCCCGTGCGCACACAAAAGCCTGGCTCCCACCCTGCCTCCCATTGTCGCATCCGCCCTTTCTCTCTCTCCCAGCTTTCCGGTACCATATTCAGATTTTCCTGTCATACCCACGAGCGGTTTCTCGTGGGCATATATAGAAACATATGTATGAATGTTTTGCGTGCGTGTATGTATGTACACCGTGCCTTGCCGGTAGAGGCCAGAGAACAACAGCATTGAATCCCCTGGGACTTGACTGACGGTGGTTGTGAACCACCGTTTAGGTACTGGGAACTGAACTTTGGTTTTCTGCAAGAGCAGCAAGTGCTCTTCACCTCTCAATCATCTTTCCAGACTCCGCTGTCCTCATTTTAAAATATTTACTTTTATTATTTTTATGTATGTATACGTGTCCCTTTGTTTATATGGCATGAGTGTGCAGTGTCCACGGAGATCAGACCGAGGGCGTCGGGTCCCTTGGAACTGGAGTTATAGGTATATGTGAGCCCCTGTTGTGGGTGCTGGAAATGGATCATGGTTCTCTGGAAGAACAGCAAATGTTCTTAACTGGTGAGCCATTTCTCCAGCCCCAGCCTTTCTCCTTTTAAAAGCTAAGATACAATCCAAGTGTGCCGTCATATGCCCTTAATCACAGCCCTCTGGAGGCAGAGGCACGCGGATCTCTATGGGAGTCCAGAAAACATTGTCTCAAACAAACAAACAGCTAAGGTATTTTACATTGTGAGAGGTCTTGTATTTGTTAAGGACATCAAGTTATTTCTCATAGTTTTTCATTTATTTGTAATTATTTTAAAATGTTAATAAAAAGGGTGAAACGGCGATAACATTAGAAACAAATAAGCTCTCTTTTGTGAGCTAACACATAAATCAGATATTTGGAAACAATGTCCATTAGCCTCTAGAACTATCAATAACTCAATAATCATAGGCATTGTGAAATAATAGCAATTTAAAAATAGCAAATAGGTAAATGTGAGCAAAACCTTACTCCTTTAAATTAACCTTTGCAAGGCTGATTAACTGATCAGAACTTCAATGACTTGGAGAGTTTGGGATTTTGCAGGTCCAGAGCCAAATTATCTTTAGCCCTCTTAATAGCCATTTCTTACTCCCTTCACCTAGTAGCTTTGTGACCATTAGGTAAATCACTTGGAATGTACAGAGCACCAGTTTTCCATTGAAATGTATCAACTTCACAGGCTGTTAGCTTCCATTCACGCCAAAGCTAAGTGTTATCAGATAGTGTCTGAAGCCTACAGCTGGGCTTTCTCTCCACAGCTATTCCAATATATCTTTAAAGTGTCTTGATTTTTATGACTTTATGTTCTGTTACTATAGAAACTTTGTGAAAAACTGCTTCCACATTGGAACATGTAATTTGGGGTGGCCTAAATCTGTGCTCCCTGGCCATGGCCACTCATATTTGGCTGCAAAATAAACTATCTCACTGGGCGTGGTTGCACACATGCCTTTAATCCCAGCACTAGGGAGGCAGAGGCAGGCAGATCTCTGTGAGTTCAAGGCCAGCCTGGTCTGCAAAGTGAGTCCAGGACAACTGGGGCTACACAGATAAACTCTGTCTCAAAAACCAACCAACTAACCAAACAAACAAAAACCCCTATCTCACATCCGTTTTGTGTCAAAACAATGCTACTTGGTGTTTGTTGTCTATTGTTGGGTAACATACCACTCTAAACATATGGCTATTATAGCAAATGTTTTGTTGCTCACAACTCCATGGATTTGGGAAGTGATTTAAGCTGTGTTTAGCAGAGATTGCCATTCCCAGGGTTGATGAATTTAACGTCCTAACAATGTTGTTTAGGTTCAAGATGTCTGCCTGTTTTAGGTCTGTTTTCTTTGCTCTGGGTTGTTCTCTAGTCTGGTTTCTTTTTCTGATGCCAGAGTGGTACTCTTATGTCCAGGAGACAGATGGTGTCTGACTCAGGAAAAGGCTACACTGCTTTCTTGTTTCAAGAAGAAGGAAACCTTCTTATCAAGCAGATTTTTCTCCTTGTGTCTCATTAGCTAAAACTGGTATAGTAGCTTATGATTAGGCAATGGGTATAGGGACAACCTGGGTGACTGGTTTATGCCAATTAAGATTCATACCCCAGGAGGGAGCCATCCTCTCCTGAAGGACACAGATCTTCTGGTAAAGGTGCATGAAATTAGGATTATGTGTAAAAAGGTAGAAGAGTGAGATAAATATGTGGATGTTGTATATGCAACAGTAGCATCAGGTTCAGCAGGCCATCAGATTCCTGGGTGTATAAGATGAAGCACTAAGAAACATGTCAGGGTCATATCATTCCTTACAAGATGGTACCCACTCCATCTGTTTCTTGCCTGCCATGCTGTAGGCTGTTCTGCTATGCTTCCCACACTGTGATGGATTGAACTCTTTGAAACCTACTACATTTCTGAGGAGATTCCTGACTGGAATTACAGGATGTGCTTGAAAAACATAAAAGAGAGGAAAGGTTAAAATCTTCAAAGTCACCCCTGAAATGGTAGTGTTGTGGGAACTGAAAACCCTTAGAATCATTGGCGTGTCTTGCTGGAGTTTAGTGGAGCAAGGAAATGACTCTTCACACCTACTGAACGGTGATGCTGTAGGTGCAGGGGATGTAGGCTGGATGGAAGAAGATACCTAGAAAAGATCATACAGAACCAAAATATGAGTCTTTCACATGGAAATGATTTCTTTGATTTTTGACCATTCAGCGCCCCTTAAAAAGAGACATTTCAACATTCTGTTTTCTACTTCTTTCCCCTTGTGTAACTCACAAGCATTGTTTGTGAGGTACTATATTTAACTGGAATGAACATCACATGATAGGAAGAAAAGGCAAGAGATCACATATTTTAAAAATACACATCAATTACTTAGTTGTGAAAGATACAGAGTAGTTAGAACCAACATCTAGATTTGGGATGTCAGCTACACTGACACTTGACACCTTTTCCAAAACTTCCCCTTTATTATATATATATATATATATATATATATATATATATATATATATATATATATACTAGTGTTTACTGTCTTAGTTATGCTAGTGCCTTCAAAAGCCCTTCCCTCATCTTACATACACAGGAATTGTTTAATGTGAAATCTTCATCTCATAAATTATGGGACACAGGGTGGGGGAATAAAACATAAGTTAGTTTTGGTTTCCTGTATCAGTTACTCTTGTGTCATTGTGACCAAAGATACCCACAGAGACAAAGGAGGAGGATTAATTTCGGCTCACAGTTGCAGAGGGCCTTCAGTCTGTTGTAGTGGGAAGGGCATGGTGAAGAGGTTCATCTGCCATGATTGAGAGCAGAGCAGCAGTGGTTGACATCACTGTGGACCCTGAAGCAGAGAATGGCTGGAATTGGGATCTGGGTTAACAACTTTCAGTAGCCTTTACCCACTGAGTCATCTTACCAGCTCACAAGATGGTTCTAATCATCATCAGTTAGTTTGACAACTGTCTTCGTTAGGGTTTCATTGCTATGAAGGGACACCATGACCAAGGCAATTCTTATAAAGGAAGACATTTAATTGTGACTGGCTTACAGTTTGAGAGGTTTAGTCTATTATTATAATGGCAGGAGGCATGGCATCATGCAGGCAGACATGGTGCTGGAGGAGCTGAGAGTTCTACATCTTGATCCACAGGTAGCAGGAGGAGACTGTGTGCCACACTGGGCATAACTTGAGCAGAGGAGACCTCAAAACCTTCCTCCACAGTGACACATTTCCTCCAACAAAGCCACACCTTCTAATAGAGCCACACCCTATGGGCTGTGTATTGGAACTCATGAGTCTATGGGGGCCAAACCTATTAAAAACACCACAGGAACTGTGATGTGGGCTAGAGTCTTGACCTCAGGGCCACACATTTTTACTGAGAAGTTTTATCTGTTCACTAAACAATCATGTCTACATAGTTTAAGTGTTGGAGATAATGGCAGAAATTAAAACTGACAAAAGTCTCTCTCCTTTTTGTCCTTATAGACCTTATGATCTATTGTAATTCCCACTCTTAGTTTCTGAGCAATGAAGCTGTGGTCCAGTGTATCATTCAGGAGATGCACAAACACACACACACACACACACACACACACACACACACACACACGAGGGGGGGGAGAGATCATAATCAGGAAGAACCTGTTGTTTCTACTGAGTAAAGAATTCAACATATTCAACATTGGCTGGGCATGGTGGCAGACGCCTTTAATCCCAGCACTTAGGAGGCAGAGGCAGGGGGGATCTCTGTGAGTTCAAGGCTTGCCTGGTCTATAAAGTGAGTCCAGGACAGCCAGGGATAAACAGAGAAACCCTGTCTTGAAAAACAAAAAAAAAACAAAAAAAGAATTCAGCATTGGATTGGAAAAAGTGGCTCGGTTTGGTGGCTTGATGGTGGCAGGGAAGTTGTTTGCATGGTTTTACATTTTGGTGAGAAATTGAACACCTTGTCCACTCAAAAGCAACCAGATTTTGTTTTCTTGAGTTTCCTGAGCTATAGAAGTTCCATACTGTATCTATTGTCTCATGGGCTGCTTTCAAATTTCATAGGCTGATCTGACATATGTTGTCAAAGACTCCTTAAAATGGAGTGGCATGGAATTGAATTTAGATTTATGCTGCCCATTGATAGGGTGATGTCATGCATTATAAATGTTAATTAATTGGTCCTTTGCTGTCTGTTACTTACATTGTCTCTGCTTGATTAAATAAATGCTGAGGCCTGAGGTTGGGCAAAGACAGAGGTAGGCAGGACTAAGGTGTGGGCTTCTGAAGCAGAGGTTGATGGTAGAAGAAACCTCCAGTTAGGAGAAGCCTCCAAAAGAAGAAACAAAGAGCAGGAACTCTATTTCTTTTGTTGTTGTTTGAGTTTTAGTAGTGAATTAAAGAACATAAGTTTCTAAGGTTGATGTAAGAATACAGTTTAACCTAGTTCTTTAAAAGAGTATTAAAATACTGTATTTATTGTTGTTTTTTTTTTTCAAATCAGGATCTTTCTGTGTACCTCTGGATAGCCCACCACTCACTATATAGTGCAGGCTGGCCTTAAACTTTTTTAATGGGAAAATGAACCCATTGGCCAAATGACGGTGAGCAGATTCAGAATTTTTTTTTTGTTTGTTTTTTGGGTATCACCAGAAAAACACATTTTTAATTTTTTTTATATTTTCTCACTTTCTTTGATTCAGGTCAGGTACACAGGTTGGCTTTGATGATGACGTTGAATGTCTTATCATCTCACCTCCACCTTCTGAACACTGGGGTTACAAGAGTGTGTCCCTTTGCTATTCATGAAGTTTGGTGGCTGAACCCAGGGCTTTCACACGCACCCTGCCAACCACGCTGCATCTCAGTCATGAGGCTTTGTTTAAGTGACATTTTACGTAGCCAATGCTTATTACCTATTCAAAAGCCAAAATAACCACATTTTGGCTCATTCTAAATATGCTGCACACTTAAAGTCTTTTGAGAAGGAGTGTGTTGGTGTACTGCATTCTTGTAAGACTATGATTTTACTCTAAGGCATGACTTTTGGAAATGGTGGAAGCATGGGATCAAAGTACTTATTTTACTGTCCGCTTGATGCAATTATGTTTCTTCTTCCCTGAACTGAACTCATGAACACAATGGCATTTCAGTATCTACCCTTCCCAAATTCCAGTGTTTTCCCCCGGTGACAGCCATTTGAAGTTCCAAGGCACTAATTTTCTCTGCTATGTCCTTTACTCCTTTTCCTCCAGCTAGCTCATCCATATGACCTGTCTTTTATCTAGGCTTCTGCCAAGCTTGGCTTCAGAATTCTTATCTCTCTCCATTTCTTCTCTGAAGAAATGACTTCACTCTTTTACCAATAAATAAACCTCAAAGTCATATTCCATCCATGATTGTCTACCATACTGGAAATATTTTTAACCCATTAAATATTTTGTTTGTGTGTGTGTGCAGGGTGTTTGTATGTGTGAGTCCGAGAAAGCCAGAAGAGGATATTGGATCCCTTGGAGCTGGAGTTACAGGTGTTCGTGAGCAATGTGGGTGCTGGGACTGGAATCTGGGTCCTTATATTAGAGTAGCAAGTGTTCTTAACTACTGGGCTTTCTCTCCAGTCCTCTCATTTTTTTATTAGCCCGTATTAATTACATATAACAATGGGATCCATTAAGAGATTTTCACAGTAGACATAAACTGTTGAGATCACATTTGCTGCCTTCTGCCCCTTTCTGCCAACACTTGGCTTCCATTTTTTCCCCAGGACCTTCTAAAGCACTTAGAAGAAAGTACTTAGACGTGATTAATTACTTCTAAAAAGCTTTTGTGAAGGGCAAGCCTAAATTAAAGGGCCACATGTGATTCAGTTAATCCTCACCTTGGCATCCAAAGCAGAAGGAGAATACCTTTCCTGTGCACTTTTTGGGGAAGTGTGCTCATGAGGTATATCTGAACTCTTGTGACTTCTAAAGCTCTAAATAAGGGCCAACAGACCCAGGAATCCCACTGAACCCTTTTCGAATTTAAATTCTAGATTTCCAAACTTAGGGGTCACTACCTTATAGTTTTAAATAACTATAAAATAAACTTTTAACAATTGATAACAGGATTAATATGTGACTTATTTTTTCTGTTGATAATAGTTTTGAAGAAAGAAAAAAGGAAAAACTAACTTTCTATATGCAACTATACTCATTAGCATAGATACTATTAACAACATTGCAATTAAATACGTAATGAGGATCTTTGATCGGTTAAATTATGCTTTCTTTACTTATTTCTTTCATTTCACTCCACCTATTTCTTTGTCTTCACTCTGGAGAATGTCTTTAAAACAAGATTTTATTTTATTTAAATTTATGCTTGTGTGCGTGTCCCTGTATATATATACCATGTGTCCAGGAAGCCCTCAAAGGCCAGGAGGGGGTGTCAGATACCCTGGAGTTGGGGCTACAGGTGGTTGTGAGTTGCCTGATTTGGGTGCCAGGAACTGAACTAACCTCTCCTGGAAAAGCAGCAAACGCCCCTAGCCATCAAGCTGTCCAGCCCTAAGACTGTCTTTAATAACTTTTTTTGCTCTTCATTATTGAAGAAAAAACTAAGCTGACAAGTCAGTGGTTTATTTTTCTGTTTTAAATAGTAACTGATCTTTCTGTTTCCTAGGAAACTGCACAGGAAGTAAGAACTCAGATAAAAATGGTTTAAAAAGCATGCCAGGAATTCTTTAAGGTTTAATTCAAGGATGCTGCTAACTAATGGTTTGTAGGCAAGCAAGTCAGCATGGAAAAATAAAACGAATTAGGAAGATATACATATTAATACATTTTGGTATGGATAAAATGAAAACCAACCAAAAAGACAACTAATTATATATCTGTTTTAAGATCCACTTGCTTAAAATTACAGTTTCCATATTCTGCTAAATGATTACATGCTAGTAACATCTTAAAGGTTTGATACATGGTGCGAGGATATAATACAGAGTGTCAGTCTGAACAGAATGACCCCCTCCAGGGATAAATTCTTTGGCAAAAAAGGAAGATACACATATCCACAGAATCAGTAAGTTAACCAGCTTAAAAATCCCCATTAGTTTTTGTAGCTGTTTGATTTCTTAACAATCAGCAGTTATCTATGTTAGTAGGTAAAGGGTTAGTCTTGAAAACGATACAAATACACCTCATGCTAATCATGTGTAGTGGGTTGGAAGGTCATTAGGTGTGCAGCTATGGGATGTTCCAGCTTCCTTGAGCAGCATCCCTCCCCTCACCGCCCCAAAACACCACCGCTGAGATCCTCTTGTTCTTTTCTCTCATTCTCCTCTCTTCCTAGTCGTGTGAGGATGTTGCCGTATCACATCATTATGAATTAACAAACAGGCGATAAGTAGGAGCAGTGGATCCAGTTGTTGATTGATTGAATTCACTCCAGATCTCGGGGCAGAAGCTCTTTGTTTACCATTTTCCGAGGCGGGAAGTTAAGGGGCAGGTCTGAAAACAGAGGAGATGGAACATGCTGCCACCTCCTGGCCACACAAGGCAGGCCGCTTCAGAGGTGCTGGCAGAACCTACAATGTTTGTTGTTCCACCAACAGATAATACCTTTTGAACACAGAAATTTAGATTTTTTTTATGTCTACAGGTGTCACACAATATTCAAACCATAAAGAAAAAAAACATCCATATTAGAAAGAACCAAATCATCCGCAACAATTTCTATAACTTGAATAGAGAGATGATGGAATAATGAACAGCTGCTTCAGTCACAAAAACAAAACTAACCTTGGAGAACTTCACAGTGATGTTACAGTGGCACCCTTTTAAAAATTTTTATTGAAAATATATCCTCCTCCATATGTTCTGATTATAGTTTCTCTTCCACGACCCCTCCTCCTTTCTGTCTCTCCTTAGAAAATAAACAGCTAAGAGATCATAGTAAACTAAAATTAATAAGAGAAAACAAAAGCAAACCAATCAGAATAGTACAAAACAAACAAGCAAATAAACAAACAGAAGGAAAAGAGCCAAAGAAAAAGCACGAGAAACACATAAACGCAGACACACAAGTTCTCACTCACAGGAATCCCACAAAAACAGAAGCCGTAACATATGCACAAAGGATGGCACGCTCAGGTCTCCAGCTTCATAAGCCTCCCTGAGCTGCTCCCAGGCCTCACGCCGAACTACTTCAAGGGCTTTCATGCGGGTGAACAAGGGTTAGAAAGGACAACATCAGGACTGAACACTCCGCCCGCCTCAGTAAGAGGAGGAGGCCCCCCACAGAGAATCTCATAAGGTGTCAGCTTAAACCATCCCTGGGGTGTTCCTGACCCAGAACAAGGCAAAAGGAAGGAGGGCTGTCCAGTCCCCCTGCCAGTCTCTAAGGCTAATTTAGTCAAGGTCTCTTTTACAGTTCTATTTATCCTTTCTACCTGTCCTGAACTTTGGGGATGGTAGGCACAATATAATTTCCATTTAATCCCAGTTGAGTGGTCAGTTCCTGACTTACCTGGGCAACGAAAGCGGGTCCATTATCAGACCCAATTACCTTGGGTATTCCAAACCTCGGGAAAATTTCTTCAAGAATCTTCTTAGCCACTGCATTAGCGGTCTCAGTCCTTGTAGGGAAGGCCTCTGCCCACCCTGAAAATGTATCTATAAAAACTAAAAAATATTTGTTTTCATATTTAGCCGGTTTAATTTCTGTAAAATCCACTTCCCAATAGGCCTCTGTTTGATCTCCCCTGAGTCTTTTTCCCATGTTATACATGGAAGGTCTGGCATTAGAGCACAAGCTTTGCAGTTCCTGACTATTTCTGTTGTTAAGTCAGAAAGTCCAATACATAATAGTCAGAGGACCTTACCACATCTTGTAGTTTCTTTCTCCTAGGTGAGTCAGACGGTGTAAATTGGTGACATACGCGCGTTCTTCTTCTTGAGGCAGGACTTGTTTACCGTCCTCTGTTTTAACCATACCACAAGGTGATTCTCCAGCCAACCCTTCAACCACAAAGCTGTTTCTTCTGCCAGGATGTCAGGGCAGCGGTCATCTGCCTCAGGTAGTAGAGTAGCAGGATTCAGGACGGCTGGGGGAAGGGAGGCAAATATCACCCTCTCAGTCAATAATAGGCTCTGGTAGTGGGTCATTTTAGCATCCACCGGTCAGGGGGCTGCCGGATAATGTTCTCAAGGGCATGGGATGCCACCACTGTAATTTGCTGTCCCAAAGTCAGTTTATCAGCAGCATCTTTGACAAGTAAGGCCACAACCGCAATAGCTTTCAGGCATGTGGGCCATCCGCTTGCAACAGGATCCAGTTTCTTAGATAAGTAGGCCATCGGCCTCTTCCAAGGTCCTATAGTCTGAGTAAGGACGCCTCTGGCAACCCCTGCCCTTTCATCCGCATATAGAGTGAAAGGCTTGGGTAAGTCCGGTAGGGCTAAAGCTGGTGCCATTAACAAGGCCTTTTTGACATCTTTAAAGGCCTTTTGATGTTCAGAGGTCCAGGTGAACCCTCCTCCCTCCTTGGTGAGGGGAAATAAAGGGGCTGCCAGCTAGCGAAACCCAGAATCCATAGTCTACAAAAACCAGCTGTAAGGAATTTTCTTACCTGGCGTGGGGTGGTCGGGACAGGAATCTGGGTGACAGTCTTTTTCCTGGCTTTCATCAGCCATTGCTTTCCATCTCTCAGGGTGTATCCCAGTTAGGTGACCTCAGTTTTACATAACTGAGCCTTCTTAGCAGAAGCCCGATACCCCAACTCACCAAGTTCCGCCAGCAGTCTCTTGGTTCCTTGGAGACACTAAGATTTCTTGTGGCAATCTGGTCCAAGTCAATTGTCCCACTAGTCCATTGTCAGGGTCTCTCCATTCAAAAAGCAAAGATGGGTTGACTGTCCAGATGTAACTCCAAGCAGAAAAAAGCATCCTTTAAATCTAGAACAGAGTCTTAAATCTTGGACTGGCCTGTAATCATTAGTGCCTGGCTTCTTTACCTGTAAGAGGGGGGGTGTTCCATGGTGACTGGCAAGGAACCAGAATGCCCTGTTGTAACAGTCTGTGAATGTGAGGTCTGACCCTCTCTGGCTTCACAACTCATTGGATACTGCCTTACCCCAATAGGGGAGGCACTGATCTTCAGTCCCAATATGATGGGAGGAACTCTTTCTGCCATCCCCAGGCCTCCAGTTTCACCCCAGGCCTTTGGGAATTCTGCTAACCAGTCACTGATATCCAGAGCCCTTTGTTGCCCAGGAGGCTCATGGAGCCTGTATTCTTTTTCAAGTTTTAAGGCCAGTATCATAGAAGTAGGGGTTCCCCACGTCACCTCTGGCCCTTCCTTAGCAAACTGAATCTGTGCCTTCAGCTTGGTTAATAAGTCTCTTCCCAACAAAGGCATAGGGCACTCAGGAATGACCAGGAAAGAATGGGACACCTGTCCTTTTCCTAGGTCAACCGTTTGCGTTGTGGTCCAAGGATATTGCTTTTGCCCAGTTGCCTCTACAACTATAGTCTTTTTGTTTTTTAGTTTTCCCAATGGTTGTTTCAGAACCGAATATTCTGCTCCAGTATCCACCAGAAAGTTTGCAGGGGTCCCCTCCACATTCAGGGTTACCCTAGGCTCAGAGAGGGGGTTCAAGCCCCATCGCCCCTAATCATCTTCTTCAAGAGCCAGGACCTTAGGGGTCTTGCCCTTCTTCTTTGGGCAATCTCGCGCCCAGTGTCCTTTTTCTTTACAATAGGCACACTGATCTTTTTCCAACCGGCGTCTCTGTTCTCCATTCCCATTCGGACTAGGTCTTCTGTTGCCCAGGTTCCCTGTCTGTCTAGGCCCTGTTCTCTCTCTCTCTCTCTATCTCCTACAACTGTGGCCAGTATCCTAGTCAAGTTTCTTCCTTGTTTGCAATCCCGCCTGTCCTCTCTCTCTCTTTTCTCTCTTTTCTTTTTCTCTTTTCTTTCCTGTTTCTCTTCCTCAATCTCTCTCTTATGATACACTTTCTCTGCCTCTCTAACAAGATTCCTATAAAGGCCATAGCCACAGCCGCTCGTTGTCCCTCAGAGGTGGGTCAAAGGGAGTGTGCTGCCTGTAGGCCTCCATCAACCTCTCAAGGAATACGGACGGTGGCTCAACAAGACCCTGAAGCACTCCTCTTACCTTGGCCAAATTGGTGGGGCGCCGAGTGCACCTCTGAGACCTGCCACTAGAGTCCGGCGGAAAAACTGTCGGCCGCTCCCTACCTGCAGCCATGTTGAAGTCCCAATCTGGTCGATCAAGGGAGAACCCAGCATTGATCTCATTCGGGAGGGTAGTGGGGGTCCCATTGTCTCCTGGGACATTCTTCTGTGCCTCCAAGGGAATTCTCTCCCTCTCCTCTGTAGTAAAGAGAACCTGCAAAAGCTGCTGGCAATCATCCCAGGTGGGTTGGTAAGAAAACATCAGGGATTCCATCAAACCTGTAAGACTAGTAGGGTTCTCAGAAAAAGACGGGTGGTTAGCTTTTTAATTATATAAATCAGCCGAGGAGAAAGGCCAATATTGTAAGGGTTGAAAAGCTGGTGGGTCCACGGGGGCCCCGACCGTTCAGAGGGGTAGAGCCACAGTGGAATCGGGTCCCTCTGGACTCAACCCTCTCTGGCTCTGAGTGCCAGTTGCCGGCCCTCCCCCCTCTGCTCCTCATAGTTCCGGGCTCGGGCCGGAGCCGGGGCTGGTGTGGGGATGCCTGTGGTGGCTGGGGGTAGGGGGTGGCCGCAGCGGGCTCGGGCACTCGGGTGACTCCTCCATCTCAGGATAGATCTTAGGTGGAGCCGAAGGTATTGTTTCCGAAGTTGGCTTTTGTTTTGATTTAGGCTCTGTGCCATGGAGAGCCAGGGCTCGGGAGCCTGGCTTCCTTTCTCTCATCCAAGGTTTTACCCATGGGGGTGGGTTCTGGACCAGGTCTTGCCAAACAGTAATGTATGGCTGTTGATCGGGATGAGACCCTGGTCCTTCCTTAAAGACAATAGCTTTTACCTCAAAAATAATGGTTCAGTCAAAAGTCCCTTCGGGTGGCCACCCGACGTCAAAAGTAGGCCACTCCGAAGCACAAAAAGTCTGTCACGGTCTCTTTTTAACCGCAACTGACAAATTATGAGCCCTAGTTCTAACTTCAGTCCAATGATCCAGTGTCAAACTTAGAGGAGTCGTTACAGTCTGTCCCATTGTCACAAGTAACACAAAACACAAACACAAGATACACAGAAAAACACTACGAAAAATCCTTCTCAATCTCAAATGCCGGCACCACTCCAGAGAAACAGACGACCGGGAGGTCTCTCACGTCCCCTCTCTCAAGAGGACCACTGTATCCTCCCTGGCACCCAGATGGGACCCTCCCAGGAGTCCCTGGGGTCCCTGTCCTCCTGGGACGTCTCCCAGGGCTACAGCCGCTGATCCACTAGCACGTCTGCCTGATCACCCATCCGTCTCCTCAAGAGATGGAAACAGCTGTCAAACTGAAAACAACCTTCGCGAAGCCAACTTTTAACTTTTTCACAAACCATATAACAGGACCAGACAACAGAGACAAACCCAGGACACAGAGACAGAAATCTCATAAACCAGACAACAGAAATAGGCCCAAGACACAGAGATCTCACCTCCAAGTGGGTTCTTGTGGAGATTGGGATGGCCGCAAATTCCCGGCCAACGCACCAAATGAAAGACCCGGGGGAGGGAATTCCGTCTCCCGACTCCCGACACTCAGGATATCACGGCCACCCCCAAAACTCACAAGAGACCATCTTGATGCAATTGCAAGAGGTTTATTTTGGGGGGGGTCTCAGTGCACTGAGGGTGCAACTCATATCCCACGCAGGGGTAGGAGCCACAACCCCCAGTTGTCTGAGAGTAAAGATTTTATAGGGGAGCACCACAGATTAAGGGGGTGGGGGAGATCACAGGTGGAAAGTACCAGCCCAGCCCATTAGTCAGCAGGAAACATCCTACACCTGTTTTTTTTTTTTTTCAGGAATGAATTTAATCTTACTTCACCACTGGTTCCTGAAAACCTGGGGGCCCAAGATGGTCATCTGCTTTGTGGCCAACTAGTTCCTGGAGCCTGGGGCTCATGACCCGTATGACCTACATTTTTGGTTCCACCCTTTTTTATGGTCAGCTAAGTTCCTGGAACCTGGCAGCTGGCCTGGCTCTACTGCTGATTTATGGGGTCTTTTAATAATTTTCCATTCCCTTCATGTCCATTAAAGGATATTTTCCAGTAAAAAGCATGTTTACCACATGTGACAGATTTCCAGCTGTCAAAAACATATCATGTGCTCCTCCATCAGGATGTTTTTCATGTTCCTCTCATGAGTCTGTTTTTCAGTGGAGCACTAAACACCCCCACATCCCATGCTTGAGACAAAAAACACATTCATTTAACACAACAGTTTCTTTGATTCTAAAGAAATCAAAACTGCCACCACACATTCCCACTCAGTTAGGGGTGATGGAAGCACCTTCTTGTGCACCTCTGACTCACCTTTGCTAGCTGTTAACATTGTGTGCTAGTAGGTCATCAGCTCCTGCCAGCCTTACCAGTCACAGGGCTGACGGGATGATCTATTATGTATTCTAAATGTTAATTTATTGCTCCCAGAGGCCTCCTTACTAGACGAGACCATAGCACATACATCAAGTGATGCTGTTACTTTGCTTGTTAACCATTGTCTCTGATTGGCTTTAATAAAATGCTGAGGCCTGTGACTGGGCAGAGAGAGAGGTAGGCTGGCTTAAGGTGCATGGGCTTTTTTGGGAGAGGAGAGTATCCAGGGAGAATCATGGGAGGAGAAGAAAGGAGAGAAGAAAGGAGAAGACACCCATGGGCTAGATAGAAGAACATCATTCCATGTGGCCTGGAACATCCGCATAGTATGGATAATAACAGTCCATGAGACGTATATATATACTGAGCAACTTTCCTCTGCATGCAGAGCTCTCATATTTATTCTTCTTCCCTGTATGCCTAAGGCAATGTGAACAAGTGACTGTGGACCATGACCTCTAGAATCATGAACTTGAATAATCTTTACTCCTCCTTAGGAAAAGTGTAGCAGTGATGGAAAGCTAAGTTTCACTGAGTCTAAAATCTACTCTCTCTTTTTTAAATGATTTTTTAATTTCTCTTATTTTATGTGCATTGGTATACTGTCTACTTGCATGTGTATGTGAGGATGTAAGATCCCCTGGAACTGGAGTTACAGACAGTTGTGAGCAGCCATGTGGGTGCTGGGAATTGAACCCTGGTCCTTTGGAAGGCCAGCCAATGCTCTTAACCTCTGAGCCATCTCTCCAGCCCCAAAATGCACTCTTCTTCCCCCCCCCCAAATGACTATCCAATTTGTGCTGTACTATTTATTAAGTGGTTCATCTTTCCCCTATTAATTTCCCCATATGCTACATCCTTATACACATGTGATTTTTTAAAAATTTATATGTACTTATTGCTGGTAGTACTGAGGATTGATTCTTGGGTCTCATGCATCCTGGGCAAGCACTGTGCGACTGGGCTATATCCCCAGCCCCGAGTGCTTTATTTCTTAGTTTTCTATTCTGTTCTGTTCTTCTGGTCTTGCCTAGTTATACATGTACAAATGCACACAAGGCTTCTTAACTGTCATTTTGAATTTATGATTTTGTGTGTGTGTGTGTGTGTGTGTGTGTGTGTGTGTGTGTGTGTGTGTTTGTCTGTCTGATGAATGACACAGGATTGTAAACACCTTGTGCTTTGGAAGTACTATTTTGATTCTCAAAGTAAGGTCAGATTAAAGTCAGACACCAGAGCTGCCTCTGTCTACCCTGGTTATGCTCCATGTCTATCCTGCAGTTCAGAGTTTGGTTGTGTGTTTTACATATGCTTAGAATGTTTTATCAGCCATGTATGCTTGCTCTAGACCACACAGGTGGCTATATATAAAATCAAGGAAAGCTTGATTTTACCCATATCTGCAACATAGGAACAATCACCAGCATCCATAGAGTGGCTATCTTTTATTATCACACTCTAAATATTCTTTCTGTAAGGAGGAAGATAGTGCCATCTTAGTTCATTTTTTGTGGTTGTCAAGACAAGGTACAAATGGGGTAAATTAAATGAACTTCAGCTCACACAAGAAATGGTGGAAAGACAATTCTTCTTTTGTTTTTAGTTAAGTTTTGTTTCTCCTTTCTTTCTTTCTTTCTTCTCTCCGCTGGCTTCATAGAGAGCTGCAGAAATGCTAGAGAGAGGTTGCACGACCCTTCTCCTGTGTCTCCAAAGGTTACATCAGATGTTAGCGCTGGGGGAGATGACTATAAGAACTGCACAAGATGAGAAGGTCTGTAATGTGTGAAAGGAACCAAGCTGTCTGATGTGACTATTTTGGAACTTGTAGTCTATTAATGGTTTTCATGTACCAGGAGATTGCTTAGACTGGTAAACCCTGGATATTTTGAAAAGTTTCCACTCTTAAGACAGTAACAGCTGCCTATCCTCCACCCTCAGCCTTGTGGTACGCAGCTGTGTATATTTTCTTGAGACTTTTTGTTGTTGCTGTTTTTATTTAAGACAGGGTCTCATGTAGTCCAGGATAGCCTCCAACACTATATCTCAGACTGGTCAGTGAACATGTGATCCTCCTGCCTCAATCTCCTGAGTGCTTCAAAACAAAACAAAACAATGAAACCTTCTTTGCCAATGTGTTGGATTTTCTTCTCATTCTTTCTTTCTTTATTTTTTCTTGGGATCATTGATATTTCTGAGTTGACACTTTATTGGCACCAAGTCTGGCGTTTATGAATACCAAGAACTCACTACAGTGTCTCTCTTGGAACCTAAGGTTCCAGTCTGCCTTTTGTCATATATACATTATCACATACATATACATACACACACCCACACATTTTAGCTTACTTTGCAGGAAGCATTCATTTACCTCACCTTGTTCTGGGATCAGAACCACATGGAGTAGGTTTAAATAGCATTTGTGTCAGGTTTAGAAAACAGATTAAAAAAGCTGCCAACCTACAACTGACTCTTTTTCTTTCTTTCAAGTATTCTACAATTATCACCAAAGGTACTATGATTTTATGTCCCAAAGTCACAAGAAAATGTCAAGGACAAAGATTGAGATATCAGATGGAAGATCTAAATGCACTTCTAGGGAATGTAAAGGGGCTCATTTACTCAAAGGAAAACAGAACAAAACAAAACAATAGCGTGTAAGCAATATCTGTTAAGGCCCGTGAGGGTGGCTTGCACCTATAACCACGGCACCGGGGAAACTGAAGCAGGAAGATCAGGGTTTCAAGGCTTGGCTGGTCTACACAGAGAGACCACCCACCATAGCCACTCATTTGGCCGAGGACTGATTCATTTCTGGGAGCTTAATAATAAATATCCCCTTGTGGAAAGGACCTCATAGCCCATTGGATTGGGGCTTTTTTCCCCCCTCCCAAATTTACACACAGAGAGTTCCAGAGAAATGTACACTCATAGGTCTACTCAAGTTGTATCATGTGTGTTAGCCCAGGCCTTACAGCTGGCATTGCAGCTGGCTTTGTTAGTGTTTAATGGAGTGTCAGCCATCCCGAAGATGGCAAGCTGGCAATGAGATCAAATATAACTTGGCTTCTTTAAAAAGAAAGAAAGAAAGAAAGAAAGAAAGAAGGAAGGAAGGAAGGAAGGAAGGAAGGAAGGAAGGAAAGAAAGAAAGAAAGAAAGAAAGAAAGAAAGAAAGAAAGAAGGAAGGAAGGAAGGAAGGAAAGAAAGAAAGAAGGAAAGAAAGAAAGAAGAAAAAAAAAGGAAAGGAAGACAAGATATCTCAGCCCAAGCCATTCTCTGTAAAATTTAAGATCCAGGCCAGCCAAGTGATTCTACCCAAGAGACATTATCACATTCTTCTTTTGGAAAGCAGCTAAAACCACTATGGGATTGTTGGCATTCACATCAAGTCCTCCTGAAAAAAAAAAAATTCTTATGTACTCCCACTTTCTAACTCTGACTTCCGTTTCCTGTTTGTCATATTTGTAAAGTTGTTTGGAAAAAGAAGACTAAGTTTTAATTTCTAAATCTCCAATTTAGAATTATTTTCTGATAAAGATAATGAATCTGAGAGAAATCATATTTGGTATATATATATATATATATTTTTTTTTTTTTTGTTTTTACACCAGAGAAAGAAAACCCAAAAGAAAAACAAACCCAATAGATTATGGTAGTAACCTCAGACTGACTTTAAGAAACCACCATTTTCTCCTTCAGTGAGCAGCAAATTGATACAAGATTGTGAGTTTGAGGGTAGCCTGGGCTACATAGGGAGGTCCAGGCCAGTTTGGGTTATATAGTGAGACTGTCTCTTTTAAACAAACAAACAAAAACTAAAACAAGCAAACAACACCCTCAACCCTAAACCAAACAAAACTCCCTACAATATTTTTATTTATTTAAATACCTCCTGGGTATTTTAATACCTCTTGGGTATTCATGAAAAGCAGAGAGAGAGTGAGCAACACCCTTCCTTTCCACATGTTTCTTCACATAGATGCTATGTGAAAAAGACAAAAATAATTTAATGTGTTTATTCTACTTAATCCACCTCGTTAGAAACATCTGTTTCTTTTAGATCTTTCCCTAGTTTATATGGCGGTCTGACACAATTCACTGACACAAACACACCTTCCTTCCTTCCTTCCTTCCTTCCTTCCTTCCTTCCTTCCTTCCTTCCTCCCTCCCTCCCTTCCTTTATTTTATTTTGATGTGACATTTGGGAAATGGAGAGGGCTTTTCCTCTTCTACTCTGCTTTTCTGAGGCCGGAAATGGAGTAGATTAGCATGCCATCTGAAGGAGTGTGGATATCCGCTCTGAGCTTGCTTGGTTAAACATGAGGCTTTATGAATTATGGAAGCCACTTCTGATAGGAGGAGGCTTGAATCTGAGCTAATCACTGGAGTCCAGCCATCTACAGTTCTCAAGGGAACAGCTTAAACTGAATGCCTAGTTGGGTCATCGATCTAAATAAAAAATCGTTCTTTTGTTAAACTAAAGGGACCATCTGCTTGCTTAATCACAATTTAGAATGGTTGTCGCTGTCTAGACACCTCTTTACTAATTAGAAGAAGCTTGAACTTCAGGTTAAATAAAGGCTAATTTTATCTGGATTCGTGTATGGGTTATTTCATTTGCTTAAACAATCTGGGAGGAAATAGATCAAATTTGGTATTATTTAAAGTTAAGAAAGATAGGCTATTTAGAATCTGGATTGATATTTGACTTTTGCTGAGAACCTTTGAGCACTCCCAGATGAATTGTTTTATGTTTTTTCTTGTCTTAGCTTGGTAGAGGGATGGGTGTGTTTATAATTCACTGTTTAATTTTAGAAACTGGCAGTATTTGTTCTTACTAAGCAATATATATATATATATATATGTATATATATATATATATAATAATGGATCCAGCAGGAGGACAAGGTGAAGTTTAGAAGTTTAGTGCCAGTGTTGAGAGTCTGTTGTGCATGACTAAGTGTGGAGTGGACTCAAGAATGAAAGCAAACAAATACAGCTCTAGGAGAATACTTCTAGAAAAATTGAGGAGCAACATGGGTATAGAGAGGGGCTCTTCTCAAGATGGACAAAACTAGTGGTGTGTCACCCCATACTTTCCTGTGTCCTGTGTCTGTCTGGGACAGAGTCAGAAGCAAAGCCAGCTTGTTCCCATTCCACCCCTATGCAACTGCAACTTGCCCCTTAAAGCTTAAGACTTTAAATTTGACAAATCAAAAATTTTGACTGAGCTGCAGAAGTAAGGTTACATATAATTTAGAGAGGAAATTCTTTTTATTTATTTTTTAATTTGTACTTTCAGGCTAGTGGTTCCACTGGAGCTCTGTGGAGCCTAAGAATAGGATACCGGGTATCATGCAAGTATTCCAACACTATGGAGCCTGGAGTGGAACAGTATAAATGGAGGCCCAAGAACTATTCCCTAGTTTAGTGCTACAGACATGGTTCATGTGTGTATCCTGTGGGGACCCAACCTGTAGCCCCTCCATACTACCCTATTCACCTTGACACCCATGGAGGAAGAAGACCACATATGTCTAGAAACTGGGCTTGGGACCACATAGAGAATTTTAAGGCCACTGGATCTAAAACGTGTTCTAGGATAGAGGTGCCTCTAACTGTGAAGAGGAATTCAGTGACAGGAAGGACAGATACAAGGCCCTAGGAAGGCCTCTGCATTTGGTACAGAAACAGGAAACTGGAAAGACTTAACTCAGCAGACAAGAGATTGAGCATGTCTCTTGGATAAATCATAATAAACTGAATAAATGTTCCATCTTGGAGGCTATTGAGCAGTGGTTCTCAGCCTTCCTAAAGCTGCAACCCTACTTCCTCATGTTGCAACCCTACTTCCTCATGTTGTAGTGATTCCCAAACAATAAAATTATTTTCATTGCTATTTTATAACTGTAATTTTTCTACTGTTATGAATCGTAATGTAAATATCTGTTTTCTGGTGGTCTTAGGTGACCTCTGTGAAAGTGTTCTTTGACCTCCAAGAGAACTGCTGCTCTAGAGCAATATGGAAATGTTTACTCTGGGAAGTATCCTCCATGAATTAATCAGGCTGCTAAACTGAACAGAAACTTAAGATCTGTGCCAAGGACTTGATCTGCTAATGTTTGAGCATATCTGCATTTAAATGTAGCTTCTGGAATGTTGCTGCAGAATTGTTAAATTATTTCATAATTTTTGTTTACCATTTATAATTTTATAATTTTATAATTTACCATTTATGATTTTACAACAGTAAAAATTATTTGGTATTCTGTAGTGACTGGATAAATAAATTATAGTATGTTCTTGTGTTGAAATATCACATACTTGATATGAAGAATGAAAAGCTGCAATGGTACCATTTCAGAATCCTCCTTGAGAAGTACTTTAAGTGAAATTGAGAAACGTGGGTTTCCCCTTCCCTCCCCTTCCTGTTGGCCACCGGCCCATGAGGGCGAGAGGAGCAGAGGTGGGGGACAGGGTTCTGATGGCCATGAGGACGATGGACTGACTTCTGGGAACAGCTTCAATGAGACAGCTCAACTTTCTTTGTGGTGAACAAGGGTTATATAGATCTTTGGGGCTATGGGTGGGTAGGGCTGATTGGTCATAATATGATACCTAATTATCATATGGGTGGGAAGGGCTGATTGGTCATAATATAGTACATAATAATTATGACATGGGTGGGAAGGGCTGATTGTTCATAGTACAACACCTAATTCTGAATCATGCAGCACTTTCAGGAAGCTCTGTGCAAAGTCATCCTCCAGATAAGATCAGGCAGAGAAGAGGAGGCACTGCTGAGAAAGAGAGTCCTCCATTTTGTGGCAAGCTCCAAGAGCTATCTGGACATGGTGGGCTGTAACCTTAATAGCAGGATCTTCCAACAGAGAAATTTATATTCAACATATTCCTACTGGAATAAAACACTAAAAACTTTGTAGACACAAAAAAACCAAGACTACCTGGGAAGATTACAAATGATTGTACAAGGTACCCACTTCTCAAAGTGAGGCTTCTGAAATGTCAAGTGTCCTCTCACATCAGTGTGCCTGTTGATTTCTGTTCTGTTAGTTGGATTTTAATGCTTTATTTTTTTCGACTTCTTGCTTATAATCACACAAATGAATTACTACCACAGATTTTAAAAAATGATCCTAGATTGATTACATTTAACTCCAGGCACAGGCAAATTGTTTAGATTGTAGCTTCCTTAATTGGCATTTAAATTCACTTTTAACTGTGACTTAACTCCTGAAATTACGATTCATTGGAATTGGAGAAATTCCCTTGATTTATGCATAGAGTTTTCATGTGCCCTTTGCAATGCCTTATTCAAATTAGTAAGTAATCAAATTGCCAAGTTATGTTTATATAACTTGGAGTTCTAATTAGTTTAGGATGTAGCTCATTTTATGTGATGCTGAATTACAAGCCAAAAGGAGTGTTGTAATTTTTAATTAAATGGTTATCTTAGATCAGAGAGCTACTGATTTTTTTTCTTTACCTTCTGCTTTTTTGAATTTGAAATCTCCTTGTTTACTCTAAAAAGCCAGATTCTGTGTATCTGTTTCTTGAATTTTGACATCCCCCACCAGGAGTTATCTGATGGAAGATTGTGGGGGTTGGGTAGGGGGTGTAGATATTTTGTAGGTAGACCTTTGATTGACTTGAAACCTGTTTATCTTTTAAAGTTTGGCAGGTTTCAGAGTAGGGTCTGAACAACCTGGGTTTTGAAGTTAGACCAGGATTAGAATCTTTATGCACTAATGAATAATTATTTTATATGACTTACTAGGTGTGCATATTAGAAATTAAAAATTCTAACAGTTGGCTCACATGTAAAGTAGATACAATCTTTTTCCCACCAGAGAGTAGGAGAAATAATAAAAACAAATACCTAAAGGGTTTGGGAGGTATCTGGCATTTTTGTTTTCCAATTTGGTCTTTAACTTAATGTGGGACTTTACTTTGAATACTCAACACTGTCTCAGTATCATTCAAAATTTCATTTTCCAGATAACTTTTCATTTTTGTTGTTGTTTGATACAAGGTCTCATGAAGCCAGGGCTGGTCTTGAAATTGCTATATACATGAGAATGACTTAAAAATGTTGTATTCTTTTGCCTGCACCTCCCTAGTGCTGGGATTACAGGCATGAGCCACCATATCTGACTCCAGGTAACTTCTCAATAAATGCATTTAGGGTCCATAGGGAAGTGGCGATGGGTGTATGATCGATATACATTGTATCCACGTGTCTTGGCTAGTTTTATGTCAACCTGACACAAGCTAGAGTTATCTGAAAGGGGGGATCATCAGTTGAAAAGTGCCTCTCTAAGATCCAACTGTAGAGCATTTTTTGTGGTGTCATCCCTGGACTGGTGGTCCTAGGTTCTATAAGAAGGCAGGCTGAAGAAACCATGGAGAGCAAACCAGTAAGCATCACCCCCCATGGCCTCTGTATCAGCTCTCGCCTACAGGGTCCTTCCCTCTTTGAATTCCTGTCCTGACTCCTTCCATGATGGACTACAGTGTGGAAGTGTAGGCCAAATAAGCCATTTTCTCCCCAACCTGCCTTGTAGTCATGGTGTTTCATCACAGCAATAGAAACCCTAACTATGACATCATGTATGAAACTTTCAAAGAATAAGTAAGAGTATTATAAAAAAAAATTAAAGCATATGTCACAGAATGGTTGACTATGGTAAAGAATAATTGATATTTTATGGTTTGACAATTTCCTTCTGCTCTGTACATCTGCGTGTCTACTGTATAGTAATAATGATCGATATTTATAAGTACATCCGAAGCACAAGGATCTTTACAGGTCATTAAAGATAGTATAAGTCATGTGATTTCATCCTTAAGCAGTATTATTACTAAAGGTCTTTCTTGCCATCATTATTATTATTATTATTATTATTATTATTACATGTGTGTCTGATAGGTGTGGGCATGCATGGATGCCATGGCATGGATGTGGACATCAGAGGATGGCTTTGTGTAGCTCGTCCTCTCCTTCCACCTTGACTTGGGTTTTAGGAATGGAGCCCAGGTTATGATGCTTATGTGACAAATGTTGAACTATCTCTCTGGCCCAGTATAAAAATCAGAAATCCAAAATCACAATAAAATTCTCTAATCAATTGATTTGGTTTCCTTTGAGGAACAGGCAAAATTTCCATAGTTTAATCCTACATGTTTGTGTGTGTGTGTGTGTGTGTGTGTGTGTGTGTACTCACACTCACTCAGCTGTCCATATGCACATGGAGGCCGGAAGAAGGCTCCAGATCCCCAGAGCTAGAGTTATAGGCTGCTGTGAGCTCCTGATGGAGGTGGTGGAAACAACTCAAGTCCTTTGGAACAACAAATAGAGATCTTAACTGCTGCATTGTCTAACCAGTCCCTGCAAACTGCTTTTAACAATGGTAAATCGATCTGTCTACCTACCTATGTGTTATTGAGATGGACATCCTTTCTGTATAAATTATTCCAGGTAGCCAGAACAATTTAAAATTATAAAAAGTATCATACATTATCCAGTGTCAAGCTCTGTGAATTTTTCATCTGATCTCATTTAACACTAACAGACATCATGCAACATGTGTAATATTACCTCCATTTTGTAGGTGGAGAAACTCGGGAGGGGTGGGGGAGGGAAAGAAGTCATTCAAGACCACAGGAAGTAGAGGGCCCAACCCACACTTGAGGCCATAGTCACCTCCATCAAAGCCTGGGTTCTTTTTCAGTCCTGTAGCAGCCTGCTTGTAGGAGCCCCTCCTCCCTGGGCTCCTCCACCCCTGGGGGACTCTGCCTCTTGGAGAGGACTTAGCTTAGCTCTTTCCTGCTAACCCTGTCAGCTTTCTTTTCTAACCCGTCTCCATTGCAGCCTCCAGTTCCCAGAAACACTTTCTACCAGGGACCCCCACGGCCACACTAGGCTGGGACTCGGGGCTCGGAGATCTATGTGGAAGGGGAGGCAAGAAGGTTGTAAGAGCCAGAGGTGATCGTCAGCGCCAGGGAGATAGTGTCTTCCAGACACAATAGGACCAGTGCACATATGAACTCACAGAGCCTGGGAGCACACACGGGGCCCGCACAGGTTCAAGTCAGATGGGGTCCCAGTGCTGAGAGGGTGAAGTGGACTTGAGCTCCCACTCCTAACCAAGAAGCTGTCTGCAGTCGATACCTACTTGCCAAGGAAGAATTAGTTTTCTGCAATGGAGGCTCACTGGCATATTAACTACACTTCAGGACAGGCCTCATGTCCAGGAGCAGATGGCCAACACAAAACGAACTCCATCGTATTTTTGTGCACTTTTTGTCTCATATTGCTTTGTTTGGGCATTTTTTGTCTTAATTGGTCTTCTGCTTACACATTTTGGTTTCTGTCTGTGGTTGTGTGTGTGTGTGTGTGTATTTATTTTTGTTTGCTTTTTAAAGAGAGAGAGAAAGGGCAGGGAGTTGGGTGAGTGGGGAAAATCTGGGAGGAGTTATAGGAGGGGAAAAGCATGATCAGAATATATTGTATGAAACTTTTGTTTTTTCTAGAAAAAAAATCTTTAGGGGCTGGAGAGATGGCTCAGTAGTTAAGAGCACTAGCTGCTCTTCCAGAGGACCTAAGTTCAATTCCCAGCACCCACATGGCAGCTCACAACTGTCTGTAACTCTAGTTCCAGGGAACCCAAAACACCAATGCAAATAAAATAAAAATAAATAAATTACATATAAAAAGGGCTTTAAAATCATCTTAAAGAAAGAAATAAAAAAGCTTAGATTCTTTACTGCCACACAGTTTAAGATTGCTATTCAATACCAGGCATCTCCTATGTGTTTTCCTTATGACTTTTTGGTCAACTCCTTTGCTTGGGTGTTTCTGTGCTAAGAACATTGGCTGTGCCTTATATTTTATGTATGTAATACACAAATGAGAGCATTTCAGTGTGAGGTGGGGTGTAGTGGTAGCAGCAAAACAATGCCACGTCTTTGAGGTTGATGGGGAAAGGGCCGTACCATCATCACCGTCGTTACTGAAGATGGGATCTGCCGTACTGGAGTCCATGGTGAATCATCCCATACACCATGGCATCTCACATCAGTTACAAATAAAAGCAAAGGATGAAAGAGGGCTTGCTACTCATTTCTACAGAGAAATGACTAGCAACGTGGTTCATGGATGAAAAGGTATGTGAACTTTTAGATGGGAAGATACCATCTAAGTTGGCAGCATCTACATATTATACATGTGCTATGTGCATTTTATTTTGTAGTGTGAGACTCATGGCATTTAATTTCCTGTGACATCTGCAACCCAAAATAATGTAAAGAACAAGTATATCTAAATTTAATATTACAAAGAGCAATTTTCAAAAAAAGACGAAGTTGAAAGAGATGGTTGGAGATAATTGATGTGAATACAGTTGCCATTTTATGCCAGCTGCTCATAGTGAAGAGCAGCTGACTCATTAGTGACATCCTATCCTTTGACAACTTAATGTCTAAGGTCCCAATCCCACTTCTGTGCAGTGGGGATAGCAACATGTACCTCCCAGGGTGGCTATGGGGATAGTACGAGGAGAATAGAATTATTGGTATAAAGCACAGATTATCTAAATAGGGCTTAGAGTATTGTACTTGGTCCATGGGTGCTTATACGTGACGAGAGAGCTCTGTTGTGGTTTGGATTTTAACCCCTGTCCCCGGCTCATGTGTTTGAATATTCAGTCCATAGCTGGAGGTGCTGTTTTTGGAAATTGCACAACTTTCTGGACATGGGGCCTAGCTGGCAGATGTTAGGCCATAGGAGTGGGACCAGAGGGTTATGGCTGGCCTTGGTTCCACAGAGCATGAATGAGCTGCCATGGACATGCCTCTGCCGAAGCTTCCACCCACCATATCTGTCCTACCACGATGGATTTTATTCTTTCAAACTGTGAGCAGAAATAAGTACTTCCTCCCTCAAGTTGCTTCTTGTCAGGTAATTGGTCATAGAGATGGGAAAAATAACCAATACAAGCTTCATATACCTGAAAACTCAAAATAGTGTTAGCTAAGATAATATTGCCAAAAGCAAGACAAAGATAGAGAGAAAACCACCAAAATGTTAAGTTAGTTTTAAGTGAATTTGCATCAAAACACAGGGGGAAAGTGTGAAGAGAGAGCAGCCCTTGGCGTTCAAAACAGTTCTGCAGGCTCATGGAGGCTGAATGGAGAAGTGGTGCTGGAAGCAGCTCTCCAGGTCTGTGGAGGCAGAGCGAATCAAGGGCTGAGGGGCAGTGTGAGTGAAGCAGCTGCAAAAAGTATCCAATTCTGCTTCAGAAGTTCTTCAGAAAAAGGAGTCAGATGCTCCAGTGTTTAATTGTACAAATGACTTCTTCAGGGGGTATCCCTGCTGCTGGCAAAACCTCACTTACCACAGTAAGGAGCACACAAGGGTCCTTGTACTAGAAAATGTATTAACCTGTGATGGCGAGTAGCAGGTGGAAAGGAGGGAAAACTGAAAATGGTGCAGAGGTCCCCTTGCTCACTTGGCAGTTACAGATGGCAGACACGGTCCTTGGCTTCGAACAAAAGAGAGAGTTCTTGGCCTCCTTTAAATAAAAGTGTTGGTCAAAAGAAAGCTTTCCTGGTCAAAATTTTCCAAAAAGAGACTAAAATGAGAATATTTTTCAAATAATAATAATAAAAAAATCTTCAAAACTTGAACCTAAAGATTAGTATTATAAGTTAGCTATTTTCTTAGTGGAAGGTATATTTCCTAGCACAGGGCCAAGCACACCGTAGAGCTTACATGTTTTTCTCTTCTATCTTTTCATGTTTTTCTCATTCAATAAGCAGTTTAGAGCTTGTTGCTGAAGATGTCACACACACTGTGGCCACAGAACATAGAGAAATCAAGTTGGTACTGACCAGGAAGCTTCCTCCTTGATGCTATGTTCTCTCTCTCTCTCTCTCTCTCTCTCTCTCTCTCTCTCTCTCTGTATATGTATGTATGGATGTGTGTTCAAGAATATTATTCAACTGTGAGCTACAATAATAACTTATATAGTATGAGTGCAATAGTGGCATGAATGTTATGGGGGTAACAAACTACTTTCACAAATTTGATTAACGATCTATACCATAGGAAGAAATATTACTGTAAATCTGGCCATAAGCCTATGGAGAGCCCATTGTCCCCAAGGGTAAACCTCCTGCTGTTATTGTGCTAAAAAGGGCACAGTAGCCATCTTCTCTAAATATATATATATATATATATATATATATATATATATATATATATATA
>CAJQZJ010001006.1:3994411-4042442 GCA_907164525.1 Lophiomys imhausi
ACACACACACACACACACACACACACACACACACACACACACACACACATTTTGTTTATTTGTTTTTGTAGTGCTGTTGGTTCGATCTGGGGTTTAGGAATCCTGAGTGTCAACTGAACCACACTTCTAGTCCATACCTTATGGACCTTAACTTCTCTGTTTGAAGAAACAAATGTTTATCTTCAAAATGGAGACTAGTAAGTGTGGAAGAAGCACCTATTTTAACTGCAGGCATTGTAAGGGTCTGCACACTGTGAGTGTGATTTATAAACTCCCTGAATCAGGTGGAGGAAAAAAAAAAAAACCAAAAAACCTTTTGAAGCAGTGGATGGGTGCTCCTAGCTTCGGATACTGTGATCTAGGCAACATGTGGATGTGGTGAGGAATGCTGGTAGGGGTGAGTTTGAGCTTCAAGGATGCTTATGTAGAGTTCCCCTGCTGGCTCAGTAGTAAAGATAGAATAGACTCCAATCTACAGCTTGTGGACAAAGGATGGTAGAAATCAAATCTGTAGCAGAACCTGTGGTGTGGAAGCTCACTTTGGAATGAAAATGATTTCAGAATGTGGCCCTGTTTTGGTGTCATTTGCCGCATTCTGAAGCATTGCATCATGTGGAAGTTTCATTTGCAGTCCTCAGGGCCCACTTTTCATTGTGAGGGTCTGTTTGCTCACTGGTGCTATTGCAAAATGTGTCAGCAAACTTGCTGACCCTGCTGTTGTCAGGACAGGGAGGGAAAAGCCCAAATGGCAGGGCTAATTTGTGAAGTGGCCGGAAGGCCGTGCCTGTCTTCTTTTCTGTCACTCCTATTTTTTTTTTTTTAGTATCTCTCTTTTCAGTGATTTTTAATGTTTCTCCTGCTATATTCCTTTTATTTTCTGTATCTCTTTTTTTTTCTTCGTTTCCGGAATCCACCTTGTCTTGGTTTATTTTTATTTTATCTTGCTTCTCTTTATATAATCATTTCTGTCCTGCCTTCTCTTTTTAGCCCTCTAGGCTTAGAATTCTCTCACATTCCTCTTCCATGCTTGCTCAGCTGCCTCCTCCTCAGTCTTTGTTTTCACTTTGTTTTTCCTTCTTTCTTAGCAGTATTTACTGCATTTGGCCTGTCTCTGTCTGTCTATCTGTCTGTCTGTCTGTCTGTCTGTCTGTCTCTCTCTCTCTCTCTCTCTCTCTCTCTCTCTGTGCATGTGTGTTATGTATGTGCTCATGAAGATGTTTCTGAGTGTGCATGTATGTGTGTGCATGTAGAGGCCAGAGGTCAATCTTGGATGTCTTCTTCCGCCTTATATTTGGATACAGGTCTCTCACTGAACCTGGAGTTCATTGATTTGGCTAGACTGGTGGGCCAACGAACCCCAGAGATCCTTGTGTCTCTGCTCCCCACCCCACCTCCACCCCTGCACTGGGATTAAAGACATGGGCCATTACACCTAACTTCTTACATGGGTGCTAGGATCTGAACTCAGGTCCTTATGCTTGGCCAGCAGGCACCTTACCTACTGAGACATCTCCCCAACTGCATAGATACTATATAATTTAAATTCCTCCTTGGATTCTGAAAAAGAGAGGATACTTCTAAGCTAATACACTATATCCTAGAATGCTTCTTAGAAATGAGGTATAACTTTCCCAGTAAATACAGGCAACTAAAGACTGCTGAGAACAGGAGAAGCAGCCTTCCCCAGAGATGAGCTTCCTAACTGGTTATCCAAGTAGTTAGCCCTAAAATCATGTGCACACAGTAACACTGAACTGGACCTAGCAGGATTATGCATATATATAGGTATTATATATATATTTATAAAACAAAAGAAAAGGAGTCCATGAATTTGAAAGGGATCAAGGAGGGGTGTGATGGGGTTTAGTGGGAGGAAAGAGAAAGGGGGAAATGATGTAGCTATATTTTAACTGGAAAAAAAAAGAACTTTGGCAAGAAGGTTATGTGAATCTAAAATATTTGTCACATTTGTGTCACCAGTACTGGTGAGTCCATTCAGTGATGAGCTACACCTCAGGCAGGTCTTCTTACTTTTCTGGTACTGTGATAAAATACCATGACAAAGCAAATTATATAAGAAAGAGTTGTGGTTCCAAAGGGATGGGGGAGGCATGGCAGCAGGAGCTGAAGAGAGCTCACATCTCAACTCTGAGCATGAAGCAGAGAGAGAAAACTAGAAATAGGAAGAAGCTTATAATTCTTTTTAAAAATATATATTTTTGCTGGGCGGTGGTGGCGCACGCCTTTAATCCCAGCACTTGGGAGGCAGAGGCAGGCGGATCTCTGCGAGTTCGAGGCCAGCCTGGTCTACAAAGCGAGTCCAGGACAGCCAGAGCTGTTAAACAGAGAAACCCTGTCTCGAAAAAACCAAAAAAAAAAAATATATATATATATTTTTAAAGTTTTTTTGAAAAAATTATTTATTTATTATTATTTAAATATTTAATTATTATGCTCTATCTGCATGTACACCTGCGGGCCAGAAGAGGGCATCAGATCACATTATAGATGGTTGTGGTACCATGTAAAGTGTGAATTGAACACAGGACCTTTGGAAGAGCAGTCAGTGCTCTTAACCACTGAGCCATCTCTCCAGCCTGAAGCTTCTAATTCTTAAAACCTTCCTCAGTGGCATGCTTCCTCCAGCAATGCTGGGTCTCCTGAATCTCTATAGACAGCTCTACCAACTGGAGACCAAGTGCTCCAATATCTGAGCCTGTGGGGGACACTCTCAACCATTACAAAGCATATACCTCTATGCTCAGTCTTTCATGTGGGTTTCTTTCTAGGGATTGAACTGGAGTCTTCTTGCTTGCATGGCAAGCACTTTGCTGACAGAGATATCTCCTCAGCCTTTGCTTAGTCTTCTTAAATTTCATTTTCCCTCTAGTAAAATAGAAGATAGCATCTTTCCTGCATAGTTTTTGTGACAATTAAAGATAATATATAGAAAACATCTGGTACTTTAGAAAAACAGCCCAGTACATACTAGACTTATTATTATAATTTTCAGTATCAGTAACTTATTTGCATATCTGAATATGATAATTGTGATTCTTCATTTACAGGTATGTCTATGCTTTAATTACTCTTTTAGAGCTGTGCATATTGGAGTAATGGGGAAAATGAGTTCTTGACATTTACCTCCAGGAGGAAATCAGGCTGGGTAGATGTCATGAGAACTGAAGTCTCAGCAGGAGTGATAGAATCCTCATAGCTTCATGTATGGATGAAAATTTATTCTCATTCTCACATGTAGAAAAAAATCCAACAACCCATCTATATCAGCCACCAAGAAGAACTGAGCTAGGTTTACAAATGACATGTACTTTTTAAAATAGTAGTTTGCATTTCCCCCTTTTAGAATATGGTTTGAGTCACGAGGGCAAAGCCAAAAACTCAATTGCTTACTGACTCAAAAAGTAAGGGACTGTAGACGGTTGATCCAGGTAACTCAGTTAAATCCTCTGGATTGTGGTTAGCTTCATAGACACAACCAGATATGTGCTTCCATGGTGATTCTAAATCTAGCTAAGCTGAAAGTGAAGGTTAACCATTTTGGTTAGAAAGAGAATCGTACCCACAGGGTCATATGTTTAAATGCTTGGTCCCCAGCTGGGAGAACTCTTTGGGAAGGATTAGGAGGTGTGGTCTTGTTGGAGGAAGTGTGTCACTGGGAGTAGTGTTTAAGGTGCTTTGTGGAACAGAGGTAAGTAAGCTCTCAGCTGTTGTTCTAGCACCATGCCTACCTGCCTGCCTGCCTGCAGCCATGCTCTCTGCCATGATGCCTATAGACTCCACTACTCTCTGGAACCATGAGCCCCAAATTAAATGTTTTCTTTTATAAGTTTTCTAGGTTGTGGTGTCTCTTAATAGCAATAGAAAAGTGTCTAAGACAATCATCCCACCAGTAAACACAACCACAGAGAAATTATTGCCCTTGTAAAACTTGCATTCGTGTTTGTGTGTGTGCGGGTGTGTGCCATGGTGGCATTTTACAGAAGCGTCCATGTAATCACACAGTAGGTCAGCATTACTTCCTTAAAAGCTCATCAAGTAAGAGGTTGTGTACGCTTGCGACTGTAGACTTAAGAAGAGTTTATTAAGTTGAATTCCGGCCTTATGCATTTTTGTTTTTTGCTGTTTTGTTTGCTGCTTTGATTGGTGAGAGGTGTGGGCTTTCTTCTGGAAGTATATGTTATGAAAGTAAAGGCCAGCTGACCCCCAAAGGAGACTGAAGTCTCTTTAGAAATTGAAGTGTGTTGTGAGCATTTCCTGGAGAGGAAGATGTAGAGATTTGGAACACTGTGGAGGAGGAGAACTGGAGGGGAGCTTCGGCATGTCCCATGACTCACAGACTCCAGGTGTGTGTCCTGTAATGTGGAGAGAGGCTTGGCCACAAAGCAGAATTCTTACTGAGTTTTGTTTGTGTGGGTATTGGGTAGTTGATGACTTAGTGCTTTAGAGAAATAGCTGAGCAGCTTTCGAATCTTGGGTGAAGGACATTTTTGGATCACTTTTCTTTGTTGCTTTTTGGACCTGGACTCTCAAGCTCTTTCAGAACTCCAGCAGGAAATTTAGATTTAATCTCAAGAGTCAGTGTTTTGTCTGGTGTCTCTTCTAATGTAATGCAGATGTGAGGAGGATGGCTTTATTTGACTTGAAGACTCACTGACTCTGGTCTGCTCCTCTTCTCTTTGTAATGGGAAACAGTCTAACTCCAGTGTTCATTAAACCCTGAAACTACAAGTTGTAATCCTGAGTATGTACATGGAGAGGGGACACATTTAGGCTATTTACATAGATGACAAACCCTTAAACTGTTGCAGTATTTGAGAGAAACTATCTCCTCTTGGGGGGAAAAGCAGAAAAACAAACAGAAATAGAAAAACAAAGTGTTCATTGGAAAAATGCCCCTCGTGAGCATTCTTATTTTGAGCTTTGTTGGTTCTTTACCTGACAGTCTGTAGTGTGGCTGGAATACCACTTTCTAGCATGTTCTGAGTTCACACTGCCAGTACTTTCTCCTGTAAATTACACTGTTTCACAAGTTTCCACAAATCATCTGAGGAGCCCAGCGACTGTCCCCGTGTGCAGGCTCTTCCTGTGCAGTGTATCACCCTCTCTCATCAGCTTGTCAGAGGAGAATAGCATTTGAGCAGTGACCCCCGATGTAGTGAACCCATGGTCACCTGCCGTGCTTAATCATCTCTCCAAGTTTTGATTTCAGCTTGGCGGCAAGTTTATTTAAAAGAGGAAAAACACTGACCGCATAATGTGGACACGTTCTGTGAGCCTCTGTATGTGGCTTATGCATTGTTTCTTTACTGGTCTAGGGACCTCATCTTCTTATACTCTAAAAAGTGCAAGTGCACAAAGTGTGCTCTCTTCAGATGTGTGTGTGACTACAGACGTTTCTGTTCATCTGTGTTACTGAGGAAGACAAACACATACGTATGTCTTCGTGCACTACAGATCTTTGTGGCCTTGCAGTTATGGCTAACCCTGACACAGTCAGAGATGGCCAAAAATGGAATGGTGGCTTCCCCTGGGATGCAGTAGCGACTGGTCAAAGCAACTGCATGTGTTGCGTGAACTTGTCCTGAGGAGACAAGCAGATGTTCATGCAGCCTAGTTAGGGCACCAGTGACAAGCGATCCTACCCAAGTGTAGCGTGGAGAACCAATAAGCTTAAGTGGGGTTCCTCACAGGAGGAACATGGAAAATTTATGGGCAATTACACTACTGGAGGAAACAAAATCCCCCCCTTCCTCAGCGACGCTTAACTGCCTGTGTATCTTCAGGAAGGGGTGGGACCTCATGAGCTTCTCCCTACTAGCAATTGGCAGCTACTTTGACGTCCTCCCGGAGGAGCAAGGCCTTGTGATCCCCTCCCCTGTTCCGTGGTGGGAATCAATGCGTCCAGTCTCTTTCGGGTCTCCTGCAAGTAATTACAGCTGCTGAGAGTTCAAAAGGGTAATGACCATGTCTTGCCTAGAGGACTGCACTCTGCAATGGGGAGCTAGTCAAGGAATTAGTAACTTGGATGGATGGCTGGTCTATATGACCTCCACGGCCCCTTGTAGCATTTAGCTCAGTGCTCTCTGGACTTGCAGTATCTGTAGAACTTGACTATTTAATCAGCCATTTGAAGTCATGTTCACATTTCTTCTGCTGTGTAGCAGTGAACATGCCAATGTTACATGTGCTACATAGCTATGGTGTGTAGAAGCAACAATCTGTGGGAAGCTACATTTAAAATCATTTATTGTTTTGGTACTGAGATTTTCTTTGAAATTTCAAGTTTCTATCATGTGCTCCTTAGGAATGGTAGGCATTTGGTTTAAAAAAAAAATCTCTCCCATATCAGCTGGTACGTCTAAAATAACATATATAGACTATGCTAATGACATTTACTGTGTTAGTGATGCTACTGTTACTGTGGACAGCAACTTAGTATATTTAAATAGTGTATTTAAATTTAACTTTAAATAAAGTTTAAAAAACTTTATTGTTTCGGTAAGTTTTACTTTGGTACAATTTGTAATTAATTTCTCCCTGCATCTTGATTGTCACACACAAGCCTCTGTGAAGCCTCGTCTTTAGCCAGACTCTGCACACCATCTCAGGACAGACCTAACAACGTTGAGTAGAATGTATCGATGGAAAAAGTAAATGGCTGCTGGTTGAGAGCAACTTGAACTAGAAAGCCAGATGTGAAACTCACTAGTTGTGTAGCCAGTGAGTCTCCAGCTTTTTAGATTCTTTGGAAAAACACTTTGGGTTTGTGCTTGACATGAGTCGTCTGCCTGGAGAAGAAAGAACATCTTTTCTAGCAGGGATGGCTGCTCCCAGATGGGCTCAGGGCATTTGCAGAACAAGGGGCGGGAAAGTGGGATAAAGGCAACACCAAACCTTTGTATTCTCTTTTCTCATATGTTTTATGGAATTCCACCCTTCTCTAGTGGGTGGTGGGAGATCAGAGGTGGGAGAGGAAATAGCAGCAAACAGGGAAAGCAGGATATCCTCAACAGTGAGGACTGGAATGGTTTTATCTCAGGATTTATCTCAGAGACATTGGTGTAGCAAAGATGGAAGTGTATTAGACTTCTGAGAATTAGTAAGAAATTTGGAGTGTGTGTGTGTGTGTGAGTGTGTGTCTGTATATGTGAATGTATGTGTGTGTCTATGTGTGTGAATGTGTGTGTATGAGTGTGTACTGTGTGTGAATGTGTGTGTGGTGGATGGTATATGTGTATATGTGAGTGTATGTATACGAATGTGTGTATATGTGTGTATGTGAGTGTCTGAGTGTGTGTGTGTGTGTGTGTGTGTGTGTGTGTGTGTGTGTGTATAAGGCTGATCAAAGAGGACCCTAAAGAGACTGTGGGAAGTTTTGCTCCCTTCAGTGTCTCATACTTTCTTTTCTTTCTTTACTCTCTTGGTAGCTTTATCCCTTGTGGCATGTTGGCCAGGCAAGTCAGAGGGTTTATATTCATACCTGGTATGCTCTCTCGAGTGTGAGTAAAGACCACAAGTCTCCAGTAGGTCATATTTCTGACAAATGCTCTTCAAAAGTGATGGTGTGAGTCCTTGAACCAAGATGGCTTTGATCAGCAGTGTGACCATCTTTGACACTGTGTATCCCACGGCTATCTGTTTTGGGCAGCAGTGGGTCATGCCTCAAAGGGCTAGGGCAGTTGACATTGCTGTCTGGGTCTTGGTTAAACTTAGAGTTGTATGTATAGAGAAGATTCTTATGCTTTCATTGTAAAACACCCCTTACAGGTTCATGTGTTTGAGTACCTAGTCTCCAGCTGGTGGCGCTGTCTGAGAGTTGCAGAATATTTTTGACGCAGGTCCTGGCTGGTAAAAGTAACCTTTAGATAAGCAAATGTTGCTTGTCTCTTAGCAACTTGATTACTGGGTAGTTTATAGAATATCTGTGATAGACTGTCATAGTAGCTAACAAAGAGACATGTTTGCATGACTAGGAGTTTGTTTTAACTATCCTAGACCGTTTTAGACGGTTGGTATCAAGAGGTCAGAGCTTCACATTTTATTTTTAAGTATCTCTAGGTATGATACCATTGGAAAGCATTATCTTTAAATTTGTATCAATATACAAAGATCTATTCAATTGTGGTTAAATATACTCTTAATTATGTATCAATATACCAAGATCAATGCCTATGTAGCCCAATATAATCTTAATATTACGTCCATTTGCAAGGGTCAATACCATTGTGGCCAACTATAATCTTAATTTTGTATCAATATACAAAGACCAATACCGATGTAATCTAATACAATCTTATTTTTGCACAATAAACAATGGTCAACATTTGCTTATCTAAATACAAGAGATGGATAGGGCATCTTCAAAAACCCCTAGAGATCTGCAGAATATGGCATTCAAAGATGTTATCTTAAATCAAGATTTTTTTTTTATATCGAGACATATCAGTGCCTGACAGCACCCCCTATTCTACTCCAAGTAGAAGATAAGCATCGAAGAACCTCCACTGTAAGATGGTTGAATTAGTGGCAAGCCTTTCTCTTGGTATGAAAAAACCCCTTGCACCAACTGCAGACAGACTGCTGTCCAAAAAGGACAAAACTTGGTAGCAGGAAAGTCGACAGCCTAACTCTGCCAAGACAGGGTAGGTAAGTCCTTCATAATCCCTGCTCTACAACAAATGTCTGTCAGAGAAACAGGACCCAAAGCCTGAAGATTGATGCTGGAATGTATGGAGAGAAAATGGGAACTGTCCAGGCAGTTATTGGTATGTTCTTTCTTAGTTTTGGAAGCTGCAGGCTCTGCACTTCCTATATAAGCAAATATATTTATTCCTCTCAGGTCTCTGAGGTGGTTGAAGAATAGACAGAATCTTATAGTTAAATTTTGAACTGTTTAGGAATCAAGAGGGTGTTATAGATCTAAGAAGATACTCTTAAAAGTGTGTTGCAAGACAGTATGAATGTTGAGTCACATATAGACCTTTAAACTCATGGAGTTGGGTAGATAGTAGAATGTTAAAGTCAGGGGCCAAATAGGTATAAACTGAACATTGGGAAGGTATACTGGGCCAATTTACTCTCATAAATGTGGCATATTTATATCTATTGTTTTGTATAATACTTACTGTTATAAGAGAAGGAACCAGCTGTTGGACTGAAAGGGGAAACCTCTGGAGGGAAGAGGGTGGAAGGGCGGGTTAGGAAGGGGGAATAGGGAGGGGTTTGTTACTGAGATGTAACTTGAAGAAAAAAAAATAAAGTATTTAAAAAAAATAAATAAAAGTAACCTTTGAGGTTTGTTAGCTGGTCCTGCTTTTGGTCCCACTTTCTTCTTCCTGCTTGTAACTATGATGTGGCCTTGTACTTCTGCCCACATGACCTGAGCTGCTCCTTCCAGCTTGTTCTTTCCAACACAATAGTCATCTCATGAAATTGTGAGCCAAATTAGACCTTTACTTCTTTCTTTCTTTCTTTCTTTCTTTCTTTCTTTCTTTCTTTCTTTCTTTCTAAACACACCAATCTTTTCATTTTTATTTTTTTATTTTTGAGGTTACAACATTTTTCCTTTCCTTATCCTCCTTTCAGACTCTCAAATACCTCTCTCTCTCTCTACTCTTTCAGATTCATGGTCTCTTGCTGAAGTTCATGGCTTTTTATTTTACTTTAATACACACTCCAATTTATTTTTACTGTACTTAATACCTCTACCTCCCTTCCAACCCTTGTTCCTTCTGACTCCCCAACAGTAGGTGGGAGAGAAAGTAGGTTAAAGGGAAAAGGGACTGAGTTCTCTTTGAGCTACTTCCTGCTCTTTAGGGTTGTTGGATTCTTTGGGGGCAATACCAATCTCAGTAGTCACAATATCCAGAAGTCCATCAAACTAGCAAACAGCAACAGAAAAAAAAAATCAGCAACAGCTTGGGGGAAGCAGCAGCAAGGAGAGCAAAAACTTCTTCCTTCTTTGAAGTGCCCCTTCCTTCTTGGGGTTCTGGATTTTTATACCCCTCTCTTGAGTCCTCAGAATCAGCTTTCTCCAGCTGGCTAAGCCATGCACATGCTAGTGCATGAGGCACTTATAGTTTACAGGTGTGGACAAACTGAAGCAGCTTCATGGGATTACAGTCCCACACCTGGGATTAAAACAAAAATATTGTCATATCATTACTGGGTTTTTAAAGAAACAAAACTCTCTCTTTTTTTCCTTTTTATTTATTCTTCTCTCATATATTACATTCTGACTGCAGTTTCCCCTCCCTCCCTCCTTCCACCCTCTCCCATCTCCCCTTTCCCCCAGATCCACTTCCTCCTTCACCTCCCCTCAGAAAAGAGCAGACCTTCTAGGGACATCAACGAAATACACATGACAAGCAACAATAAGACCAGGAACGTATTCTCACACCAAGACTGGACCAGGCAACCAAAACAGGAATAAAGGGGAAACAAATGTAGGCAAAAGAGTCACAGACAGCTCCCCTAACCCCCCCCCCCCCCCCCCCCGGTTAGGAATCCCACAAGAACACAAAGGTACACAACCATAACATTTATGCAGAGGACCTAGGTCAGACTCATACCGGGTCTCTGATCTCTGTGAGCCCACTTGAGTCCCAGTAAGTTGATCCTGTGGGCTGTGTTTTTGTGATGTCCTTGATCCCTCTGGTTCCTCCAATCCTCTCTCCCCTTCCTCTGCAGGAGTCCCGTAGCTCCGCCCACTATTTGGCTGCAGGACTCTGCGTCTGCTCCTGTCTGTTGCCGGATGAAGTCTCTCTGATGACAATTATGCTAGCCTCCAGTCCCAGCACGTCATGCAGGCAGGACAAGCTGTAGGTCAGAGGTTTTGCAGCTGGGTTGGTGTCTCAGTCCCTCCACTTCTGGTTCAGGCTCTGGGTCCCCTATTACTAGGAATCTTTGCTAGTGTCACCCTTGTAGATTCCATGGAGGTTCCTTTGCACTATTCTACCTCACTCCTGAAATGGCCCCCAATTCCAATAGTCTCTCCCAGTATTCTCTCTCTTCATATATGCCCCACCTGGTCCCCTCTGTTCCCATCCTCACCCCTAGAACACCCCAATATCTATTTCATTTCCATTTCCCAGGAAGATCCTTTGGGTCCCCTCTTAAGCCCTCCTTGTTCCTTAGGCTCTTTGGGTCTGTGGATTGTAGCTGGTTATCTTTTCCTTACAGCTAATACCCACTTATAAATGAGTACATACCATCAAACCACACCTTTCTAAGGTAGCTTCTATGAGGTAATTTTAATCACATTGATGAGAAAAATGACTAATACTATTCATTACTGAAGACCTTGGATCTATAGAACTCAAGGTTAACTCAGGTGTTTTGACATCCATACCTGCTACTAAATATAAGTTGCCATGAAAATTTACTTATGGAGGACCTAGAAAAACTACTTGTGAACAGGATGCCATCAGTGTTCTAGATTTAAATTAACTTGTCCCAGTTTGGCTGGCAGAGTTTAGTTCACCCAATACAAAGGATACGTATTTCAACTGCAGCATCAAAGGGACCCCTGTGTGTGATATTCTCGTCAGGCACACTGAACTAGCCCATCACTTTCCCTCTGTTTGGAAGATGGTGTACTTTGATAGCACAGGAGAAAGCTCATTACCGTTAGTGAACACCTGTAATTAGAACCGGTCCACATCCAAACTACTCTTCCTGGCAAGGAAGCTTCTTAAGAGTGCCAACAGATCAGAGTGTCTGGAGGTAGAAATGGTTTGGGAGGAGGGCAGGCCTGGCTTGGGCCTCACTGCAGAACACAGAGCCATGGGAGATTAAATGACAGCCTCCAGGCCAAAGCTCAGGTGGGCCACCAAACAGATGAGCAATACAAGCAGAGAGAAAAGTCTAGAGGCAGGTGCTGTAATTACAGGTGCATGCCTGTAATCCCAACAGTCAGGAGGTAGAGGTAAGAAGGTCACTGTGTAGTCGAGGTTACAAAGTGAGACCCTATTTTTATTTTCACTTTTTTTTTTAAAGGAATAAAGACAAATCTAGGCCTGAGGCGGCTATGAGAAGGAATCTGAGGACAGTAACCGAACAGGTGATATTCTCGGGCAAGTAGAAGGCAGGGCTCTAACGGCCTTGGGCAGGTTTGGAAAACTCAGTTAATTGGATAACTATCTACAGCCAGATTATTTAGTTTGTAATGATAAAAACGTCATAAGGAGAATGAGCTGTGCATGAGATCAACCTATAGAATGCTTTCCGGGCTGGGCTTGCAGGTCTCGATGCTCCAGGTTTGTGTGACCAGGTCCAGAAAAGGCCTGGGTTATTTCAAGGGAAGCTAGTGAGTACTAGACTGTCCCCTGACCTACCAACCTCCTAACTGAAAATAATAGCAGAGTCTAGAGATCATTGCTGTTAAGGGGGAATGCTAGAGAAGGGAAGGAAGTGCTTTTGCTCTCTTACAACTGATTTGAAGTATCTATATCTGGCAGTCCAAGATGTCATGATGCCACTGTCCCCTGTCATGCACCTTTACTGTCCTCTAATATGTGAGCTTTCAAATGCTAGAAGTAAAGAGTGAGTGGGCAGGCATGCTGGCACGTGTCTGCAATGCCAGCTCCTAAGAGGTGGTAGCAGGGGGATTGTAGTTGAGGGTAGCCTGGGTATCTTATCGAGTTCAAGGGAAACCAGAGTTCATTGTGAGGCCCCATCAGATAGACAAGGAGATGAGGTCAGTAGTGAAGGGGGCAGGAGTATCTCAGTAGACTAAGTCATTAGATGGTTTGGTTCCCAGTTTCAGTTCCGTAAATGATGGCCAGCTCATTTTAAGTTGGAATACAAAGCAATATTGAAATAGACCATTGGTTGTCTACCTTCTGAGTGCTATGACCTTTAATACAGTTCTCATGTTGTGGTGACCCCAACCATTAAATTATTTTCATTGTTACTTCATAACTTTAATTGTGTTACTGTTATGAATCGTAATGTAAATATTTTTACATTTTTTCTGATGGTCTTAGGCGACCTCTGTTCTGTGAAAGGGTCTTTGATCCCCAGAAGGGCCTCAACCCACAGGTTGAGAACCTCTGAAATAGAGGACTATTTTCATGTTCTCATAGCAGAGTCAAACCAAAAAACACTAAGGACTAATAATTGGAAATGTTTCCAAACCAGAAAAAGTCATATTTCTCTATGAGTTTCTCATTCTGGTTTCTGTTTCTATTTTTTTGTGGGGACTGAGTTGAACTTACTGCAGCAATTCCTGCCCTATGTGAAACCCTGTTACTCAAAGCTTTTAGTATAGAAAGTTCCTCGTGGCAAGACAAGGTCTTTTGCAATCTAAGCATTTTCTCTTCCAAAGCCTACCTAGAGCAAGGTGTTTAACCTGGACCTCACCACCCTGATATTTTCTATCCTCTTATTTTTGGTTTTGATTGACCAGGAAATAGTCTTAATATTCATGACAGTTTGAAGATGAGCCCTGGTATTCTCTGTCTTTCCCTTGTCTTTAGTTCATCAGTTGCTGTGAGGCCTTCAGGGATGCCTGTCATGTCCACACACTGGTGGGCCTGGCTTACATATCAAAAATCCTTACAGTTCTGAAACTGCAATTTAATTATCATTTGTATTTATTAATAAGTATAAACTGTAAGATTAGGCTGGCGGAGCAGCTGGAGGCTTGGCAGAGCAGCGGGCGGCCTGGCAGGATATCAGCTAACGGGCCTGGTCCAAGTGCCTTAACCAGCAGCCTGATTTATCCTGGGGAAAGAGCGCTGGACCAAGGGTGGCCTACACCACCTATAACCTAAACTCTGTTAAGTAATATAAATTGTTATATTAGGCCAGTAGAATTGCCGGCGGCTTGGTGGGAGATTCGCTGGTGTCTGATGGGAGTCTGGGGGTCCTATGGCCCTGGATTGCTTGGACTGATGGCCTATAAGCTGCTGTGGTCCTTTCCCCAATAATTAAATACACCAGGACCTTTTAATGTTTCAACACTTAACCCTTAGCTGGGCAGACTCTCAATTAGCTACTCTAAGTTAACCTGGATCACCTAATCCCAAACCATCATGTGCCTGTGATTACCTTCCAGCATTCTCAAACACATCTACCTGCTTCCATGTCTCCTGGTGGAATGAGGTAATCCTCTGTGTAAAACACAGGGTTCTTGTTCTAATCTCAGGAAGTCCCGCCTTCCTATACTCTTTCTGCCCAGCTAATTGGCTATCAGTGACTTTTATTAACTAATCAAGAGAATGCCTCAGAAGGGGTGGTAACCAGATCTCAGCATTGAAATCAGCCCTTATTAGAACTTCCCCAACAAGGTTCTCTTCCCTCTTCTTCTTTCCTTCTTTTTTCTGCCCTTCATTTCTTCTTCTCTCCCCATCCCTTTCATAAGGTCTCATGTAGCCTTGGCCTCAGACGTGTTCTGTAGCCAAGGACAGTTTTGCATTTCTGATCCTCTTGACTCTGCTTCATGGCTGCTGGGATTACAGGTGTGCACCACCATACTTGGCCAGAATTTAGTTTTCTTTTCTTAGTCTCATCTTTCTTATGTCCTTCCTTTGGCTATTATGCTTTTTCTCCCTCAGGAAGTTTTTTACTTTACTATTCTACTTAAAATTCCCTTTGAAGCTCACAGGGACCTAGTTCCTGCCAAACCCTAAAGCTTTTCAGAATGCACCATTTTTGACTTTCCCACGGCTTTGCTGTTGCCAATCTCACAGCCCTATCAGCTGTTCATCTGTTCCCTCATGTGTTCTGTCTTTTGTCCTTCCTTCCATCTTCCCTCCCATCCACTGGCTTTGTGAGACATTTTCTTGGAAACTTGCAGTTACTTTGGTTGGCATAATCAGGTCTTTTCCCAACATAAACCCCGCAAATGTTTCCTCCCCCCCCCCCAACCCGTAGCTTCTTGCTTGAACAACTCCATGTTCCAAGTTTATGTCTGGGATGTTCTTGTCACTGGAGAGAGCTAACTTTTAATTCCATACCGCTGGCTCTGACTTCTCACCTCCACAGCGGTTTTGTTTCTCCAGATGTTTGCAGGACACCTCAGCTTTCAGCACCTGCCATCCAACTCAGGGTGCAGCAGCTTCCCTCCTAGTCTCAACTTGGCTCTTTGCAGCTACCAGGAACATGCTCCTGCCAGTTGCACTGTTGTGTCAGCTTCTGTGTTGTTTGCTGGAATACCACACATACCACATGTAGGTGTAGGAGAGATCTACCATATGTCTTCGAAAGAGTAAGTGAAAAAAGACAAATAGTATCTCAATATCACCATGAAGATGAGTTTAATCCTAAGGACACAGTGGAGGGCACTTAGGGACCCTAAAGGCACAGGGATCAGTTCTTGTGAATCATTTGTGTAGAGAACTGCTATGCCTTTTCCTAATGTGGCATTTTGTGTTTCTTATTCATGACCTTTTGGTTTTAGTCATGTGCTTCATATAAGGAAAGTCTCACTTAAACACTGCTATGTCTGTTGATAGGACAGATGCTGTCTCTGAGCTTTAGTCTATGGTAAAGTGGTAGCTTTTAGCCCTCACAATGCTGGCCTCCCATGCCCAGTCAGCCATTGTCATTTCTTCCACACATGATTTCATCGCTCTCATTCACACCTCTTAGATTGTCATTTTCTCTAGTGTAAATCAAATTTCATTCTCAGGGTTAATGGAGAGAAAAATGGATTTACAGCAAATAACACTGATGTGAAATTCTGTTGTGGCTCCTTCCCTTTCTTTCATTTTTACCTGGTAAACCGAGTTTTGATGAATGCTCTATATTGCCAGAGGCTAGGGATATTAAATTTATAGACCAAATGGTCTTACCTGAAAATAATACCTCAGTAGGAACAGCTTCAACAGCAGTGGTCATGTGTGAAGTGTTGGTTACCTAGCTGCTTCGGGTGAAGCTTGAGCAACATGGTGGGGTGCTGCTCTCTTCTTTTTAATGATTTTTATGTTACTTTATTTATTATTGTGTGTGTGTGTGTGTGTGATATGTATATGTGTGAGTGCTGGTGTGGGTGTTCCATGGTGCCATACCTGTGGAGATCAAAGGACAGAGTTTGGGAGTCACCTTCTCTATTTCTATGGCAGCCTGCAGGGATTAAACTGAAGCTGTCAGGCTTGTGGGACAAGTGCTTTTACCTAAAGAACCATCTCACCAGCTTCTTTTCTCTCTTCTTAGACAGTAGAAGGTGGCCAGGGGTCTCCAGTCCCAGCTGTCTCAAAAGAAACCATTTAGGCAGGACGTGGGAATCCAGAGATTTCCTTTGCTCAACACTGAGATCGAAGCTCAGCAGTTCTCAGTGGATCAGGGGGGTCTTTGTTCTTCTGGGAGTTAGATGTAAGCCAGAAGAGTTTGAGTGTGTGGAAGGTGGGTCAGTTATCAGGAGAGGAGATGGTTATCATTGAAAATGGTGGTGGGAGGGGCCTGAAAGGGAGCAGTGGGTTCGGCACTGTCACTGACAGGTGCTCCTTGTCATACCACACTTCCATTTAGCTACCAGTGGAGAGAAGCAGTACCAGTTCCTCATTGCTGCCACTAATCAATCACAGATGCTAGTAATGGCTGTAGCAAGTCCTAACTACACTGTAAGCACATTGCTGAAGTCTGAAGCCATTGTTTTATTAAGTCCTCCTAACAAGGTACATGTGGATTCTTTTTATTCACTAGGGTTCTATATTTCTTTATTTTGTTGGTTAACTGTGTGCTAGGTTGTAGGGTTGAGTTGCTCAGCCAAATAGATACAGTCTAGATGGGTACAGAATTCGGAAGTGAAAAGTTTAGCATAATAATTAGAGGAGTAATCTCACTAAAAAATGCACAACTATACACGGTGTGTGTTCCTGTATATAACTTTTGGGGTTTTTTTGTTTGTTTGTTTTTGACATAGGGTCTCATTGTATAGCCCTGACTGGCCTGGAACTCACTCTGTAGACCATGATGGCCTTGACCTTACAGAGACCCACCTACGTCTGCCTCTTGGGTGCTGGGATTAAAGATGTGTGCCACCACACCTGGCTCATGTATATAACTTTTATGGAGCACTTATGAACCAGGCCTTGAAGTCACATTAGGGGTACTTTTATAATCCCCATGTTTCAGACCATGGGTCTCAGTGAATAACATGATAAGTAGTCAGACTGCAGAAATGAGGCCTTATCTGCTGTGCTACTAGTAGGGTCACTGAGAATATGTGGGGAGTGTCTGGGAGAGACCATCCTTTTCCAAGCATGTCTTCTGCCTTCAGAGAACACCCAGGAATGGGAATCTCACTAAACCTTGTCTTAATTGAAAGGCTGAGAAGTGACTGAGATGGGCATGTTACAAAGAACAGAAATTTAGTTTCTTTCTAAAATCACATTTATTTATTTATGTTTACTTAGGTGTGTGCATAGGTGGAGGTCAGAGGTCAGCTTGCGGGAGTCAGTTCTCTATTTCCACCATGCGGGTCCCAGTGTTGAACTCAGGTTGTCAGCCTTACCAGTAAGCACACCCTCCGGGCCACATTGGTGGTCCTGAATATTTATTTCTTATAGTTCTGGAGGCTGGGAAGTCTAAGGGTAATGGGGCTGCATCACAGCACTATTAATACATGGTAAACTAGTATATATATGTACATATGTATATAAAATGTACATCTTCAAACCCTTCATGATAGTCACTAAATCATTCTTGAGGAGGGTGTGCTTAGGACCTCATTGCCACCCCACCTGCCATCACTTTTATGTTGGGGATTGAGTTTCTAACACACCCTTTTGGGGTACACACCGAACATAACAATAGCCATATTCCCCACTGTATGTCATCCCAAGTGGCTAAAGTTGTGTGCTGCAGGATCTCACCAGGCCACTGAGAGCCATTATCCTGAGGGATGAGTCAATGGCTAGTCTCTTGTCTAGAATATTCAGAAGTTGGGAGTACAGAAGAAGGTAGGGAGTATGATTTTTGTGCCAAAAGTGAACAGTACGTCTGGTAAAATATGTGCTTTAAATGACCCCAAAGCTGTTTTTTAAATTACAACAAATGAAAGAAATTTATTCAGAGGACATATTTCCCATAATTTTTTCATTGGATGGAGCCCAGGTATTCCAGCCCTCAGTACAAGGAAAACATTTTCAGGAGGAAGTTTGGGGGAGACAGCAGGGCAGGAAGAGATTATTTTATAGATTGTGGCAACTTTTTTTTTTTTTTTTTTTTTTTTTGGTTTTTCGAGACAGGGTTTCTCTGAATATCTCTGGCTGTCCTGGACTCGCTTTGTAGACCAGGCTGGCCTCGAACTCACAAAGATCCGCCTGCCTCTGCCTCCCAAGTGCTGGGATTAAAGGCGTGCGCCACCACCGCCCGGCTATTGTGGCAACTTTTAATGAGCTCTCCTCAGTCTATGTGGCCTCCCTGCCATCTTGACACATGGTAGCTTAATCGGAGGGATGCTGGCCAGACAAGTTTGACATCAGAGCTCCGTGTCTGCTTCAATGTTTTCCTGACCCTTCAGTCCTAGCTAGTCATCATTATGAAGCCATTGGAAAATGTGGAGAAAATCAACCTGGGGGTTCCCTGCTCCAAAAATGGTGTCACAGCCAAGACAGTTTACATGGTAAACATGTAGTCTTTCAATGTGTTTTGGGAGCGGAGGGAAAGGGGTTTATAGCTCAAGGCCATTCTTTTGCTATTTTACTTATTGGGAATGAGAATTTCTTAGACCTTAAAGGCAACTCAAAGATCACATGGTCTAATTCTCTCATTTCACATTTAAAGCTTACTAAAGCGATATGCCTAGATCATTTGATATTTATTACAGCAACCACATTCCTATTACATGGTGCAGCATCAAAATAAAAATCTGCCCTTCATAGTCATCATGCTCCTGTAATTACCTGTGGTTGCCTAACAAGCCACCTTAGTCATTACTGTTTCCCATGGTCCTGTAGCATAACTGGGCAGCTGTCACATAGCTAGATGCCCAGACTCCATTGCAGGCTGGTGGAGCTTGGCATAGGAGCTGGCTGTTGGCTTAGGGCTTGGTTGGACTTGGTAGTGGTCTTCTGAAGATTCCCTTTGGTGTAGAAACTCAGACAAGTTATTCTATCTCCAGGTCTACCTCACAACAAGGTCCCAAATAAATGTAATAAAAATTAAAAATGAAAAAAGGGAGAATGGATGGTTATTTACTCAAAATGATGCAGCTACAAGTGGTGTAGCTAGGAGAAGTCCAGGTGAGATATTTTTCAAGTCCTCATCCTCTGCCTGGTTATCATGTATAAAACCATTTTGCACCATGGAGTGGTTTTTCAGAAACAGCACAATTTTCTGTCACCTAGTCTCCTTTTATATTTAGACCCAGGAAACACACCAGCTCTCAGAAGATTTTCTTCAGGACAGGCTTTACATTTAATTGAACTGTTTCGTGCTGAGGATGGTGATCAGGGAACTTACACGTGCTAAGCAAATGCTCTACCACTGAGTTACACCTCAGGTCTCTCCAGCATAATTTTAAGACTTCAAAGAGTAAAAGCCAATTGTTTTACACTGAAATACCAAATAAGCAGAAACGAACTTCCAAAAGCCTCACCCTTGCCATGCTGTGTCCCTGTGGTAAGTTGTGTCCCCGTGAGACTTTCCTTCCCTCCTCCCCAGGAGGGTGAGGTGGCCTGCTTGGCCAGGATCCTCAGCATCGTCCTGACAGCTGCTCCACCCTGATTTTGTTGACTTCTGGGGAGAACAGGTCCTTTAATCAGCAGCATTCAGCGTCTGCCCTCTAGTACTAGTTGTTGGGCCTTATAAGGTCACACCCTACCATTCAGTATGTAGCTGAGCTATCACAGCAAGCAGTAGGACTGGTCCTCTCACTCACCCTTGAATACTTTGCCTTTGTCCTGGGATGCAAGCCAGTTCCCAGGAACGGCCACATGCTCAATTGGTCCTTGGCGGACTGCATCCTAAGCTGCATCTTGTTAGTGTGCCGTCAGGATTAGCTGGGGCAGTCGCGTTATGTGCTGAGAGAGTGGTTAAAATCAGGCTCCCTAAGTCACCTTAGGAAGGCACCTAGAAGGATTTATGCAGAAATTCCTCAGACCTTGGCATCAGCGTGTTTACTCATATGCTTATCATGTAGAGTGTGTGTCCTGTGGATTGTGTATGTGTGTATGGTAGCACCGAGCTATGGAAAAATCTCTCAGGACTTAGCGTCAGTGTGCTTATTGATATATGTTCATCTTGTGGATAGTGTATGTATGAGTCTATATGTGTGTGTGCATATGTGTATGTGTATGGTGGCACCTAGCAGAAGCTATGTAGAAATCCCTCAGGCCTTCGTATCAGTGCCTTTACTAATATATACTGGTGGTGTGTTGTAGGGAGAATTTTGGTGTCTTAAAAAACCCAGTTATGTGTGAGATGGAATCTCAGAGTCGTCTTAAGTTGCATTTCTCTGAAGATTAAGGATGTTGACCATTTCTTCAACGGTCTCTCGGCCATTAGAGATTCCTCCTTTGTGAATTCTCAGTTTAGCTCTGTTCCCCATTTTTTGACTGGATTATTTGGTTTCTTGGCATTTAATTTCTTGAGTTCTTTATAAATTATGGATATTAGCCCTCTGTCAAATGTGGGGTTGGTAAAGATCTTTTCCCAATCTGTAGGCTGCCATTTTGTTTGAATGACAGTGTCCTTTGCCTTACAGAAGCTTTCCAGTTTAATGAGGTCCCATTATTGATTGTTGGTCTTAGATACTGAGCTGTTGGTGTTCTTCTCAGGAAGTTGTCACCTGTGCCAATGAATTCAAGGCTTTTCCCCACTTTCTCTTCTATTAGATTTACTGTGTCAGGCTTTATGTTAAGGTCTTTGATCCAGTTGGACTTAAGTTTTGTGCAAGGTGATAACTATGGGTCTATTTGCATTCTGTTACATGTTGACATCCAGTTAGACCAGCACCATTTGTTGAAGATACTGTCATTTTTCCATTGTATGGTTTTGGCTTCTTTGTCAAAAATTAAGTGACCATTGGTGTGTGAGTTCATTTCTGGGTCTTCAACTTGATCAACTGGTCTGTTTCTATACCAGTACCATGCTGTTTTTATTACTACTGCTCTGTAGTACAGCTTGATATCTGGGATGGTGATACCTCCAGATTTTTTTTTTATTGTGCAGGATTGATTTAGCTATTATGGGTTTTTTGTTATTCTATATGAAGTTGAAAATTGTTTTTTTCCAGGTCTTTAAATATTGTGTTGGTATTTTGATAGGAATTGCATTGAATCTTATATTGCTTTTGGTAGGATGACCATTTTTTTCTTTTTTTGTTTATTTATTACTTCAAGTTACATCTCCATCACAGTGCCCTCTTCCCACCCCTCCCAGTCCCACCCTTCCACCCTCTACCTCCTATCCATTTTATTCCATTCCACTCCTCCAGAGTGGAGTGTCGCTACATATCAGTCCCCCTCCCAGTTCAGCAGTCATATGAGGGCCAAGAGCCTCCTCATATACTGGGGGCCTACAAGGCAGCACCACTAGGGCAAAGTGTCTCATTGACAGATAACAAAGCCTATGTTCCTGTTTCCTTTGTTGCATTGGTTGTAGTATAGTTATCCTGTACTATATGGCTAAAATCTGATTATAAGTGAATAGATGCCATGTGCATCCTTCTGAGTCTGGGTTAGCTCACTCAGAATGAGCTTCTCTAGTTCCATTCACTTGGCTGCAAAATGCATGATTTCCTTGTTTCTGATGTCTGAGTAGTATTCCATTGTGTAGAAGTACCACTGTTTTGTTTTGTTTTTTATCTATTCCTCGGTTGAGGGACATCTGGGTTGTTTCCAGTTTCTAGCTATGAATAAGGCTGCTATAAACATAGATGAGGAAATGTCCTTGTGGTTTGGTGAGGAATCATTTGGATGTATACCAGAAGTGGTATGGCTGGGTCTTGAGGTAGAGTTTTCTAAGATATTGCCAGACTGATTTCCATAGTGTTTGTACAAGTTTGCACTCCCACCAGCAATGGAGGAGTGTTCCCCTTTCTCCACAACCTCGCCACCATATGCTGTCATTGGAGTTTTTGATCTTAGCCATTCTGGCAGGTGTGAGATGTCTTGAGTTGTCTTGAGTTGCATTTCTCTGGTGATTAAGGATGCTGAGCATTTCTTCAAGTATCTCTCAGCCATTAGGGATTCCTCCTGTGTGAATTCTCTATTTAGCTCGGTTCCCCATTTTTTTGATTGGGTTATTTGGTTTCTTGGCATTTAATTTCTTAAGTTCTTTGTAAATTATGGATATTAGCCCTCTGTCAGATGTGGGGTTGGTGAAGATTTTTTCCCAATCTGTATGTTGCAGTTTTGTTTGAATGACAGTGTCTTTTGCCTTCAGAAGCTTTTCAGTTTCATGAGGTCCCATTTCTTGATTGTTGGCCTTAGAGCCTGAGCTGTTGGGCCAATGAGTTCGCAGGTTTTCCACACTTTCTCTTCTAATGGTCAGGCCTTATGTTAAGGTCTTTGATCTACTTGCACTTAAGTTTTGTGCAAGGTGATAAGTATGGGTCAAATTTAATTCTTGTACATGTTGACATCCAGTTAGACCAGCAACATTTGTTGAAGATGCTGTCCTTTTTCCATTGTATGGCTTTGGCTTCTTTGTCAAAAATTAAGTGACCATAGGTGTGTGGGTTCATGTCTGGGTCTTCAATTCGATTCCATTGATCCACTGGTCTGTTTCTATACCAGTACCATGCTGTTTTTATTACTATTGCTCTGTAGTACAGCATGAAATCTGGGATGGTGAGACCTCCAGATGTTTTTTTATTGTACAGGATTGATTTAGCTATTCTGGTTTTTTTGTTGTTCCATATGAAGTTGAGAATTGCTTTTTCCAGGTCTATAAAGAATTGTGTTGGTATTTTGATAGGAATTACATTGAATCTGTATATTGCTTTTGGCACAATGGCCATTTTTATTATGTTGATCCTACCTATCCATGAGCATGGAAGATCTTTCCATCTTCTGATGTCTTCTTCAATTTCTTTCTTCAAAGGCTTGAAGCTCTTGTCATACAGGTCTTTCATCTCACACCTGTCAGAATGACTAAGATCAAAAATTCAAATGACATCACATGCTGGCGAGGTTGCGGAGAAAGGGGAACACTCCTCCATTGCTGGTGGGAGTGCGGGCTTGTACAACCACTATGGAAATCAGTCTGGCAATATCTTAGAAAACTTGGAATATTGGATAGTGGGGACAGGGGTGGGTGTGGGGGCAGATGACAACCTCAGGTGGTGTTCTTTAGGAACCAACCACTTTTTTTTTTTCCAATACATGGTTTCTCATTGGCCTGGGACTCATCAAATAACCTCCTTAGTGAGCTCCAGGGTTCTGCCTGTCTCCATCTCCTTGAGATCACAAGCTTGTGAGACTATGTCTGGCTTGCGAGGTGAGCACTCTACCAACTGAGTTATCTCCCCAGCCCCCACGGTCACTTTAAGTGATGATTTCATCCATGACTGTGTTGGCTCCTTGGAAACTGTGGTGCTTGTGTTCCCTTCAGTCCTAGGAGATGTTGGGCTGCATAGAAAACTGCAAACCTTATTTTTGGCTTCATCTCTTTTCTGTTTTCTTTCATTCTCTTCTCTGCTTTAACTATGCTTTAAACGGACTGGAGAGATGGCTCAGCAGTTAGGAGCACTGGCTGCTCTTCCAGAAGACCTGAGTTCAATTCCCAGGAACCACATGTGGCTTGCAACCACCTGTAGTGGGATCTGATGCCCTCTTTTGGTGTGCTTGAAGACAGAGCACTCATATACATAAATAAATAATCTAAAAAAAAAAAACCTTTAAAAAAAAACAATGAAAATGTCTTGTTTTCTCTTCTGCCTGAGGCAGGTAACCTGAACTTGATAGGTCCAGAACTCCTCTTCCCCTCGGTACCCTCAGGACACTGAAACCAGTGGCATGTTTTAAAAGACAAAGATTGCTTCTGTCTGCTGGGCTTCCTTCATAGTTAGTGCTCAGGTTTTAAGAACAAATTAGAAGGTTGGATATGGTTGCTTATTCTGTAACCTCAGTCCATGGGAGGCTGAGGCATGAGGATTGTTGTGAGCTCCTGGCCAACCTAGCCTACACAATGAGTTCCGGTGTGGGCTACGGTATCAGTTTCAACAAAGCAAGATCAAAGAGAACTGAAGATTGGACATGGTGATTTTCATCTCTTATGTTTTCTTGGGAAGACTCCTAGCTGTGTCTCATGACCTTTGGTAGGATGTAGGCTCTTCGGAGTAGTCACCTGACTAGGAAGGAACTTGGCAGTTTTTCCTCTTTTGCGTGGAGTCTGCACAATGCTTCCAAAGCCTTCACTCTCACCCTGGCTTTGTGGATCTGTAGCTCCCATATAGGACCTGGCTTCTCACCTTGTCTGTCTTATGAAGGCAGGTCCAGCCTGTGACTAACTTCATTTCATGAGGGCTGTTCTTGTTGGGCCACATATGGACTGATACCAACAACAAGAACAACTGACTGAAAGCTAGAGGAAGATTTTAAAAGTATCTTAGTTAGTTTCTTGTGGGTTAAATTATGTCAAGATAGACTCATGGATATCATAAACATTGCTCAGGCACACTAGCCTTAAGAGAGAGTGGGAACGAGAAAGCCAATATGAATTTTCTCCTTTGGAAACATTTTTTCAATTTTCTTGAGAGAGTAGTTCTGCAGCAAGACAGGATGCTTCCCAGCTGTACCTGAGGTGCCACTGAGCTTTTCTTCTGAGGGCATGGTGAATGGCCCTGCTTCCAGCCCATGTAGATCTAAAAGGCTCTGTCGGATTTGACAGCACCATGAAGGAAGCCCAGCAGCGTGGTCCAACAGCATAATTTTTAGTAAGCAAAGACTACACTGCAGGCAACTCCTAGTTAGAACATACAGTTTTTGTTACCTTATGGCCAGTTTACAATTAGCCTAAAAGTTTTACCACCAACTACAAGCTATACATTCCACTTATCAAATGAAGTGACGCCATTGGCTGCCAAGAAGTTAACTGTATGGCAATCTCACATGCCTATTCCCCACCTGGCTTGCAGGCTGCTGTGAGATCCTCCCCTGTCATAGTCCTGTGTGGCTGTCCTCATTCCACAATACAGAAAAAAAAATTGGGGAGGTAAATAGTGCATAGGAACAGCCCCAAGTCTAACCAGGGTGTTAGCTAACATTAAACTCACTGCAGGCTTTGTAAACGCTATACTGGGGTTCAAAGCTGTGTCTTTGAGGTTTGCTGTGCCCTGGCCAAACTCCTCTTTGCTATGAGCCACACCACATCATCTTCTGTCTGTAAGAATGAGAGCTGACATAATTTACCCACAAGAAACTAACTCAGGGGCTGGTGAGATGACTCAGCAGACAAAGGTGCAAGACTGACAGCCTGAATGTGACCCCCAGAATCCATGGTAGAGGGTGAGAACATGACTCCTGAGAATTGGCCTCTGACCTCTCCATGTGTGCTGTGATACACATCCCCTGGTGATGATGACGACATACATGATCAAACATGGTGGCACATGCCTGTAATCCTGCACTAAGGAGGCAAAGGCTGGTGGATCTCCATGAACTCAAGGACAGTCTGCCTATATAGTGAGTTTCAGGCTAGCCAGGCTAATAATAATAATAATATAATATAATACTAATTTCAAAAAATTGATAGAAAATAATACAACTCATTTTCTCTAGGGTTTTTTTTTTTTTTTGCACTGGGGGAGGAGTCTTTCCAGTGGGAGGTCACAGTTCATTCACACTGGAAGAGAACAAGTGAAATTCTACACATATATGTGGATTTTTCAGTACTTTCTAACACCTATAGGCTCACTCAGCGGTCATAGTTGCCAATCTTTTACCAAGAGGAATGTGCTCCTGGAGATTGAACCTAGGTCCTCAGAGACTCTAGGTAAGTGTTCTAGAGTTGAGCCATACACTCAGCCTTGGAAACCTACCTTGGAAAGCTGTCGTTTTGTAGAGATGACCTTCCAGATCTGGGGCAAGGCTACAGTGTGAGGATGTGAGGCTACTTACTGCTCAGGAGGAAGTGTGCACTTAGCCTTTAATTCTCTGGAAGCACACACAGGGCTACAAGGCAGATAATCCATCCATTTAAAGGTATATTAATGAAATGTGTTAGTACTTTTCAGAAAACACAGAATTTACACCCAGCTTGATAAGGGAGTTCTAAACATTATAAGAAACCTGATTGAGAGATTAAAATTTGGCAACCTGAACAGGCTTCATATTTTCTTTCAGGCTATTATTATGTTTAACTGGACCTGCCACGCTGCTTATAAGGGTGTGTCAGACTCTAGGCCTGCAAAGAGCCCAAGCCCTGATACTAGAAGGTCCTTGGGTCATCAGTAATTTTTCTCTTTCAGCTCAGATTCCCTTCACAAACATACTGTAAAATCCTATGAGTTCCCAATCTGTAAAACAGGAACTGCAGAGAGAGGCCCAGAGAGGCCCAGATCCAACCCCTATGCTCTCTGGTACTGTCCTAGTACTGGAAAACAGCATCAGCAATGTTTACTAGTGGCAGCCTGCACATTCAGTGTAATGAAGTTGCCTATTTAATTTTAGAGAACTGTATTAGTCAGGGTTCTCTAGAGAAGCAGAATTTATAGAATAAATCTCTTTCTCTCTATATATATATATGAGACACATATATAGGACATATATCCTTTTATTTATTCTAATAAATCTCACATATATAATATTTATATATTCTAATAAATCTCAAATATATATATTTGCACTGGCATCAAGGCATGAGATCCAGTGTTTAAAGCCCATGCTGGCAAATTAAAGAAGGCAGTCATGTGGTTCAAGCACATATATATTTATATAATAAATCCCATATATATATATGTATATATATATGTATAAATATCTTATAGGCTGTGGTCCAGCTAATCTAACAATGGCTGACTATGAATGGAAGGTCCAAGAATCCAGAAGTTCTTCAGTCCAAGAGGCTGGATATCTCAGCTGATCTTCATTATACACTGGAATCCCAAAGGCTCTAATGCCAGTGAAGGAATGGACTTGCCAGCAAGATGGAGAACAAGTGGGTCAAGAGCAAAGGCTTCTTTCTTCCACATCCTTTATGTAGGCCGCCAGCAGGTGTGGCCCAGATTATAGGTGTATCTCTGCACCTCAAATTTGGATTAAAGGTTTATCTTCTCACCCCAAAGATACAGATCAGAAGTGGGTCTTCCCACTTCCTATGATTTAATTAAGAATCCCTCACAGGTGTGGCCAGCCATTTGGGTTTTAGTTAATGTCAGGTGTAGACAAGTTGACAATCAAAATTTGCTGCCACAGTTGCCTCCTTCCTACAGCGCTGTCTTGTCCCAGTAGGGCAGGCTGGACTTGCAGGTTCCAGGCAAGCTGTTACTTACCCACAAGTGCAAAGCTGTTCGAGGGAGTATTTTATGTATTTTTATCACACACACACAGTGTGCTTGCTAGTTTTATGCCAACTTGACACAAGCTATAGACCTCTCTGAGGGAACCTAATTGAGAAAATGCCTCATGTAGGCAAGCCTGTTTTAGTGATCGATGGGGGTGGGGCGCTAGCGAGTTTTGGGTGTTGCCATCCCTGGGCTGGTGGTCGTGGGTCCTATAAGACAGCAGGCTGAGCAACCTATGTGGGGCAAGCCAGTAAGTAGCACTCCTCCATGGCCTCTGCATCAGCTCCTGTCTCCAGGTTCCTACCCTATGTGAGTTCCTGCCTTGGTTTCCCTCAATGGATGAGATTCAGGATATGTAAGCCAAATAAAATAAACCCTTTCCTCTCCAAGTTGCTTTTGGTCATAGTGTTTCATCACAGCAATAGTAGCCATAACTGTGACGCTCGGTAAAATTGTAACAAGTGTAAATTCTAAGATATTACAGTTGTTACATTTAATTTCAAATAAGAATCTGAACTTTCTGCTAAAACATTTATCCTTCAACAAGTACAAAGACACCCTCCTTTTCCTGTGTAATCAATCCACTGACAGAGTGTGGATATATTTGTGAATCCACACAGACATCCTGAGACAGACAGGTGCTCACCGGAAAGACAACTGTTAGGATAAGAATGTAAGAATCTGTTAAGTCCAGGCAGATTTTAACATATATTTTTTTATTAAATATGTAAAAAGATCAACGCAAATCAAGTTATTCACATATTCAGAGACAGAAAGCTATCCTACCATGCGACAACAGGTGGGTAATGTCAAATGAACGTGATGCATAAATCTGAATAAGTCCTCTTTATCTATTATGCCATTACTTATCGATATTTATAATTAACAATACATGTTTACATTCCTTTCAGTTTACATTTAATATATAACAAAAGCTTTATGGTGTACTATTTAGTAAAAGTAATCTGAATGCATATTAAACCTTAATGGAATAATGAAACACTCACCAGGAAAGGGAAGAAATCTTGGTTCCCTTCTAGAGTTTACTTCTCTCAGTTCAACAGGGTGTTTATCTTTTAAACATTTATTTTTTTCCTGCTTCTCTACTTAGAATGAACACGAGCTTTCTCTTCATCCCCTGCTTCGATCACTTCCAATCTGACAGTGGTAATGGAAGTGCTATCACCAGCCAACAGTAGGTATGGGGAGAAAAAAAAATCAATTTCCTGAGAGGGAGGAGCAGAGGACACACACTGGGATGCCTCTGGACCCAATGTGATGTCATGTGATTGCGGAGGGGCTTAGAGGAGTGTGTGCCCTGAATGCCGAGATAAGAGAATGAATGTGTCCCACCATCCAGGAGAGGTGGGTGCCCAGAGGCAGGGGCATGAGCCCCAGCCTAAGAAAACCTTGGTAAGAGCTGTGAAGGGGTCTCCAAACGTCCATGGCATCACCTGGGACATAGTTCTTCAGAAGATTATTTGAGATGGGCACACGAAGAGGAGGTACACCTTTTCTCTAAATGGAGGAACGGTCTGGCCTGAGCCAACTGGGGAGAATGGAGTACACCAGCTGGGAATGTTCTTTTCAGGCTAAGACACGTGGCCAGTAGGTCTCCAGCTAAGTAGTCCAGGAGGTGGAGAGGAACAGTGTTGCTTCCAGCAAGAGGCATTGGGGTAATTTACGCAAGTTTAACAGCATCAAGGAGCTTGGGAGAAGACAAGATCCTGACTCCCTGGTACCCATTCACAGGAGTGTGGCTACGAATCATCCAGCCCTAGGTATTACTGAGATGTCCCGTGCAGGTATAGGAGCCACTCAGGTATCTGTGAGTAGCTGTTTATTGTACCTCTTTATAATAGCTATTAAAAACAAAACAAAACAAAACAAAACAAACAAAAACTGAAGTGAGTGAATAAGACAAGCTCAGGAGAGAACAAACCATTAAGCCTGATGCTGTGTATAGCAAAGTCACTACCGGAACCAGGCATGGGAGGATGTCACTGCAAGGAACAAAGTTTCCAGACTCAGAGAGATGAGCTGCCGCTGTAGGGCTGAGTGAGCAGGAGAGAGAAGGGGAACCAAACACCATGGAACATCTGTCCGCTTCTGCACCGTGTGTTATGATATTTCCAAAGTCCAAGCAATCTTTTCCACATAGACATTAGTACTTACAACTCTGCTGTAAAGGGTTATTTTGAAAAGCTTTCTCTTGGTGCAAAGCTTCAATGCTAGAATTTAAAGTTAGTTGTTCATCAATTAATAAAGAAATTTCAAAGCCTGATGATGCACAATTCAGACATTTATTTTGAGATTTATTTTTTTAAGTGGAAGGTGGGGTGGGCACATTTGTTCTTGTTTTTCTGCACTTGCTGGCCAAATGGCCAGTGACAGTAAACCTAAAATTAAAATCAAACAAAAGGAGGGAGCTAGGAAAAGATACCATCTGTCAAAAGGGGAAGACAGGCAGTGATCAGGAAAGAGACTAGGAAAATGTGCAAATATTAGTTAAAAACAAGGAATGCTTTCAATTCATTGTTTCCCATTTATGAATTGCCATGGTTTAGCAAATGTCAATGACAAGAAAGGCCCCTGCATTGCAGAGTGGGTAGAGTCCTTACTCTAGAAGGTAACGAACGGGACTGGTGTTTTTGTGTAGAGCCACACTTGTCCCTTGAGATCATGCTGTCACGCAAGTCTTCACTTCCAACCTTGCAGCCAGCACAGCCATGATGCAGAAGGCTGGCATTTGGGGTATACACCCTCAAGTTAACCTTTAGTATGGATCCCCTAATGTGAACTGCAGGACTTGGACTGAAGCCCTTACAAGGAGGAAGAGGAATGAGGCAGGAAGCCTCATGCCTTCTGAGACCACCCCCCTCCCCCACCTTTGCAACTGCAGATTGCCAATGACAACACCTTGTGGGGAGTGGACCCCTACCAAAGAGGACCCTGAGAAAGAAAAGAACATGAGAACCTGGGAAGGGGGAGGGAGGGCAAGGACACATGGAGCCGAGGGCAAAGCTGAGACGGTGTCTGCGAGTGAATGTCTGAAAACTAACAGCTGTGTGGCTGTCTAGTACGCTGCTCTCAACACTGCTGGGCCCTGAAGTCCTAGTTTTGAATCCATTTTTTTCCCCTTAGTGTTGTGAGTACAGGGAGAAACTGTTTTCCCCATGACACAAGCTACTGTCATATGGCTTTCATATCAAGTATCTGTTTCCCTTTGTTCCAATTAATTATCTGACCAAATTTATGATAGGTTAGACTCGCAAACATCAAAGCACCACAAATGCGTGTGACATCTAGTGACACTGGGTTGAAAAATGCCAATATAAATACCATATATCAAATTACCATTGTTTCACACCAGGATAAAAAGGGGTGGTGGTGGTGGTGGTGATGATGGTGGTGTGTTGGGGTGGGAAAGAGTTGCTCTGGAAAGAAAGGAGGGAAGGGTAGAACCAATCTCAAGCAGCCAGGTGGTGAAGTTGAAGGTATGTGGCCCTATGATCTGGCAGGTAGGTGACCAGATGGCCACCTGCTAAAGCATCTTGGCAAAGGAAATGGGGACCAAGTTGCAATGGCTGGCAGATGCAATATCACTGTCGGTGGTAACAGGTTGGGGACAGCTGCTTTCTACTGAGCTTCAGGCCACACACGTTCCAATTCTCCAGAAGAAAAGTCCCCACACACGACGCAAGTGTGAAGAGCTGCTGAGACGGTTCAGTACTCGTCCTGCTGCTGGGGCTGCTGGTCATGGGCTTGCTCCTCTGCTTCCGGCTCTTCTGTTTGGCCCTCCTGTGGGGTGGGGGAGAACTTTTAGCTATGTGGATTTACTCTCAGGCCTTGTGAGGTGTCAGGGCTAATCGCCATGAATCACCTAAACACTAGCCTCTGGAGTATACCAGGCTCAGGTACAACTCAACACACAAATGTTTCCCAGCTTCCTGGTGCCAACACCAGACATGGGGACACCTTCGCATTCCTGTGCCATCTAAGAAGGACCATGCTGCAAAGTGCAAGTATCAGGTGTTAAGGACTCATCTCTTCTTGCAATTACCTTCCCAGGAAATCTTCATAGGACACACTGTACATTTTCCTACCTCTTACTGATAAGAGTCAATATGCCAGACACAGCCACTCCATAGCCTTATAACCACAAAGAAGCCTCAAACAAGACCCCAGGCCTCTGCAAATGTGTAGGATGGTTGTCCCTCCCTAATGGCCCACGATGCATTGCTTCTGACTTACTTCCTGTTCCCTCTGATGTTGCCAGTCTTCAGGCCTGGTAGTGTCTGCCTGAATCACGTCCTTTCTATCATGTGACACCAATATGAGGTAGACTTAAGACACCAGAGAGGCAACTTGTTAGTTTCTGAGGGGAAGCACATTTCATGGGCTGCTGTAGGCCGAGAGGCCCCTTTCAGTACTGTGCTCAGGAGTTCTGGCTCCAGGACCAGGCCACACGTCTTTAGGGTATGATGGGCCCTATCTGTTTACCTTCTGCCCACTGATGGGAGAGCAGATAGGGTCAGTGTCCCTTCACTTGGCTTCACACGTCCTATTTTACTCAGTGAAGCGGATCACAGGCATTGTCTCAGCCTCAGCTGAAAATTCTTTCTTTTTTGATGTCGCAAAGAATAACTAGTTCTTTATCACCCAAGCAGAAAGGGTGAGGCATATTGATAGTAGCTGACTGGCCCCAGGAATGGCACAGGACTTCAAGATGCAGTCTGGCATGCATTCCGGCACATTCGGACAGACTGACCCTGGGCCTGCCAAGCCCATATTCTTCCTACCTGGCCCTGTTTCCTGTAGCCTGAGGCAAGCTTGTCAAGATCCAATTCAGACAGGACTTCACCATGTCCCTTTGTCAGACCAGCTTCTTCCCTCTCCCTTCTGCATTTGTAAAACTCCCTTGGGGCTGGGACTATGTGGTAGAGTACACGCTTAGTATTCACGAGGTCTGATCCCCAGCATTGCAAATATGAAAACAAAACAAAACCCGATCACCTGCCTCAACTCCTCAAACAAAACTCATCTGGAATCTTGTCTCCCTGGGGTCTTTTCTATTGGAGCCTGAGGTCTTGGGATGGGTAGCCTTCTTCAGTTGAACCATACCTCACTCACAACAGCATTCAACACATGCCACGTGAAGAGGAAGAAATCACAATTCAGAACGGATGAGCAAGACAGACTACTAGCCAACGCTGAATGGCATTTTCTCAGAGACCATATAATGCTAAGGTTACGTGGGCTGACTCTGGACTTCTTGGCCCAGCTCTGCAATTTGTGACCTGAGAGGCTCTGGGCTTACACTGACCTCAGTTTTCTCAACTGTATAACGTGGGACAATAGGAATACCCAGGTAGCAGAATTTATAGTGTGTTTCACTGATCAATCTGAACAGTGCATTCATTGCATCTAACAGTAGGTTAGAACTGGTATCATGCCTAGCTGTATGTTTTTCATGGTCAATATTGTAAGTATGAGCTGTGATTATAATTTCTCAGTGGAAGAACACTTTGGAATATATTTCAGATGTGCAAACAATTAATAGAAATTTACCCTTTCCATAGCATCCAAAAGTGCAAAGTAATATCCAAAAGAAGACCTGAGAGTGATTCTAGCATTTGCCCTTTCCTGGCTCTGGGTCAATGGCCACATGATTTGGTAAACATGGGCTCTGATTATGTCTATGATGGCACTGTTGTCACCTAGACTTGTGCCATCTTTGGAAGGTGAAGGCAAATATCCCACTGTCTCTTCTCTCTTTCTGATCCTCATGGTACACTCCCAGCCCCAGGGCTTTGCTACGGCTGCACCTTTGGCAGCATCCTGTGACAGCGGCTTTCCCACTGCTTGTCATGTGTGGCCACAGCTTTCTCAGCTTAAGGACTTAGGGCCTCGGCTGACAGTGGCACTGTCACGGGAAGCTGGCAGTGTGGGTAGTACAGATCAGGAACTAGGTGCTGGCCTTGGTCAAAGCAGGTTCTCTGCTCTAGGGGAATGTAAGAGGGTACAGTGTCCATTCCCCACATGAAAACACATGGCTGGAAGCCTCTCCCCTACCCCTACTCCTGTATTAATGGCTCCCCTGGCTAAGCTTTCATCCTTCACTCTTGCTTCTGTATATAGTCTGTTGGGAAACAACCCAGGTCTCTCTGCAGCCAGGCTCTAGCCCCCACCACGCTGGGGATGTCGACTTACTCATCCCAAGTCCTCAGTCTGCCATGGTATCTTTCATATTGTACCCTCAGGCCTCAGTTGTTTGAAGTATACTTTTCTAACAGAATTGTTCTTGTGTGAGGCCTCAGGCATGAGGTGTGCTTTGCATTTTACAGAGAATCTTATCACCATTGGGAGTTAACTCTGGGATAACAGAGTTAATTAGTCCAGGCCTGAAAGTGGGAGGACCAGACTCCAGTAAGCACAGAGCCAGGAACAAGCTGCAGGTCCTGATTCCTCGCCACTAGTCAATGCCACTCTCCTCAGGTCTAGGTCGAACAAGGAGGTGGCTCTGTGGTCTCCAGCTGGTGATGCCACACACCCACAGGGACTGCCAATCTCCAGGACAGGCTTACTGGCAATACTGGTATAAACAGCAAACATGCCCATTTACTTGCTTTGCCAATGCTTGGGCACGAGTTGACTCAGAATCCTCACGCCACCAAGGGCTCCCCAGAGGTGGCAAGGCAAAACCTATGCTGAACACAGGACTGATATACTGGTATATATCTGGTATCGCCAGATGGCTACTAACATCTCCATGGCAACCCAATGCACTTCTCTAAATGCTCAGCTGTGAGTGATGGATGTTATTACCCTTTATTTTTTACTATACCCACCAGAAAGTGAGGCAGGTTGGGAGACAATGTCAAAGAAGGCTCTTGGCCAAGGTGGATGGAAAACGAGGCCAAAGGTTACCAGAAGCTGATGTCCCTGCTCCCCAAATGGGAGACATTTAGCCTTGTCCCTGATCTGGTGTCTGCTACAGTCAGCTGCTCTTTTCTCTCCCATCTTGGCTCTGTAAGTGCTTATGTCTCTAGTCACAGTTCAACCTCCAACACAAATGCCATCTTTATAGTGACGTCTGCTGGGCTCTCCAGGCTATGTGTGTCCGTCACAAGTTATTTAAGTCTCTGTTATCACAATCTGCCACATTTTCCCATCAGCCGAGTCCCTGGCTGTCTCCCTCCTGGGGTCTGTGAGTTCTTCTGAGGTAGCAGCTGTGTCTATCTCTGGATACCTAGCATTTCAAGTCCAGTGGAGTGCACAAATTCCCCATGACAGAAACCCAGACTGTCTCTAAAAAGGGCTCAGGAGAAAGTCTTCAGTTCATTTTAACAGTGGCTTCCATGACAGTACCTCAGGAAATGAGCAACTATTTGTTAGCTGGTGTGCCTCTGCTGACAGGACCCACAGGGTGGCAGGCAGGCAGCCATGAGTAAGCCAAGACACCTTAGCCCAAGTTACATATGACGGGAAACAATGAGAATGATAAAGAGGCACTGTATACCTGACTGGCAATCTGTTCTAAAAACTTCTACTAGGCTTTTGCATTTCAAAACTGAACAGCCTGCTGACCGGACTGCTTGAAGTTGGCATTTAAACCTCCTAAACATCATATTCTGGGATTGATTGGCTCTAGAGTGAGAGACCAGTCATTAGCAAAAGAAAAATTTAAGATCACTTATGGGAAGAGATTGCCCAGCAAATACCCCTCCTGGGAAATCAAGCCATGTTCATACAGTTTAGCCAAAGAGCACACGTGACAATCCAGCATTGGATTCCTCAGTCCCTCTTCTACCTCCAGGAAGGCCAGATAGGCAGGTGCCTCGGCCATTTCAGGTGGTTACACATCCTCATGCTGAGAGCCTCAAACAAAACACAGACATTTCTTCCCGCACTCCACACTCATCAGACCCATACGGGCACATAGATCTGCCCACCATCCAGGTGTGCAAATGGCCTGGAAACAGGAGACGGCACCCAGGCAAACACAGTGGGACAAAAGGAGGATCTGAGGGTTGTGGGTGTGAGTGTACAAAGACGCGGATGCCACTGAGCACGCATTTCTAGAGGGATACCCTTCAAGGGTAGGTAGCCACTTTCTTAGGCACACTCCTCTCTAGGGCCAGATGTGCTTCAGGGAGGCTGCCATAGAAGCAGGGTCCATATTCCTCAGAGCGGAAGGTGGATGCCTGAATTCTCTGAGGTCCCTTGCATGACTCCTTGAGCCTCCATCAGAGAAGCGGAACAGAGATTGGGCCAGCTGCTGTAGAGCCGCTGTGTCGTGTTTGTGTGTGTGTGTGTGTACAACATGGCATACACCCATCCAGCATGGTGTCTGTGAACACATCTTCCTTTTCTTACTGTAGAAATGAGGTCTAGAAACCTTGGTCTTAGGTGTTGTTACACTCTAGGAAAGGACTTCTGCTACACTGTGGATCAAATGCCTTATTCCCCATTCCCCATTCTCATCGCAGCCTGGTGTCTCGTGGGAATTCTCCCGACACAGAGTTGCAATGTAACTTATCCAGACACAGAGTTGCAACGCAACGTATCCTGAACTGGAAACACTAAGCCAGGCTCCATGTGAAGAGAGTACTGCAGCATTACAGAGGGTTGAAGTCTAGTTCCCTTCTGGATAAGAGCTGGTTCCTCTAACTCTCTTCCTGGCTGTAGGATAGTTAAGTGGGTATGCACATGTCTTAGTCTCTCTTCCTTAACATGCTTCTCTTCACTTGATGATAATCGAAGGGCTAAGGTGCTGCTCCGTGATAGAGCATATTCCTAGCACGCAGGAGACTGAGTTTAATCCCCAGCACCAAACATCCCACAAAAAAAGCAAACCCCCACCTGCAGCACACCCCTCATACAGAGAAGGGACAGAGCACGGGCTCGGGCTTCAGACTCTAGTTGCTTACAAAGTATTGAAGCTCTTTTCTGTCTCGGTTTCCTTTTATCTGTAAAACTGGACAATGTGTACTTGGTAAGATTCTCAAGAGAATTAAAGGAGCTGCTAAAGTACTACATGTAAAGTACAAACGCCCAGTGTCAGTCTCAGACTCCAGGTATCGGAGAAAGGGTCTAATGAACGCATTCGGCCTAACTCACTGGTGGGGCTTTACGAAGAGTGTGTCTCAGCCATCTGCTGAAGCCATGTCCACAGTACAAGAACTGTTCTGTGGCTCTAGTGGGTGAAGGTGCACTAGGGTGCAGGGGGTCAGGAGGTAACTGGAATGGCAGAATGAAACTGTGTGTAGACATCCAGGCAGGGCCTCCTCAGGCCACACCCTGGAGGACAGGAGTTTTTGTCTCAGGCTCACCTGCCTGCCCTCAGCCAGGAAGCCAGGGGTGTCATGTAATTCACCAGGCCGTACTGCAGCACTAGGTCTCTATTTTGGGACCAGTTCTGGCTTCGAGTAAAGTGTCCTTCCTGCCATGAGGGCACGCACTGGTGGGAAGATCCAAGCATGCATGTTGGCCTTGCTCCTGCTAGCACCCAACCACACAAATGACAGCCTCCAAGGGGGTGAAGTGATCATCTGATGTCATCGCAAGCGAGTTTCAGAGGCCGCCGCTGTAACCGAGGTGTGCCCGCCAGACCACACTATGTACGTCTACAGTGGTCACAGGCATGCTAAAAGCCAGCCTCCATGCTGAGAGCCACGTTCTGTGACATCATCATGGTCTTGGGGACTTAACCAGGCAGAGTCCCAAGGTTTCAAAATCCACACTTTGAGCTACTAGTAGCAGAGAAAGAAGTTACAAAAAAAAATTTTGAGAGAAATGAAAGCAATGGTGGGAACAGTTCCCTGTAGCTGATGAAGTTTCAATGCTGGGATTTTAAGGCATATGTGGCATAAACATCTGCCTTTGGCTGGAATAAGACAAAATAAACTCTCTGGTGGCTTGCTATGCTCTGTAGAAACACTAACACATGAGACTCCCCCATAGCTCCCTCTGAGCACTAACAGGCCTCTGGATCAGAGACTCAAACACCAGCTCTGACCTAGGACAAGGAGAAGCTTGACACCTGGCCTGGCCTCTGGCCTCCCCCAGCCCAATTCTGTAGAAGGGGAAGTTCCAGTAGGTCTCTCGCTTCCGCCTAGGGGGGAGGCTTTCCCTCCTGGCACACACAGACTGCTCCTGCCTGTCAACCATTTGGTCCACAATGTCCTTCCCTACCCCCAGTGCCTTTTCTCTCCTCTCCTCCATTCCTCTCTTCTTCCCTTTTTTCCTTTCCTCTCTTTTCCTTTTGTTGTATTGTTTTCTTCAGACACGGTCTCACTATGTAGCCCTGGCTGGCCTGGAACTTGGTTTGTGACGAGGCTAGCCTCGAACTCACAGAGATCCACTGGCCTCAGCCTCCCAGGTTCTGGAATTAAAGGCAAGTGCCATCAAGCCTGGCTTTTTTTAAAATTTATTTTATTTATTTATAGGGTCTCATGTAGTCCAGAATAGCCTACCATGTATTGTTGACATTCCTGTTTCTACCTCCCCAATGCTAGGGTGGCAGGTGTTCTTCACTACTCTCAGAACACCTTTCTTTGCCTTCACACAGCCACACCCTGGGTCTTCTCCTGCACACTTGCTCAGTGGCAGGTCCTCCTTACAAAGAAGTATTTTGAACAAAGGTCTGTCCCACAGTCTGGTCTACCCTGGCAATCAGTAACCAAGGCAACCAACTATATCATAAAAATAGATGGCTGTGGGGGCTAACAGGGATGGGAAAAGTTGTTTTCTCATTTAACCATTCTCAGAGAAGCAGATCTTCGTACAACTCTTACTGTCCATTTGCCCAAAGCTCTGAATCTCTTGGGGTCTGGGTACATGGTTCAGCTCGAGTCCTCACCTCTACCGGACTCCTCCCAAAGTGACTTGGGGATGTACACCCCGTTGGCATACTAGATCCTGATGAGAAGCATTTCTCTGGGACCATCAAGGCTGCCAGCTAAGTTGTACCCTCATCAAGACCCCAGGGAAGTATGTAAGATACACGGATGTGCCGCCCTTTGAACTAGAGCAGTTTTAGAACTCAGGGGTTCGGGCTTTGCACACTCACCTGTTCGTCGGAAGCGTAGAGCACTTCCATCAGTCGCTGCACGAGGTCATCGTTTTCTTGCCCGTGTTCTTGGCACAGCAGCTCAATCTCTCTCAACTTCCCGAAGTAGAAATCCCTCTCCTTCTCCACACCTTCTAGGGCAAGTTTCAATGAATGTACCTGCAGAAGAGTCAGGCAGAGAAGAAAACCCCCAAGCAGAGTGAGAAATAAGAACCCGGCCACGTCGGCATACTACGCCGATGAGAACATGTGGAGCCAGACACAGAAATGAATGAAAGTCCAGATGTAAGGAGGAGCAACAGGCCTGTCTCAGGAGCACACTGAGCATTTGCTGCTGGGGGTATTTATTAGCTAGCCAGGGCTCTCCAGTCACCTGAGCAGCTGGAAGCAGACCTCTCTTCTCTTGGTAACATGGGCGGGACCACATCTTGTTGCTATGATCCAGGATGTCTGTGTCTCTCCCAACTCTTACGCTAGAACCCTACAATGTGATGGTATCAGGGGGCAGGGTTTGGGTGCTGAATGAGATTTGTGTTTGAGAGAAGCCTAAGGGATCCTTTGGACATCTTCTCAGCATGAGAAGACAGTGAGGAAGGGTTCCTGGCTAAACAACCGACCTGCTGACATCTTGGTAACGGACCTCCGACCTCACAGCCTCCAATGGTAAGAAATAAAATTGTGTAGTTCACAAGTGACCCAGCTTAGGCTATTTTGTTAAAGCATCCCAAACAGGCTCAAAACACTCACTCAAAATCTACCGAGAAGGGAGGTAAGACAGTTACAAGTTCTTTAAATGACCCTTTCTTCAGATCATTGGTATTAAAAGCCACTCTTCAGATGTTGAGTCAGAGCAGACAATGCTGTCCATGAACACTTACTTGGTGCACACAGACGGGGCAGCGGTGGAAGGCTAGATACACTGAGCTGCCTCCGTTTGTCCAGCTCTGCCTTTGTGTGTATCGCTCGAAGGATAGGGTGGTAGAGGAGCTGCAGACAAACATGGCTCACATTTGCCCACCCGGCAGACGTGGATTTAGGGATGCTCTAGAGTTGTGAAGTTTCTAACTTCTAGGTTAGTGCAAGTCATGGACCAACAACCAAGGCAGGACCACGACAATGACATATTCAGGGTGGTGTCAGTCCTGAAGAGGGCACGGGGAGACCTGCTGACTTTTAAATCTTAGGATGCAACTCTCGGGGATGTGCAACAGCCACACATAGGTGCAAACTATGTGCTACTCGTGGTCCCTAAGAACCTCCTCTTTTGTAATACTTTATTCATTTGCACTTAGGTAGAGCAGAGATTCTAAATGGTGGGTCATGGCCCTGCACTGGGTTGTGTAACTGAATAGGGTTGGGGGAGGCTTACAAAAAAAATTATCGGGGCTGGAGAGATGGCTCAGTGGTTAAGAGCACTGACTGCTCTTCCAGAGGACCTGGGTTCAAATCCCAGCACCCACATGGCAGCTCACAACTGTCTGTAACTCCTGTTCCAAACAATCTGATGAAACACATGTAGTCAAAACACCAATGTACATAAAATAAAAATAAATTATTAAAAAAAAATTATCTGTCAACAGTAAAAGTTTGCGGTGTTCTTAAAAATTAATTAGAAACCAAATGCACAATGGATCTGAGCTGCGCTGCCCCGCGCGACTTCCCTGCAGCTTTGGTTCTGAACTTTGACACTGCACTGTGCAGAATGTCTTGCCATACATTGCCAACACGTGCTGTCCGAGACACCCCCAAGTCAGACTGCAGCTTCGAGTTGTGGATTGCAGTAATCTCACTGCACACACTGTTCTTAGAGAAACATGATGTTCTGATTACAGAGAGCAAACACTAACACTTTCCACTATCGCTCCTTAGCAAGCAAGTAGCAAATTAGTTTGCTTGTGTGGTATTGTTAGACAAAGAAGCACCATCTACTTAGTATGCAAATTTGCTTGTTTTTGTTTTTGAGACAGAGTCCTGTCTGGCCTGGAACCCATTGAGATCCACTTGCCTCTGCCTTCTGAGTCCTGAGATTAAAGGTATGGGCCACCATGCCAGCTCCAAAGAATTACTTTAAAATAAAAATCCTTTATTACTTATTATCAGTTAATTTGTTTTGTTTACCTTTTCATAGTCCTATAAACCTGGGGTCACATGACATTTGTGGAATGAAAAGAGGTTCTTGGTGCAGAAGGTTAAAGGAGCAAGCATTGGGAATAGATGAAGTCCCGTGGTTTTCTTTAGGAGACGTTGGATTTTCAATATATTTAAAAAAAATTCTGTATGTTATTTTTTGTAATTACTCTTGGGGTGCAAAATCTTCCTCTCTCTCTTTTAAAATACTTTGGGCCTTTGGTACATGATCCCTGGAATTACTGATATCCAAACATGCACTGGTTCACAAAGCCATTCCTTTATCCTGCATCGAAAACCAGATCTATGCCAGGATGAGCCCTTAGTGTTGACCTCACAGATGCCCTCATTTAGCTACTTGAGAAGGTGAGTGGGTTTAGTTTCTTAACCCTGAATTTTCATTCCTGTTAAGACTACACATTTGCAAAAACACAAAGTAGCCAGCTTGTGCTTCAGATAGAAGAAAACTCCCCTAATTCTACATCCTGTCTCTGAACTTAGCCATAGAATCCCTCCCAGCTCTGCACTGCAGTGGGCAGATCACATCCTTTAGGTCCCCCAAACCAAGCAGGAGCATTGCATTAGCTCCTTTCCACAGATGCAACTGGGTTTAGTGTGACCTGCAGTTTGGGGGCCAGAGGGGGATCATGGGACAGATGGCACAGCAGAGGGCTTGGTTGTGGCACCAGAAGCCTGTAGGAGCCAGCAGCAGTTGGCTTGTTACATGGTGCTGGCCAGGAAGTAGCAACCCAGACCAGAAGTGAGGTTGAGTTATATCCTTCAAGGCCTACCACATTCAGCACCCCACTTCCTTCAGTTAGGCCTCAACTCCCAGTTTCCACAACCTCCCCTAACAGCACAGGCTAAAGCTGAGATCCAAGAGTTAAAACACACAATGGGGATGGGAGTGTATTCACATTCAAATCACAGCAGACACAGCTAACCTACAGAACCCAGGAGTTCTGTCTCTGGACAGTCGTGGACACGACACACCGAGGCTTTTATGGGCCAGACTGGTATTTCTGATATAATAGAGAAGGGGTGTGGACCTGTCAACACCCTCCATAAAGTCTGTCAGCAAGCTGGGCATGGTATTACACACCTGTAATTCTGGTACTCAAAGATGAGGCAGGAGAATTACTATGAGTTCAAAATCAGTTAAAAAAAAAATCTTGGCAGTAGTTACTCTAAACGGTCAAAGGTCAGCAGGCAAATTCAATTCCATTCGAATGAAGAGACAAGTGGCCAGCCTCATTCCTCACAGGTCACAGCAAATGCCTAGGTGATGGAGGCTGTGAAAAGTCACGTTCAAGGGCCCCATAGGGGAAGAAGTCTCCTTTCACAGCTTTGTAAATTCGTCCTGGGAGTGTCCACAGAATGTGGGTCTTCCCAGAGGCCCTATGGCAGCACTGACTCCAATCCACTTCCTGTCGGCTAACCCACCGTCCAGGAAGAGCCCCTAACTATTCTGGTTATACCTCCTCCTCCCTTCGCTTGTGACTCAACGCTGTCAGTGGAACTGTGGAGCGCAGGGCACTTTTGGAGCATATCTCAGGGGACTGCTCCAATAAAGGAACGGGGCCAAGCGAGTGAACATTCCTTAGGTTTACAGCAGTTGTCATTTACCCTGTTACCACCACAACTCACGGTTCTGCCTCTGCATTTCCACTTGGCTTTTCCATGTCCCTGTGTTCTCAATTCCAACACCGGGACTCTTGTGTGGCCACTTGTTGGCCTCAGAATCTTCCTCCTGGAGGCTTCAAGGGTCGGCACCCAGACTCAGGTCACCAGGGAAATGGACCTGGATGACAGTTCAGTAAGTATCTACCCAGTTCAGGTGGTGCCTCACCTCCCTCTGAAGGACAGACTGGAGGTAGGTATGTCCCCCTCAATGTCAAGGTGTTGGGGATAGGAAGGGGACCGAGGAGGCCTCTCTCAGAAGTACTTTAGGAAGGGTAGCAGGTGTGGACTATTCCCTCTCCTGCCCCTTCTGTTCTCCATCAAGTGGTAGTAAGGATCAACACCGTCCCTTGGAACCAGGCCCTCTCTGTGTGCTTTGAGCTTACAGAGCTTAGAGCCAGTCCCAAGGAGAGGAAGCAGCTGCCTAGTGTAGGCCATAAGGGACTGGGGCAACTAAGGGACTGGAGGTTTCCATGTGGTTGGAAACTATGGGGTGGGGACAAAGATGATGGTGACAGGGGACCTGAGCACAAGTTTCTAATGACATCAGAAAAATTGGAGTTGCTTTGGGGAAGGGCAAATCTAGATAGGGTATGATAAACCAGGCTTGGTTTTCCCTAGGTCCTCTCAGATTTGCGTGGACTCTTAAAGCTGGTGGCCTGAGGCTCATTACTTCATTTAAGCAGAAGTCATTGCTGAAAACCTTCTGGGCTCCAACAGAAGGTCGGCAGGCAGTCAGGACATTCCACGGTTACGCAATCAGAGTCCAAAGATGGCTTACGATGTCACCTGAAGTGCTAATGTGACCAAGTTGGAAACACCCTCGTTAGGCAGCTCTCTGCCTCTGTACTGGACCCCTCACTGAAAACACACACTTTTCCAGACTCTTTTTGCCTTATCACACAGCAGATTAATTACTAGGACAGACCCAGCTAGTAGCTGCGTACAGAATCTGCAAAGATTCTGTCACAATAACAGCCCTGACGCAGGAAGCCCGGTGTTTTATTATCCTTAAGCCATATCATTGTAGGCAAAATTAGTTAGAAAACACACCTATGCTTTTGGATCAAACCCAGGGCTTCCTGCTTGCCAGATCCACATTCTCCCACAAGGCCACAACCCAGCCCTATATTTAAGGTTTCATGTTGGAAATGTCAGTTGGTATGGCTAGGTTTTCCATAACCGTGAGGGGCTGTTAGGTCAGACGGAAATTTCTTCTTAAAACACAGCTGTTGCCTTTCAGGGCTCCTGGGCACCCCACTTACACCACTGTAGAGGATTGGTGTTTTGTTTAACTTTAGCACGAAGTTCTGCTGTGCAACTGCTGTCAGTCCCTTTAAGTGAAGGAAGGGACTGTGTCATAGCCCATCTTGCTACCATTATGCCACCAGAATTAAGCACAGTGTCTGTCACATAGAACAGGCTCAGCCACTAGCTACTGAGAGAAAGGAAGGGATGGAGAGGGAGCCAACTGACCTCTAACGTAGCCAGGGAACACTTTTTAGACTGACCAGGAGTGGGCGTGCTAGGCCTGGAGCTCAGGATGGGCCCTGACGAACAGGGCGCTGGGAGGGCGGCCTGCAGCAGGCCATGTCATCTTCCACACCCTCAAGTGTGGCGTCAAGCTTTGTGAGTAACTCTGCTCATCGCCAGCTGCTGAGCTTCCCTTCTGGAGCAGCCCCTCCTACCCTTACTGGCTCGTCCCGCCTTCCCTCCCTCACCCCAGGCTGAGGGTGTGACCTCCTTACCCCTCACACACAGCACTGTTCCCAGAGACAAGGGTGGAGACAGAGTTACCTGCTCATTGAGCTGTATGACCTGCGTCTCTAAATCTTTGTCAGATCTGGACGCGGAGCCACTGGATGAAGCCCTTTTGGCAGACGAGGGACGAGAAGGTGTGGATCCCGGCTTAGAGGCTGGACTTGATTTAGCCGCGCCTAGAGGCGAGCAGAATAAATTATAAGATCAGCAGACATTTAAAGATGATTTTCAGATATATGCCAAAATTCATGATATAAAATATAAAACCACAAGCAATGTGCCAACCCCTCCTCAACGCAGCCAGAACGAACAGTTTAAGAAAAAGGCGGGACACCAAGCTGAGGCAACGATGCTCTGAACCTCTGGAGAGCAGCTGCTCCTCAGGCAAAGGACAGTGACCCCTTCCCTCTGAACCACAGCTGCAGTGAACCTGAGTAAAAGGAAAGACTTTGGGGGCTGGAGAGACAGCTCAGTGAGTCAAGCCTAAAGAGCTGAGTTCAAATCCCAAGAACCTCTGTGAAGTCGGCTGTGACAGCCCAGGGCTCCTACAGTGAGATGGGCCTAGAGACAGGCTCACTCAGTGACAAACGTGGAGAGCCTTGTCTTAAACAAGAGCAAAGGCCGGCACCAGCACCCCAAGCTGGACTCCGTCCTCCACCTGCGGTACATCGTGCATGTGCCACATGAACATGTAATCAACACATATCACATACGCATGAATGTTTAAAAATAAATGAGGGGAAATGTTCCTCAGTTATCATAAATTATTACTGTATGTGTTTCTAAGAGGAAAGGTCCCAGGACAGGTTCCTACTTTGGAAGAAACACTGGTTCACAGGCATGAGCTTTCTCTTTTAGTACACTCTTGTAGCTTTGGTATGCAAAGAGCATGGAATCTTCATGGTAATGAGCATCCCGAGGTCCCATCTCGGTTCCTAAACATCACTCTTCAACAAAGGGGCTTCTTGAGAGGCTGCTGATGGTGCAGAATTTGAAAGGTGAGCCCAGGACAGCTTGTGGCACAAGAAGCAAAGACACACTCAAGGCAAGGGGCACGAGGGCCACCTTGAGTGGGTCTAGCACAAGGAACAATGGCGGCAACTTATGAAATGCCTTGGGCACATGAAGTCTGTCGGTCCACGATGAAGGGACGGAGAAGAAGGGTGTGAAGGGCTTATAAGCTGACCATCAGGGAATGCTGAGGAAATGCTAGAAGAAACACAGATATGTGTCACCCCTAGTAAAGAATAAACCCCAAAGTTTCTCCTTAATGGGCACTGAGGCATTAGAGGGGAGATACATGTAAAGGGAGTTTATCAAGTTCCTAATAATGGCACACTGTTATTCCAGATAAGCCTTCACACACTTGCCACTCAATCTGCAGTGGACTTGCTGTCTAAACACAACATAGACTTGGGAATGGCTTCTGGAGCCAAAACAGAAGCAACAAGGTATATACAGAGAAGTTTATATGCTTCAGAGCAGGAACTGGGCCACTCCTGGAGCCACCCCTTTACTTTTGTTTTGAACACAGTTCCAGACAGGCAACAGATCTGGTTTCCCTGTCTGCATGTGTCTCCAGTATGTTCCCTTCACCCAATTAAAATTTCCACCACAATCTCTCATCCTCTTCCCTTCTAGAAGGTTCTTAGAGGGCAAGGAACATGTCTTAATCATGTCGGCAACCCCGGAGCCTTGTAAAATGTTAGGCTAAATACATTTGGTGAAGGAACAACTTTAGATAGATAGATAAACAGGCAATTAAAACTTGGTTATGTGGTTTTCAACTTCAGTTTCCAGTCTTTCTGACAGAGGCAAGGGATTGTAAAGCAGGCAAGTAACAGCAGCTGCAAGTTTCAACCAATACCCTAATTACAACATAGCCAACAGGAAGGCTGTAAAATTTATATGGTGTGTCTTCAGGTGCCTGGAGTCATTGGTTACAGATGGGAGTCATACACACCTCTGAGAAGCCTTGACAGTGTCATGGCCTTTAAAAACATGCCCTTTTGTTACAACAAGGGAAGAAAATTCCTCTATAAAAGCACAGAGGAAGGGCCAACAGACTTGACATGGTTAGATGTGAATGACGTAAATGGGCCTGCATTCTGAAAAGGGCAATCAATGGGGCCCAGAAACCTCATCTAATGTACAGAGCAAACCAAGGTGACTGGAGAGCTGTGGTTTGCTTGGAATGGGCAAACTGCTGTAAGAAGTTTGCCTCTCTGGAGAAGTCCACACAGAATTCTTCTAGAACTCACTTGTCAGCTCTATCACGCAGCTTCTTCAGGAGTAGGACAGACTACAGGGAGCCGGCGGGCAACACAATGCCCTTCTTCGGACAGCTACCAGCCTACTAGCGGGGAAGACCACTTGTGTAACAATCAAGTCTTCTACTTTTGCAACAATCAAGTCTTCTCAGATTGAAAAAGAAACCAAGATTGACATTTTAATAGATAGAAAGTCTAATGGAAGGAGTACAAAGAACAGCCCTTCTTATCAAAAAACCCATATTAAGTGTCCACCACAGCCACACACAGGGTCTGCTAAAATGATAAAGATACAATCTCTCTTAGATTGACCGTCACCTAAGATCCCCCAGACATGGACCCTCTTGGGCTTCTTGGGAACAGGCCAGTATCCTGGGATGCCATGCCTGTCAAATTGGGGTGCATTTCCTCTGCATGCAGCGCCGTCCTCTCCCCTCTGGCCAACTTGTCTCTTTTAGTAACTAGGACCTCCATCCTTCAGGTCTAGGCGTGTGTTGTCGCATCCCCTGGAGGACATGGTGCTTTGAACATTTTCCGCAGAGGCTGTACCAACTACACCAGTGCAGTGATGCTCGAATGCTGCTTCTTGTACCGGACATAACTCCAGGATGCTGGACTTGCATCTATTATAAGTCCAGCAAGTCCAGCCCCTGGTCTGGATGATTTCTGTGCCCTGCCAGAGGTCGTGGAGCACCCAGCAGAGGCAGCGACTCAGTGATGACACCCAGGGAGCTTCGAGGCACTGAGGCCAATGTCAAAGTCACTGGTTGGAAGAGTCAACATGAAAGAAACCATTTGGGAGTTAGTCTCCCAGCTGGGTCCTTCCTATGTTTCCTTTCCAGGCCCCCTTTATAAGCTATGATGTGGGGCGCCTGCCATGTGGCATCTGAGAGTGCGGTCAGCTGATGTCTGAATGGGTTAGGAGCCATGTGGTTGGTGCTGGACTGTCCACATCTCTGCCACAGGCCTCTGCTCAGAGAAAGGCCTTCCTAAGACAGTGCATATATACTTCCCGCTCCAGGCAGTTCTTCCTAAGTAGGTTATCAAAAGATGTGACAGTGACTAAGCTCAAGTCACCAGGAAGCCATGGGCTCACGTTTTGACATCAGTTCAAAAAGAAAAGAACACAGAGAAGGCAGAAGGTTGTTAAAGCTCGCCAGCACAGAGCTTTCACTAGCTGTGATCCCAGGGTAATATCAAATGCAATCTGAAACAAATTGAACTGTTAGATAAAGAGGAGAAGGGGCATGACAAGCCAGTCTGCAAGGGATGGAAGCTGGAGTGATCTGCTTTACTTGGCTCATGGGAGAGGTCACAGCTGGTGGCAGCAGAGCTGGAGCCACTGTCTTTTCCTTGTGGAAACATGTCCTTGGTATGGCCAGCGCTCAGCGGAACCTGTCTGTGGGATTGATTCTCCAAGCCCACGGTCTCAGCCTTCAAACGGCACTGGTTTTTTGGATCCTGAAAAGGTCCTCTGGGACCCAGGAACCAGGTCTCTCATGCTGTCCTACATGAGTATCCCCCAGGGATCCCCAAGACGAGAAAGAGGAAGGAATGAGAACCAGACCTGGGCTGTCAGCTGCTCCACCACCTATACACACTCACACACACACTTTCTCTCACATACTCTCTCTCACATACACTCACACAATCTCACACACACACACACACACACACACACACACACACACACACACACAC
>CAJQZJ010001006.1:4042452-4073304 GCA_907164525.1 Lophiomys imhausi
CACACACACACACACACACACACACACACACACACACACACACACACACACACGAGGAAGCACAGCTCCCACATGGAGTGGAGCACACATCAGAAAAACCTAGTAATGGAGCAAAAGCACTTTGATAATTCACATGAGGCAGCTTTCACAATTCTGATTAGGATTTTTTTGAGAAGCAGATAGAGAGATCAATGACGAATGAGGATGGCTTCTGCTGAATAAGCAGGGAGAAAGTAAGGGATCGGGACATTTTAGCACCATCTCACACACGAGTCGGAGCATCACACTGACAGCTCCTCTTCAGACAGATGCAGAGTGAGTGCTTGAAACATCACGGGCTGCGACTGAACTGACAGGGACAGGCTTCCCCTCGCGTAACCCACACACCCAGGTACACTGCATATAAAGGAAGTACAACTGCAGCCACTGTCTCCTTGCTGTGCACTGACGTCATTCTCTCCAGAGTACACACTGGAGGTAGTACTTGTCAGCTCAGAACAGCTTCTTTATTAGTCATGGCTTTTCTCCCTTTGAACAATCACACTCTAAGGTGTATCTAGCTTCTTGAGCCAGGTATTTTTTCTCATTTACTGGGACCAACCATCCTAAGGATGTTATCAAGAGAATGAGCTGGATACAGATGACTAGGCATATGTGTAAAGCCAGTGCTGGCGTAATCCATTTATGTAAACTACTATTTGTTTTCCCATCTTCTCAAGTGACCCAGTAACCTCACATCCAGTGTCCAATCCTGGCTTTGGAGATTAAGGTCCTCAATGGCTGCCTTCCAAAACGCTCAACCCGCCAGTGATTCTTCTGTGGCTGTGTCTTTCCAGGTCTCCTGCTTCCAGGGTGCACATGTGGAAAACACTGGCATTACAACTTTTAAAGGTTGCACAGTCATTTGGCTACAATTCGGATAGAGTTTTTTTCCTTACAGCTATCAAACACTTTAATTTCTTTCAAGCTGCATTTGACGTCCAGAGACCGTAATTAGCGGTAGCCCTGCTTCAGACACAATTGTGCTGCTCCTAAGCTTTGCTCCTCCCCCTTAATTTTCCCTTTCAAAATAAAAAGGGGTTTCACAGGCAGAGGAAAATGGACATAAACTCTGCCCAAGTCCCTGTAATTCTCAAAAATTTCCTCACAGGAGATGGACATGATTCACAATGGCTTCCTTTGAGGAGTCCCATCTTAATTAATGCTTTTAGGGTTTGGGGCATAAATATGATTCTGAGATATTTTAACCACAGTTGTAAAAAGGAGCGAGTGGTCTGATTCAGTGTCCCTGTGAAGTCACAGCATCGCTGGGTCTAACGTCTGTAATTAGTAGCTTGCTTGGTGTGTATGGAAAATGCTGCATTTTGGAGAGAGGAGGTTGAATAGGTTCAGAAGGGAGAAGCAAATGAAAACAGTGTGGTCGCCTCTGCCCTTCCCAGCCAGGAGTCTTAAGCCTTTAGACACTCTTCTCATAATCCACTGTACTCCTTTGCCAAAATCATAAACAGAGAGGAGCTAGTTACACAACACAAAAACTCTTGGGAAGGACCACATCGGTGTTAAACACAAGTGTTCAGACACACGCACCTCCCACCCACTAAGACGAAGCGACTGGCCTCTTCCTTTGAGATGCTGTTCCTCTCCTGCCGCACCCCCACAACCCTCATTCACTAAAATCCCACAGGACAATGAGACACAATGGGCAGACAATGCATCACAAATGGATAGATTAATCATTTGTGGATGAATCTGACACCACTTCCTTATCCCCTTCACCTCGGCAAAGAGATTTCTGTCTTTTCATTGCAATAATGAACTTGCTTTAAAGGCGAACAAAACAGCCTGGTCCACAAAGTGAGACCAGGACAGCCAGAGCTGTTACACAAAGAAACCCTGTCTCGAAAAACCAAAAATAAATAAATAAATAAACAAACAAACAAACAAATAAATAAATAAATAAATAAATAAATAAATAAAATAAAGGCGAACAAAAGGCCACAACTAGCAGAAAGCAGCTAGGCTGGAGTGATGAGGAGAGGAAAGCCTTTCTCTGTGATTAGCTGACACTGAACAATCAGACTGCAAGGAGACAGACCACGGCTGGACTATACTGATTTCTACAAAGTCAAGGAATAAGGATTTCGTCTTTTGTTTAATAAATGGTGCCATCCCTTCACTCTGTACACTGTCATTAATTTGACTCTTTGAGGGGAAAGAAAATCAAAGTCTCAGTGGTGGGCAGGGTTCAACTCCCAGGAAATTTTAACAGGGTTCCGGGGTCCCTGCTTCATGAACCTGTTGAGAGGCTGGTTCTTTAGTTGGCAGGCAGCAATTCAGAGCCCTTCTGGCTCTGTCCTCACCAACCCAGCCTGTGGCAAAGCCTGGCTGCTGCTGTTTACAATACTCAATATCCAGTCATAACTGGGGCCACTCCTCTTGGAGCAGCTCAGGGCTGCACAGAGCACGAACTACACTGATCTGTGGGAACCAACATGGCACTGGGCATCCCTCAGCTCATCTTGGGGGTGACAGCAGGATCCGGCACCACTGGCACCACTAGCAGAGCCTTGTGGCTCCAGGGGTCCAAAGAACCCTGACCTGCTGCTTGTTGAGTGGGGAAACTCCCTGCCACCTTCCCGGTGTTAAGTTCAAGACAGGAAGTACAGGATGTTTTCCAGTGTTGGGATGGATGTTCCAGTGCCCACTGGAGTAAAAACAGAACACTTGAGGATGGAGACTTGGTTAGGAGTGCTTTGCTGTTCTTGCAGAGGGACCTGGCTCCTGGCACCCACATCCTACATCAAGAGGCTCATAATCCACCTGGAGGATACGATGTCCTCTTCTGGTCCCTGAAGGCACCTGCATACATGTGGTGTGTTTAAACTCATGCAAACACACACAAACACACACACATATATACACTCTTAAATAAACAAAGACATCTTTAAAACGTGGGAAACTTTTTTTTTTTTTTGGCTTTTCAAGACAAGGTTTCTCTGTGTAGCCCTGGTGGTCCCAGAACTCACTTTGTAGACCAAGCTAGCCTCGAACTCATAGATCCATCTCTCTCTGCCTCCCAAGTGCTGGGATTAAAGGTGTGTGCCACTACACCTGTCTTAAAACATGGGCACTCTTACCCCAAAGCATAGTACACAGTGCTTACTTTGCTATTACTAGCTTTTCTCAGCAAATGGGACCTGGCTCACCAAACCATTGGAACCTACTAGTTTCCTCTTCCAGACACTAGCAAGATAAAACAACAGGGCTGAAGAAAGAGAATCAGTCTACTGAAACCTCCACAAACCACTAGTGAGCTCTAAGGTACAGGATACTCCTCCTCCATGTATTCTCTAACTACAGTGAAAATCAGGGTGCTACAGTACAAGCATGTTCTTTGTGTGTGTGTGATTTCTATGCACGTTTATTTAAGAACACTGAATTTTATACACATATGCAAACACAGATTACCTGTAAGCAGGCACACTGAATTGCCAGAACTTAAGCGTCCAACACTTAGACACTTGGACGAAGTACAACATACCCTGTTACCTGACTTGATGAGAGAACGAATGTGACTGAACGTACTTGACAAGAGAGGAACCTGAAGTCATTAGGAAAGGGCTAAGATGGAGTCCTCAGCAGCCAGCTTTGCAGTAGTGTACATTCCCTACATCTCCAAAGAACCTACTGCTAGTTTAAGGTACATTAGTCTCAGTGGGATAGCTGTTACAGGCAATCTCAATTTCTCATTTGTGACGAAATACTGACTTTTTAATTCAATTTTCTACTGAGGTTACAATTAAGTTTCAGGGACATAGAGAATTCTTATTCAAATTACCTGAGGTGGAAGCCTGTTCTTAAACTGTACGCATCTATCCATCCTTCCATCTATCCACGCATCCAACCATGCAACAAACATTTATTGAACTCCTACCACGCTAAACAGACACTGGCATCAAGTAGTGACTGAAACAATAAGGTGCCTGTCTGCATGAAAGTTCCTGTTCTATCCGGGAGCATGGCACTAAACAGCAACACAATCAGCTGCTGAGTAACAGAACAGAGCCAATGAGAACAGAGGTGTTTCCAGGAGAAAGTAGAGCAGGATGGGTAAGGAGGCCAGTTGCGTGTGTGAGGAGGGTTGAGCCGGGTGGCTAAGTGATTTTACAAAGGCTCTTGCTCTTCTCCAGTTTCAGCTCTTCTCTTAGACCTGCAGGGTTTCCACAGACTGCTGGAACTGAGTCTGCTTGGGAACTGTGTGCACCAGCAGGGCAGCAGAAGCCAGCAGACAAGTGTGTGTGTGTGTGCGCACATGTGTGTGTATATATATATGCATGTATGTGTGCATATGTGTGTGTATATGTGCACGTGTGTGTTGGGAGTGGGGAGCTGTATTAACAGTTTTACTCCTCAGAGAGGCTAATGGCTCTTAGAACTTCCAAGTTACAGCATCCAGGATCCTTGCAAAGGACAGAAAACGCAGGAGTCATTCTCTGGTCCTCAAGACCTCAAGGAGAGAGGTAAGATTTAAACCAAGGCATGATGGAAGCAAGATATTGGCCATCTGACCAGGTAGGGACAGAACAGGCTGTGTGGAAGCCTAATGTGCCTGGGTTCTGCTTTACCAGCTTAGGGGCTGGCTCAACTTGCTGTGGTAGAGAATGCGCAGGGCAGAGATACACAGATACCCTGGAGGGCACATGTCCACCTCCTCCCAGGCTTCTGTCAGGATCCAGGACCCTGAGCAGAGGGGCATGTCCTAACGCTGGCTTTCAAAGGTCGCTTCTCTCCTTTTAGAACAGACTGAGGGCAGACCCACAAAAAGCCAGTAAGGAGGCTGCTGCAGTCATTTCTCTGGGAACACGCACCATAGATTTTGTTTTCTTTTGGACAGTGTTTGAGATGCTGTAGTTTAAAAACCTTCCTTTAAACCATTTTACCCCAGCCGCCAGCCACCCACTTTTACACAATCTACATCTTGTGTAATGTTAATGTTAACAGGGAAAAAAGAAAGGCAACATTCTCAAATGGATACCACGTGCTATTGATTCCAAGGGGAGAGCCAAAGGCAAGCCAGGCAAAGGCAGTCATTCCCAGTCACTGCTCTGGGGTCGTTATACAGCACGATAAAACAGCTAAGCCCTGGGAGAACCTACCACAGAGGCCCTCTGGAAGGCAGGCTGCTGAGGGTGTGGCTGTCGTAGAAGAGTAAGCAGTGCTCGAGGACCCCTGAGGACCCCCTCCCTCGCCTGACCAGCCTGTACAAAGGCAGCCGCTGGGATGGGTAAAGGCTGAGCTCATGGAGCATGCCCAAATGGAGCATTTGCATATTGTTCCTGCTGCCCTGCTCACTGTCCCTGCTGGGGACGATGTGCTTATTTTTAGGCATCATGTGATTCTCCAGTATTTTCCAGGCTCTGCTTGAGTCACTTTGGTTTCAGAGAATTTCTCACAGAGGAGAAAAAAAAAAGCAAGAAAATGCTTCATGTCTTGAAATGGCTCAGATTTTTAGAATCACAATTTTTAAATAGTTATTTTGCAACAAACTGCTGACTATCCATGCTTCTTACACCTGGGTGGATGAATAATCCAGGTTTTAAACATAACACATGCCAAATCCAATCACCGTCTTAGTTTAAATTTGTATTTTTCAATTGCCTTCAGAGAAACAAAAACAGTGGGGATCCTTTTACCTCCATGAATGGTCCCTACATGTCATCCCAACACTAATTGGCAGCTGCAGTCCCTTGCCTGTTTTCTGCAGTACCAGGGAAGGGAGTAGCTGATGGAGCCGGCAGACTGAACCAGTCCACTGAGAATAAAGACACACAGGCGTTGCCATGACAACACCGTAATGGGCGCCACTGTACTCCTGGCATGCAGTACTCATTTAAGAAGGAAGCTTATAAAGTAAGATGACCATTTCTGGGCTATCTCCATACTTAATTACTTTAGATATGCTGTCCTTTAATTTCAGCTTGAGTTCCTGTTGACATGCAACGTCCCTTCTCTGATGGTGGCAGTAGCGAGTCTGTTGGTGTTCCAATAACACAATCTTATCCGGACTTCCCAGAAAGAGAGTCAGAGCTCAGGAAGGGAGGCGACTAGCCGAGCACACTTCAGCTACCCAGTCTGGGTTTGTGGCGTCCACCAACCAACGACCAAGCCAATCACGCATGCGAATTAACAGCTCCCCACACTGCCTTTTCTCTTCACTTCCCAGTTTCCACTCCTCGAGGCACTGTGTTGACAATACCTCCCTGAAGTCTCAATTGCACTGCAACACCTTCTTAGGCTGCTGTTCTTCTCTCTTCTCTGCAGTTAGCCAGTATTGAGGTTGTGAGCTTACATGTGAGCATGTCCCTTCTGCATATGCTGTAGCCTTCCTAAGGCTCCCAACAGACCACGTTATAAAGTGTGAGCTCTGTGAACCTCTGTGTCAGGCAGCCTTGAACATGACACCCATTCCGATGATCCCAGTCTGCTGGCATTTACCCATGTGTATAGCATTCATCCTAGAATATAGCAGCGGTGGGGACCAAGAGAATATGACAAAGGTGACAGAAGGAATATGACAAAGGTGACAGACGGGCGCTCTCACCGCTGTGACACTACAGTTAGGACTCTCACTGACACACACACTAGGCAGACTTGCCTTCCTGCTCGTAAAGGAGCAACTGCTGTGGAGTAAGCATTTTGTTGGAAAGGCCCACATGGAGCGGTGCAAGTGACTTCCAGGAACCAAGCAAGAGTGGCGCCTGTGGAGAGAGCCACAGAGACTCTGCCCTATAGATATGAGAAGCGACTGCAAGTGACTCTCCAGGTGAGCCTCTTATGAGTGAGATCTTAGCCCTGTGGATATGGGGTTGCTGCCTGTGGGTTCCACATCAAAGCACCCAGTGGAGCTGCGCTGGACTCTGAGGCACACTGGCTGACTTAAGCTATCAACTTTGTCATTTCCTTTCCTTTTTTTTTTTTTGGTTTTTCGAGACGGGGTTTCTCTGTGTATCCATGGCTGTCCTGGACTTGCTTTGTAGACCAGACTGGCCTGGAACTTACAGAGATTCACCTGCCTCTGCCTCCCGAGTGCTGCAATTAAAGGCGTGCGACACCATGACTGGCCTTTTTTTTTTTTTTTTTTTTTTAAGCAGTAACAAGGGACCTGTTTACCTCATGGCTCAAAACATCCAAGCAAAACAGCATGCTCTTCACGGGACTGAACACATTCTCTCTTTTGACCTCAACATTCCGTTCTGTCTGGAATGTTCTTGGCCATGCCTCTCATCTGGCTAACCTCTACTCATCCTTAAGTCTCAGCTGAGGTTTTCTTTTCCCAGAAAACCTTTGTAGAGGCTGCAGGGCGAGTTCAGGTGGGTTTTTTCAAAACTCTCCCTGAATGTGCTCTCCTCAGTTTACTCCCAATGTCAGGCTTCCGCACAAGACAGCAGCTCCTCCAAACACCTGGGTCTTGTTGGGATTGCCATGTACCTTCAGAATCCCTTACAAAGCCTCAGCAATACCTCAGGACCACATGAGTGAATATGATTCATGCGAAGCTGTCACAGGAATGCAAGGGACCAAAGCAATAGGAAATGTTTGTTGTTCTAGTATTTTCTCAGCTGCTATGTAGACATTGTGTTGTTTTCTAAGATACAGTGAGGTTCGTTACGGGCGATGGAAGCAGCTGGGCAGACTCAGAAATGTGCTGAATCTCCCATGAGCTAAAAGACTGCTGCAGTGGCTCAGGGTCAACAGAGATGAGCCTCTCCATGTGCGTCAGCTTGGGGGGCACCGATGACCTGAAGGCAGAACTGGCTTGTAGTTCAGATTGCTCCTTCAAAAGTGACTCTATAAAGTGCCACAAGCTGCTTTTTAGGGCTGGAAAGGTGGGTCCGTGGGTAAAAGCTGTGGCTGTACAAGCCTGGAGCCCAACTCATGAGAAGCCGTAGAAAGAGCCGGTTCAGCATGAGCATCTGTCACCCCGGCATCCCTGCATTGAGATGGATGACAAGAGAATTGTCTGGAAACTCACTGCCAGCTAGCCTGGAGTACAGTGGCACAAACAGTCAGAGGCTCTGCCTCAACAAGGAAGAAAGAACTCCTAAAAATTGTCCTCTGGCCTTTTTATAATGCTGTGGCACACATGTGTACACACACACACACAGATACCCTATAAATACATATTTTTCACACATATTTTTTCACACACGTACACTGTATATGGGTATATACACATACACCTGCATACATACAATATATATATTCACACATGCACATTTTTTACATACATGCACACATGCATGTGCACATACACTCTATATATTCTCATATACACTTGCACACAATATATATTCACACACACTATATGTATTTCTTCACACACATATATTTTACACATATGTGCACATAACACACTATATATACATATAAACACATACACACTTACACACATAAACTATATATATTTTAACACACACATACTCACCTGATTTTTACTTTATCTAACATATCAAATGACTACAAAAGACACTTATAATAAAAACAGGTTAGAGGTACACTGTTGTGTCCTTATGGAATTACAAGAGTAACTCCAAGAGTGACTGTGATACTATTTTCCTTTGAGAACTGATGAGGTTTACTGCCAAGCTGAAAGGCAAAAATTTCACCTTACAGTATGTACATAGAGACAAGGAGCACTCAGGCCATGAAGAGGAGCACACATTTTAGCATATTCAGGTAGTGTCTATGCAAGAACAAGCCATGCTGGTTATAACAGGAGCTGATGCTTTGGAAGCAGCCAAGATGGCTACAGGAAGGGCCACTACCAGACCTCTTGGGCAGAACTATATGCCAATTTTGTTTTGAGGCTTATTCTCTACTTCAAGGTCCTTTACACCATTTGCTCAGAGATGTATTTGGATGGGTATATTTGCACACCAGAGATAAACACGCAGGAACAAGTGTCTTCACATTTCCTGCATGTAAGAATATGATAAAATACAGTACCTGTTCTCACTCAAAATGACTGCAGACAAAAATGAGCATGCTTCAGACTCAAAAATGTGCATGACACTCCAAAAGTCATCTCTGGTAATACCAACAGTCTTCACCTTCCTCATTGAACCTCACAATGTGATTTTTGGATTGTGAATGTTACTGTGATTCAGTATGATGTTGGGAGAATTATTATAAAGCCCAAGGGTATGTCTGTGAAATCTGAGAGAGGAGGTCCACAAGGGTTGTGGAATCAGGGTTACACCTCAGATCTCATGTCCCTTACTTTGCCTAAGTGACACAGGCAAGTTACTGAACCTCTGCTTCCAGTTTCCTAGATACCAAAATGAGGCTGATATTAACAGCCATCTGTCAGGGCTGTTATGTCTAAACTGAAAGGAATGCTTAGAGCAGGGGGTGCTTACTGCCTACTGCACAGAAACCCATGGATATGACCTGTTCCTTCTCTATTTCAGATACTCCCCTAAAGCTCATGAAAAAGTTTGATTCCTGGGAAATTGAGATTTTAAGAGTTACAGGACAACAGTGCTACAATATTTTATCTGATCTCCATGCTTTCCAAAAACCTAGTTTTAAAGAAAACTACTTATGTAACTTTGGTTCAAGGAAATTAAATAATTAAAAAACACAACTCGAATTAATTTCATCTATCAAAAATGCCATCCTAGCAAGCAAAAAGCTCAGACAGAAAAGACAGACACTGACGGAGGCTTCTATTTGACACTCCTGAATGCTTCCTGTTTGCTTCTTATGTCTGATATTCTAAACTCACAGATACCCTGAAAGTGTGCTCTGGTAGAGCTTTATTCATATTTTATGCTACAGTTTTGTGACTATTGTAGATAGGTGCTGCGAATGCAACACTTGGTACCCATCCCCACACTAACTCATGTTTAAACTCACGCTCAGTATGACAGTCCTAAGAGGTGAGGCCTTTCAGAGGCATGAAGTCATGAGGGCAGAGACCAAAGGAATGCAGGCAGCATTCTTAGAAAAAAGGCTCAAGAGAGTCTGCTGTGAGAACCACCACCTCATCCCAGGACAACCGCAGAAGGCATCAGCTATGCAGAATGTTTGTGGGGAACAGGTCCTTATCAGGCACCGAATCTCCTAGCACTTCCCTTTTGAACTTGCTGGCCCTCCTATTTGCAAGAAATGCCTTTCTGGTGTTTATAATGAGTTTATGCTAAGTAACTACAGCAGCTCAAACACAGACAGTAGAAAACTACAGGCTTGGTTAGTCTTTGAGAAGGAAGTATCCCAATGCCTAGTGGTATCTCTTATTTGTCTTTGAAGTTGACACTCCGTTCCTAATAGAGAGTAGGGGGGTTCCCTCCAGGAATTTAATTAGCTGAGCCTATTAGAGCATTTCCTTAAAATTTTCTTCAGGCCTTTACATAGCTAAGGGATAACCACATGCAGCTTAGCAATACAACCGTGTCTTAATACGTGCAGACCATGGAATATAACGGAGGTGAGGGGCACGTGCTGAGTTGGACACAAACACCCTTCTATACATAACGAGGATCGGTGACAGCCATTTGACAAGATGTTTATGGTGCGTTCCTGACTTAGAGGGTGAGGAAAAGTAAGGAACTCCAAAATAAATTCAGATAGAACCACAGCCAGGCATCACAGTTAAAACAGAAAACCAAGTATAAGGAGGAAAGCTTGGGGAAAGGGTGCCTAAGTCACGCATTCATGTTTAGAGGCCACAGCATTTTTAAAGTACTGGAAGGAGTGCTTCATCTAGTGAAAACACTAGGAATGAACATATAATAAAGACCTTTACAGAAAAAGGAGAGTTGAACAGTGTCTTACAACTTAGCCTGTCACCATACCAAATGCCAACTGTTCTTCAGTTTAAAGAATATGTATGGAACTCAAATGTTCAGATATGAAGAAACTGAATATGGCAAAATACAAAACTTTTTAGTAACAGAAAAACAAACAGGAAACTAATAAATTTGGTAGATCTTAATCAAGTAGAGCCACTAGTTACACTAAATATAAATGGACTGATCACGCTACAAGGCAGAAATTACCAAACAATTACCAAAATGAGTTAAAGTCAGGGCCCAGTCATATGATAGATAAAGACACACTTTACATATAAGGCACAGATAGGTGGGTATTTACCTTATTAAAAAGAATATATACTGCTGGGTGAAGTGGGACATGCCTTTAATCTCAGCACTCAGGAGACAGAGGCAGGTGGAACTCTGAGTTCAAGGCCAGCCTGGTCTACAGTGGGTTTCAGAAAAGTCAGGGCTACACAGAGAAACCCTGTCTCAAAAAACCAAACCAAAACAAACAAAAAACAAAACAAAACAAAAAACCCACCAAAAAAGATACGCTATTCAGACTATCAATATAAAAAAGCAGTGGTGGCTATATTGCCATTATCATCATCTTTAAGACAAAGAGTAGTTTCAAAAACATAAGTTCAATTCAATAAGATGACTTAGTCATAAATATTCATACACTAGTGAAAGAGTCTTCAAAACCAGAAACAAAGGGAGGAACAGACAATTTCACAATCAATGTAGAAAGGCTAAAAATTATTTTTGCAACAATTATTTGAGATAGACAAGCCCCTTCCATCAAACCACAGAGAATCTGAAGCACACTGTTAAACACCATGTCTTTACATATTTGCAAACCACTGTTCAGATGAAGAGTATACGTTCTTTTCAAATGAATGCACATTTAAAAGGATACATTCTGATCTAGAAAACTAAGACCAAAATGAGGCCACTTCCTTCCTTCCTTTTCTTTTTTTGAGGCAGAGTTTCTCTGTGTAGCTTTGGCTGTCCTAGAACTCACTCTGTAGACTAGGCTGGCCTTGAACTCAGATATCTGCCTGTGTCTGCCTCTGGAGTGCTGGGATCAAAGGCATGTGCCACCACACCTGGCTTAGTCTCTCTCTCTCTTTCCCCTTTCTTTTTAAAGATTTATTTTATCTATATGAATTCTGTATCTACATGTACACCTGCATGGCAGAAGAGGGCATCAGATCACATTATAGATGGTTGTGAGCCACCATGTGGTTGCCGGGAATTGAACTCAGTACCTCTAGAAGAGCAGACAGTGCTCTTAACTACTGAGCCATCTCTCCTGCCCGGCACTACCTTTCTTAAGAAACAAAACTAACATAAAAACACAAAGTAAAGAAACGTTTCTTTACCCAGTGAAGGTGAGAGGTGATGTCTACCTAGATTTTAGATGCTCTATCAATGCTTGTACATTGCTAAGCAAATAAATGGAGAAGCACAGTCACATTTTAAAACTTCACCAAGAGCCTAGAGTAACCGACTGGGAGTATTCAATGTTCAATACAGTTTTTAAAAATACTATTAGGATTTACTAAAATCAACATTTAGGGATTTAATAAAGATTACTCAGATACCCAGTTGACATAGCCTGGGTACAATCTGTTTTGGAACCACTAGCATTTTTTCCTAACTCGATTTTAAGGCTAAAACACTGGTCCCGGAGGAAGAGAGGAAGCTCAATTCCCATAGCAACTCTAAATCTATCTCACTATATTTATATGTGGAACTCTGATTTAAATACATTAGCGCATGTGAATCTGCAATGTGTCTGAGCTGTGGTTGCCATAGAAACCATAATGCTGAATTTCCTTTTAAGTTTTGTTAAGTCTTCACACATAAAGCCTGCCTCCCCAGACAGCTATGGAATTGCAGACAGGATCAGGGTAATTACACTTACTTACATCACGATTCTTGAGGATGTAGACACTTAACAGGCAGCTATCACTGTGACATGTGCATTTAAATGCATGGCCGTGGGTGGTAGGTTAAAATCATTTGAAAACATAATTCCTCAGAATTCAGTCAGATTTGATCTTAGTCAGCAGCTATTCACCCTCAAATGAAACCTGTTTACATTAAAGTTGACTATAGCAGAGGCAAGGTGTCCACCTCCACACGGATACCAACCAACTTTATGCTTCTGAGTCCAGAGGAGAAAAGTTTTTACCTGCATTGACATGGAAGAGAAATCTAGCATGCCCTCAAAGAGAATGCACCAAATATGTGGCGAGCATCTATTCTAGACAGGAAACCTCTAGCACACAGAGAGGCACCACACACAGATGCTGCAAAAGCTGGATTTTCCTTCCTTGCTGGCATAGACTGGGTCCTCTCAATTACCATCCAATGACACTCCATCCCACACCGCTTTCCCCACTCCGATCTGGCCACTCTGTCATACAAGATGTTTTGAAGCTGCTAGGCATGCAAGTTAAACCAGCCCACAGCCTATCTGTGAGGAATTCATCCACTGAGTATTCCAAAATGCCACCCAACTCATCCTGTTTCCAACTCTTCAAGCCATTATTTGTTTCCATGGATACAGATAATTAAAAAGAGACTAAGGCTTCAATATGAAAACAGAACGATAGCTAGATGTTACTGAGCTAGCACCAGAAAAGTGTCTCCCACTTCAAAACACTTCCATTATCACAAGGGTTTTTTGTTTTTGTTTTTTTTTTTTTCAAGACAGACCTTCTCTGTGTAGCCCTAGGTGTCCTGGAACTCACTCTAGAGATCAGGCTGGCCTCAAACTCAGAGATCTGCCTGTGTTTCTGTCTCCTGGGTGCTGGGATTAAAGGCGTGTGCTACCACCTGGCTTTCATCCTAAGTCTTGAATGGAAAAGTCAGACTTGTGGTCTTAGATGAAGGACAACTCAAACCATATGTATCAAGACCACATTATAGAGATTGTGGGTCAGTGTTCTGAACAGAGAGTTCTTAAGAGAACTACCACATCACACTCACACTCACACACGTGGCACTCACACAACAGCTGGGTGGATCTGATACACATGACCAGGCTACCAGACTCTGGTAAACTTCCCAACTTCAGACTCATGTACCTTTCACTGGTCTGTGTGCTTTGGTACCTGTGTATCCTGTTCTAGGTCATGTGCTGGGAGTTGATATCCTCATGTTCTATCATACATATGTGTCAATGAAAAAGAAGCAGACTCTGAGAAAGTCCCTAGAAACCCTTAACTAAAGTCCACGAATTCTATAAATAGCTTAACAGCACCTCTCCTCACTTTTGGGAAACATTTTGACTTACATTTTCTTGGCCGTGTTCCCAATTCCTGGATGCAGGACTTTGAGAAAAGTCAGGTCTTTGTGCATTTCTAGGGGCCGTTCTCCTATTGTGGTCCTTAAAAATCACAATGAGATGTCCCACATGTGATGCATGTATTACAGTAATTTTTCTCCAGTAAAATTTTACTGTCCCACAATTCTAATATTCAGGACACATCTGATTAAAGGGGGATGATTAATTTGCCTCCTGAAAATACCATTCCACCCAGAGTAACACAAATAAAGTAAACACTATTGAGGTATGGGAGTAGTTTCAGAAATCACTGCTTTCTGGAACATAAAAAAAAATCAAATTTATTAACTGTTGACTTTAATATGTTTCCTGAGTTTTGTCACCTGAGAGGTTAACTCTGGAAAAGACAGATTTCTCTTTCAGGTTCATGGCTTTTTATCAAAACAGCCCAAGTTCCTCTGTGGCTTTTGTGAGAGGGCTTACCATTGTAGCTCAGTTCTGGGTGAAAGAGCAGAAGTGAGAAGTGTTAGAAGGATTAAAAAAAAAGATAAAAATGAGTTATGGTTGTGGAAGTAAAATATTCTGAGGTTTATTATTAGCGCTAAAAAAAAAAAATGCAGTTTTGGGTTTCAAAACCAATCTGTCCACCAGTAACAGCTACACAATAGGACATTAAGAAGAGAAATAGCAGCCTTCCTTGGGTTCTCACCCAAGTCCTCTCATTTGACGTGCCTCCCAAATCCCAGACCCAGGGAGAACACAGCAGCATCAGCAGCAGCTCTTCTCCAGCTGTTAGGCTGATGAAGGCTGCTGACAAAAGCAGGTGACCAGTTTGAACTTCATGAAATTTTGCCCCCCAATCTCCTTGTGGCTTAAATTTTCATCCAACCTCTCCCTTTGCTTCTGCTCCAGAAAAATACATCTTCCCTTTCTCATTAACCCCCCCCCCCGCTTGAGCCCCTGACTTCTCCTTCAAGTTCAGGGTCCATGGTCCTACGGGCTCTCCTGTTTCCCTCACCCTTGGCTCATCAGAGATTCTTCTGAGTTTACAAACCTGATAATTTTGCCTTGTCCTCAAAGTAAACATGAAAGAATACCATTCTGCTATCCCTCCTCAAGGTTCTCTCTCCCTGAAGAGACCAAATGCTTATTACTTTCCTCAATTGCTTCCTTGACAAAGTCATTAAAGGTTGGCTCTGTTGCCACCTCACTTCTACACCTGACCTAGCCTCGTCCAATAGCTGCATCGAGGCTCCAGTGCCCAGTGTCTCAGGGGACCACTTCCCTGAAAGATCATTTATCGCGTCCTAGGAGTCAGCTTTCCACATTCTATTTTCAAGTTTCATTGTACATCATATTTCCACAATTAATATGCATGACCCTCTTTCTAGAAACTTCCTACTGTTTGTTCTGTGAGACACTGATGAGGGAATTCTTGGAAAATGAGGACAAGGCAGCATACTGCAATTCTGCTTGGCAGAGACGTGCTGGAGCTGAGGCAACACAATTAAGGTCACAGTATGATTGTGGAAGAAAGAAAAACATTCTAGGTCTGCCTACCCATTTCACATGCCACTCATGATTTGACTTCTCTTGACTTTCTTGTCTATGTTCATCCTTTAAAAAAAGCTTCTTCCCTTCACATGTGTCTAACTCCCAAGAGCTCAGTGCTCTTCTTCATCTACATGGCTCACTCATTCCAAAATCGGACTTGGATACTGACTCAGTGTCTTTCATCCAACTCATTCCTTAATCCAGTCTTGTCTCATCATTCCATGAATGACTTTCAAGAGTTTGATCCAACGAACCCTTCCAGGCCTCATGTTACTTGACTTCTCAGCAGAGTTAGAGACTGTGGATCATTCTATCACCTCCTTCCTTCTGCTTCCCTGAAAGCCACTCCTTAGTCTCTTCCAATCTTTTTGGCATCTTCTCCACATTCCAGGGAAGTTTCTTCTCCTTTACTCAACCATAATTGCCAGGAATTCCTGAAGGCACCCTCCCTTTATCTTTCTGTATTCACTTCCAGCTTCAATGTACAGAACAATCACAAATGTCATCACACACACGCGCGCACACACACACAAACACACACACACACACACACACACACACACACACACACACACACACACGCACAGCTTATTTAGATCATGTTTTGGATGCTGCAAAGAAACCTGAAACTCGGCATGTTAAACTAAACAGATTTCTTTTCAAATCCAGCTCTTTTTCGGCACTTACTGAATAATAACCTCATCCTTCCAAGTGTGGGAGACAAATCAAGAAGTTACACTTGGCAGCTTGCTGACTCCAGGATCCAGCCATTACCAAAACCCCATCCAGTTACTTCCTAGGTATCTCCTAGAGATACGTGTTCTTTTTCTACTACTTTTCTATTCCACATGAAGATGACCTCATCTAAAAGACTGGTAAGTACATATACTGATCTGTTACCTCTAACAATATTTCTTTAAACAAATCATTTCAAAAATCTTTTGAAGATGTAAGATTTCCAAGGCATACAGATTACCTGGAATATTGCTATGAATTCAGACAGAAAAGAAGGAAAACGTTTCTAAGTAGTGAGGAAACGTATGATTATAAAACTACCTGTGCCTACTACTAATCACCTCTAATCCATACTGATTGTATCAGGATGGGCACAAATAAAAAAAACATCTGTATCGTAATAGGTCTGAACAATGGGCTCTGCATTTGGGATGGAAACAAAGTTTCTGAGAGCTTCACTCTTAGTGGTCTAGTACATCACTGATGATTATAATGACTCCATTTCACAAGAACACACATTGTCTGGTAAAGTTGGCCGTTTATGGCAGAGATATTTCTAAGATGTTTTAGAGGTTTTTTTTTAACCCACAAAAGTTAAAGAAACACTCCTGAAAGTTCTAGGTGTGCATCCTCCATGATTTCAATTTTGAGGCCAAAGATGAATAACAAGTGAAGTGTCCACATTAACATACAAGCTGATCACTAACTTCCTTTGAACTCCTATATAAAATGACCCACACTTAACAGTGTACGTTAGTTCATATTATGATCTGTCTTGCCAGCAATTAAGCAAATCTAAACAGACTACTTAAAATATTTCACAAAAATTAAGAGAGAAACAGAAATAAATCCCCAGGGTATGGTCTTAGCAGCCAGCTATACAGACACGGCATGTGCGACTGTGTCATTTTAGTATCTCAAATCAAGAGCATCAGACTCATGACAAATGGGTCATAGAAAGACCACACAGGCAATTCTGAAAACCACTCAAAGGCAAGGAAATACTGCCAATTGTCACAAGCAGAGTGAAGCACAGAAGAGCTGGAGCCATTTCCTATAAGGACAGTTCCTTGGGACATACCTGCTGTGGGAGAGTTTGCATGGTGAGACTTCTTGGGCAGATTGAAGATCTGTTCGCCAGGGTCAGGGGGAGGAATTGCATCTTGCCCTTGTCGTGCCTCAACGGGATCATACTCTTTCCCATCATAGTTGGCATCGTAGAATTTCTTAAACCACTGAATAAAATCCAGGTTGTCTTGGAAACGGCCTTTCACCAGCTTTTCCACTGGAATTACCTGCAACGGCATGAGCCAGGAACCTCAGGGTTGTTTGGAGTTTTATGCAATTATATCCTAAGAATTGCTTCCTTGCAATTCTTTTGTAAAAAAAATTAAAAAAAAATCTATTTTTATTTATGTCCATGTATGTGCACCATGTGTGTGCAGTGCCTGCTGAGGCCAGAAGAGGTCACTGGATCCTCTCTAACTGAAATTACAGATGGCTGTGAGCCACCAGATGTTGGGGCTGGGAACTGAACCAATCCTCTGTGGGAGTAGAAGGTGCTCCCACACTGGGTCGCCTGTGGCCCCATTGCCTGTAGTTCTTGACCACTGATGCTTACCTGTCTTCTCAGCAGTATTCTAGAATTAACATAGTTTTAAACGATTTACAAAATTGGTAAAAAAAAACCCAAACAAACAAAATCAACAAAACAAACAAACAAAAAGCCCACAAATAAACAAACAAAACCCCATGAGTTTGAGATCAAAGTGGGTTACAGTAAGGGCTCATCTCAAAAAAGCCAACTTAAAAAAAAAAACAGAAAACAAAACACAGGGACTTATCTTGTGCAAACTACACAGGCCTGGGATGCTGTGCTGTTTCAAAGTTGAAGCATGTTTCTTTGTAAACCCTTGGCCCAGTTATATTAAGATAAACTCTGATAAGGTTTATAGCTACCAGACAGAGCACATGGACCAGGGGCAGGTCCAGACAGTGAGCTAATGGGCCACATGGGACAGAACTCATTAAAGTGTAGAGAGACAAGCATCCCAACTAACACAGTGCAGGGCCCAGGAATGAGCTACCCACGTGCACGGCTAGGGCTCCATGGGAGTGCAGAGTGAGATAGGAAGATGCTCATCAAAGAAGACACGTGACATGTGCATCAGCTTAAGAGACACAGAGTTCAGCTTTAGACTACAACCCAAAGAGCCAGCCAAGATTCCCTGCTAACTCTCACAGGAACCTTTGGGATTATGACAAAGAAAAACAAACAAACAAAGGGACTTGATTGCTTAGCTGTACATCAGTGGGCCACTATGTTTTTTTTTTTTTAAGGAAAATGGGATGGTACCATGTTTCCCACCTTGCACAGTTACTAGATTTTACTTCCTCTATCATTGGGTGACAACTGAATGGGAACTATGAGAGAGTGACAGAACTAAGCTGTGAGTCAGAATGCATATGTGGATATGCATGGAAACCATACACCATTGATGGTCACAAATCCAATAGGGCCACTTTAATAGAACAGAAAATGGTGGTTGTGGGTTTGCCTCCACGATCCATGACTTACCAGCTCTGGTTAGTTAGCTATGTTTCCTGAAGCATGCACAATTTTTCTATTGCTGAGGGGTGGGGTCTTAAGTCCAATTGTAGAGTTGTTAACTTCCTCCAAAGTATGTGTGTCACTACTACACTCTCAGTGTGATCATGCCATACTAGCATTCACTGCTTCCCTCCTTTGGAAACTTGCATGGCACTGTCTGATACTAAGAACAACAACTAGTGAAAAAAGGGGCCATAAATTTGAAAGACAGCAAGGAGAAGCATATATGGGAAGGTTTGGGGGGGGGGAGAAAGGGAAGGAGGAAATGATGCAATTATATTATAATCTCAAAAGTAAAAGAAACAACTGAAAAACAAAAAACAAAACAAAACAGAAAGCCCTTAAGTATCAAGCATAACTTGATACAAGAAAAAATGAGGGAAACACCTTAGCTAGTACATGTTCAGCTAAGTCATCAGGGATATAGTTTCCAAAAATATTTGTTTAAGTGCAGCTGTAGTAGAAACAGATAAAGGTGCCGAGCAAAATAAAGAGCAGTTTCTGGAAGGGACATTTTTCATCAAGCTGCTTGGTCCTGGAGGCTCGGGCGGGTGCTGCAGTAACCCTCCTCTCACTCCCCTTGAACTCTCACTGGAAGGATTCCTGCCCTGTTATCACTTCACTGACATTGTCACTGTGTATTTTAGTACAGTTGGTTATCTTCTCTGAGTTTTACTGCTTGCTTTTGGAGAGACTGACTGATGTCTGGTAAGTGACTTGTAGCACAAGGTCCTTCCTGAACAACTGAAGCAATTTGTCTGCTGCCTACCAGTGAGAAATTTACATGATGGTGGTACGTGGCAGTTCCTTAGTTGACTTAATTTTGTGTTCCCAGTTTCAGACCGTCGGCTTCAACCAAGCCCTGCAGCACACTGGGCTACCGCAGGCATGACAGGTACATGACACTGTGTCTCTCTAGGGATTTGACAATCACAGCATCTTGATGCTGGTGGGGCTGACAGGCTGGGGAGGCCAGTCTCTTCCCACTGCAAACTTGTTTTTCAACATTCTGTGCGTTCACTTATAGAAAGGCGCACAAAACTCTCCTATGTGATTCACAGAAAGTTCCAGTCAGAAACCTATGGACAGGTGTTTCTTCTTTCGAATGTACAAGTGTGTGGACTTAAAAGTGAAAGAAGAAAAGGTCTCTCCTAGAGCAAGGAGAACCCACACAGCTGGGTGTGCAGGCAAAGAGCTGCATGGAAATCAGCCACAGCCAAAGGCATAAAAGTTAACGATTTCTCAGAGTCACATATTTTCTGTTTCTGTTCTTTTTGATTTGTGTTGGGGGTCTTGCATGTGCTGTCCAGGGTGCTCTCAAACTCTTAGGCTCAAGCAATCCTCCTGTCTTAGACTCAGGAGTAGCTGGCTGGGACTAAGAGGTGTGTACCACCATGGCTGGCTAAGAGCGTACAATTTAAAATAAGAATTCTGAGAAAAGAAGAAGCCAGATTTTCTCAACATTCTAGCAAAGGTGCTTCTGACTTAGGGAAGCAATGGACTGTACTGAAAAATTATTAAACTTTCCTTTAACCTTTATCTCTTATAACCTAGAATCTATTTTTTATCTTGTAGCCCATTTATTCCTTTATTAATACTGTTTTTTTTTTCAAAGAGTCATGTTTCTCTTCTGCTGGTTTATCTCTTTCCCCTTGTTAGAAATTCATGTCTTGTCATGCTTATTCATTCTAAGAGATACAGCCGGTAATACTCATTCTGAGAGAAATGCCCCCAATAATGAACACATATATTATCAAGTGAACGTTTCGATAGCAGCCAGCACTCCCAGAGCAACCAATGGATCTTAGCCCCTTAGGACATGAGCACCAAGATTGCTATTTGTGTCAGTCTAGGGGAAAATTATAATTGGAAGGAGAAAAGCAACATTCACGAATGCTGGGATCTGAGGGATGCGCTATGCATGTCCTCATTACTGCTTCATAACCACGAGGATGGAGGCTCCTAGTCCTCTTTTACCGAGGAGCCAGTTTAGTCTCTTAGAAAGTGTAAATTACTTGCTTCAGTCTTGGAACTGAGATTCACAGCCACGATGGTTCCACTGTTAACAAGTTGTTTTTCCAAAGGAACAAAAATACCCAAAGAACCTAAGAGGCATCTGGTAAACATAAAACCTTCTCATTTGCAACTTGGAGAAGCTAACAACCACTCTAACATTTAGGACTCCTGCTAAGAGGTTTCTGTCTAATAGTTACAGGGTTAAGGATTTCTTAAAACTGAAACCTCACAAACATAAGGGAAGTCAGGGCTGTTCTTTAGGTCTGTACAGGCTCCCACCAGGTAAGATATCTAAGTATACCCTTTATGGATATGTTCTTAGACTTCTTCATTTTTGATTACAAAGTACTTTAAGGGTGTTGGATTGATGGCTAAGGTGTGTGTGTGGTGCTCTTCCAGAGGACTGGAGTTCAATTCCCAGCACCCACATTGGGTGGCTCTCAGTCATGTGTAATTCTGACTTCAGGGGAATCCCATATCCTCTTATGGTCTTTGCAGGCACTACACTTACTCGTATAGGCACACATACAAATACATATACATACAATTTTTAAATTGTAAATTTTTTTGTTTGGTTGGTCTTTTTGAGACAGGATTTCTCTGTATATCAGCTCTGGCTGTCCTGGACTCACTTTGTAGACCAGGCTGCCCTTGAGATTTGTCTGCCCCTGCCTTCCAAGTGTTGGGATTAAAGATGCATGCCAGTGAACCTGGTTAAAACTGTGAAATATTAAAAGCAATTTTTAAGAGTACATTTGGCAGGGGTATCAATAAGCCTCTTACCTTATCAACATTCATCCGTTTAAATGATGCCTGCAGAAGTTTAAAGTTGTGAATATACTCATGCTCCAGCTTTGCTTGGAATTTGACTTTCTTCAAACTAATACAGCCCGGGAAGAGCATGTCCATGAACTGGCAATAGGCTGCTCCTACAGAGAGGCAATGAGAGAGAGGCATGGATGAGTCTGGCTGTTCTCAGCTGTGACTGAGGTCATGATTACAGGCACCATGACATAGAGCAGAGCCTCCTGCACACGTGTCCCTTCTTCCATTTCACTTACACTCCCAGGACAGCAGGGTACCACAGTGAACAGGCCGTGTCTCCACAGAGCAGCGCCCAACCACTCCCCGGTCAGGGCCACTGTGTATTCAGTTCCCATGATCAACATGTGGAGTCTTCCACTGATGCCAAAGATGCCTTGGTAAGAATAATTCTTGCTTCTCCTGAGGAAAGGGACACATCTTTGACCTTCCATCTAGCCACTGCCTTGCTCCCTGTCATCAAAGCCAACTTAAGAAGAAAAAGCACAGAACATGTAACCATGAGAGAGGTGCACATTTTCTCATGGGGTGTGTGGCCCAAATACATATGCTCATGCTGTTTTACAGCCATCTTGCAAAGTAACTCGGCTGGAAACTATAATCACTAAGCCTTCTAATACCAGAAGCAGCTGCATGCCAATCTCATTCCAGCCCAAGAGCAACAGGCTTCCCTCATTAGCATACGGGATGAAGCCAGGGATTTCCTGAAAAATATCAGCACTCAGTCATGCTGTTTACAGCTGAGGAAAGTGTGTAGAATGCTGTATGGGACCCCCAAGGAGACACTGTTTTAGCAAAAACGTTTTTACTTTTAAACATGAAGGAAGAACTACTGAAACATGCTAATCTCAGCTAGAAAAACTCCAGCAAGAGGACATTTACTTGGTTCTTATTTAATGGTAAAGACTAAGGGGATTTAACATAAGAAACTGTCACAATGAGTCCTCTGTCTCATACAGTGCAGGAACAGGAGTGGCACTTAGAAATTTTTCTATCTTCTCCAGATAGCTTGCTCTGTTTCCACGACATACTATTGATGAGTAGCTGGACCATGAAGGGCCTCCCTCATATGTACCACAAAGACTTCTTCTCCCTTTTGGCTAGGATACCGCTATGTCTTATACCAAATCCTCTGCTGATATGGAGTCCCAGAGAAGAGGAGACAAAACACTAGGAATCTAAAGGGTGTACAGCGGGAAATGCTGGGGTAGCTCATTCTTTGTAGGTAAGGCAATGAAGGGATGAAACATTTCCTTAGATGCCAACGCTCTGAATTAAGCATTTCTTCTTAAGTAGATAGCTTCTCTTCGAATCAAGACAAGGCATAGCCAATCCAAACCCAAAACACTGGGGAGATAAGAGGAAACGTCAGGCTTGTGGGGAGGGGGTTCAATGATCTAATCTCCTTTCAAAGTGCCACCAGATGAACCAAGCTCCAAACCCCATGTGACGTAAACACACAGGTGGCTGTGTACAAGCACTGTCTCTGACCCCATTTGCAGAGTTAATCTCATTTTTCTGGAGGTTAGCATTAAATTTGCCTCTGGGGGCCCAGATACTACATATTCTCACGAGCCAATCATCTAAATTCTCCACTTTTCAAATTTAAAAATAAGTAGCAATTTTAGAGGTGTGTGGAGGATCTGCACAGTGAGGAAAGTTAGGAAAAACCATCTGACCATGTCTAACATCCATCACCAAGTAGTAACAAACCCCTGCTTCTGTTCAGTCATATGCCATTCTGACTTTTTCAGAGATGGGATTATACATTTATTTGCTTTTACTAAAATGTGATAATACTTTTAAAATGCACCCATATCTACTTTTACGTACACTTCTGTTTCTGTGGTGCTGGGAATCAAGCCCAAGGCCGTGTACATGCTGTGCACACTACCACACCTCAGCTCCTTTCCTGGGTCATTTAATATTCTCTGTCAATGTTTTAAGGGCATTCTGGTATTTACATCATGCTTAGCAACTTCCCTCAACCAAGACCCCATAAATATTCATGCATAGTTTCTGTAAGTGCTTTTATGATCTCCAGTTTTACATTCAAATTCTGGATCCATGTGGAATTTATTTTGGTTTGTGATAGAAAGTATGGTTCTAATTTTAGTCATTCCAAATGTTAGTGGGAATCTGTCATTTTTTGACTCCCCTGCATTTGGGCACCTTCTTACCAGGGAGATGCTACAGGGCCCTGCCTCATACCCTTGAGAAGATGAACCTAGGTGAGCCTCCTTTTCCTGCCTCCACATGAAGGTTGCAGGCCCATAATCTGAGCTCTGCTGTGTGCACTTCTGCCTCCATCAAATGGAGTGAGTGAGAGAAATAAACACAGAGACAAAGACCTTGTCCTTGTGGCAGCAGTGTTACTGGAGTATCCTGTTCTAACTACCCTCTTCCCCAGGCACAAGGCGGTCCCTTCACTTCTCACCTTGGCTATCCATGGATGCTGAGCTACCCAATATCTTTCCTGGGAATTCTTTTCTCCACAAGCTTGCCAAGATTACTTTCTGTAATGTTCATTCCAAGCTGCCAACTGCCATGTCTTGACACCACGTGACAGGTGATCTACACTTGGTCCCCGATGGAGAACTCCCTCTTTACTGTGATTACTTTCCTAATGCAGGTGCTGAGGTCTTTTTTTTTTTTTTTTAATCTAGGGAAGTCATTTTTATTTGTCACAATATGCAAGATACAAGCAATCTAGGCATACAATTGGAACGTCTTACTGCTATTAATACATTTTTGTTTAAAAACTAAAAATAAAGTAAAAGTGAATGTTTTATAATATAAATTTTCTTATATATTTGTATTCATACTCACATTACCGTTTTGTTAAAGGTGTAATTTAAGCTGTGGTTTAGATCTATCCCTGTGATGGTCCTATCTTCTTATTTAAACTCTATATTCTGTGATTGATCTTATGTTTTAAAATGTTTCCTCTCTCCCCGCCTATTACCCACAAGGCCATGGGTTGAATTCCTAGCAACACATGTTCAGCAGGCGCGCGCACACACACACATACACACACACACACACACACACACAGTCCTCCACCTCTGTGTTGGCACTAAGTTGTATCTTTACATCTGCACTGCTTGTTTTGTTCACCCATGTTTGGTGTGTGGGCTTAAAATTTTCTTTTGTAAGTAGTAGTTTCCTTAATGTTAAGTGATATTTTCATATATTTGGCTAATTTTTATTTGAAGCTTATTTTGTTAGGTATTGGGACAGACGGTGACACACATTTGCTTTCTAGTTCCATTTGCCTGTGTGTCCTTTATCACTCTTTCACCTTAAGGTTGTTTGTCTGTGACAGTGATGTTCATTTCTTGGAGGGAGTAAATAGATTGATCCTGTTCTTAGTCATTTGCTAAGTCTGCATTGTGACTGGAGAGGTGAAACCATTAACATCCAGTTATCTTTGAAAGGTGTGTGTTAATTCCTGCCATCTGATTGGTGTTTTGCTATTCTGCATTTGCTTAGCAATTATTCTAGAATTCTTTCCTATCACCTCTTGGATGTGTTACTTTTCTCTTCAGTGTGCAGGGGACGTTCTGTAGCACCAAAGGAGCAATCAGCTAATGGGCTAGTGAAACAAGCATCCAGTTCCCACAAATAAACTACAAATGGCCAGTGAATCTATGACAAGATGTTCAATAGCCACCAGACAAATGCAAATTAAGCCACACTGTGATCAGAATGCACTCATTAAGTAAACAGATAATAATAAATGTAGATGAGGGTGCCCGGAAGAGAACCTTATACACTGCTGGTAGGAATGTAAGCTTGAAACTTAATCAGGATATACTGTGCTCCAGACAGGCAGTGGTGTCAAATGCCTTAAATCCCAGCCATTCAGGAGGCAGAGGCAAGCGGATCTCTGAGTTGAGGCCAGCCTGGTATACACAGAGTGAATTCCAGGACAGCCAAGGCTACACAGAGAGACCCGGTTTCAAAAATACACACACACACACACACACACACACACACACACACACACACACACACACACTGTGTTCTTCCCCCAAGTCTGTTACTGACCACAAATGTTTGATAATAAGGAAATACTCTTAAATTTTACTGGCAATTAATTTTCTATGAATTTTATAAACTTTTTTTTTACAAACAGTTAAAAATCTTTTTCCTTTAATTTGTTAATATGATCAATCATACCCATTGATTTTTCTAGTGTTGAATTCTTTGCATTTCTGTAATAATTCCCACTTACTGAGCCTTCAGCACAGTGCTGGCTTATACTTAGAAGCACTCAGGATTTGATGTGGGTGTTTATAAGCAAGCTGTCTATGGCATGTACTACCTTCTTACCATAGTTCCTTTATATTGGAAAGATAAGTAAGTAGGGAAGCATTTCATATTTTTCAAAAGCTTGAGGACTGAGGCTAAAAATAAATGGTTCGTTTGGAATCTGAACTGTGTAGTTTCTGCCTGTGCAGCCTGAGTTTTCCACACCTTCCTATGCATTTCAGAGCCTTATGGGCATCGAAGCAGAGGAGTGAGTGCTCTGTAGGAACTGATGTAGAAAAAAAAATCACCGGGTGTGTTGGTGCACGCCTTTAATCTCAGAACTCGAAAGGTAGAGGCAGGCAGATCTCTGTGAGTTCAAGGCCAGCCTGGTCTACAAAGTGAGTCCAGGACAAGCCAGGGCTACACAGAGAAACCCTGTCATGAAAAAACCAAAAAAAAAAAAAAAAAGTGCCATATGAGCCCCTCCAGCAAGGACATACTACCTGGACGTTCGAGTGTCATGGCACATGCTAGCTTTTCTAGGGTCAAAGGAGATTCTGCGCTGACTTGTGGAGCTGAGCAGAAGTCATGTTCCTGTCAGATGTGGGGGTGTGTGCGTGGTCACTTTCAGGTCTTGCTTCCTTGTGTCTTTTACGGGGTATTCAGATAATACATAGTAAAAGAGGATATCTTGAAGTCAGCTGAGCCCATTAAGGGCATCTTTACTGGTACTCACGGGGATAGGACTTTATCACAGTGTAACCCACACAAGGCTCCTATCTAATGGCAACTCCCCACTGTGCTCTGGGTCACACCTCGTCTTCTTGCCTTCCCACGGAGTGATCCCTGCAAAAAACCTCACCCTTGCTTGCTGTGCAAATTCCACCAAGTGTGCTCTGGTACCATGAGACTTAGATGAAATAAAACAAAACCACCTTTCTCAGCTTCACACTACCACTGAGCTACTGTGTCAGACTGTACCAGAGTGTACCCTCTTTCTCCTGTTCCTACCTCTGTTGCTTTCTGTGCTAACTCCACTAGCAACTGTCCTCCAGCCTTACATTCTGGTCCGAGTTGTCAGCGGTACGCTGTTATTGAATCACCTGCTTTCTCATCGTTCTACTTGACCTCTTAACAGTATTTGACCCCCATTCTTGAGATTCCACATTTTCTCCCTTAGAAAAATGGGGTGGGGATATGAGGCCTCATCTATTTAGCAGGGCCCAGTGGTGGCACACCTTTAATCCTGGCACTCAAAAGGCAGAGGCAGGCAGATCTCTGAGTTCGAGGTCAGCCTGGTCTATGGAGCTAATTCCAGATTCCAGGACAGCTAGCCAGGGCTACACAGAGAAACCCTGTCTCAAAGAATAAAAATAAAAATAAAATAAAATAGAAAAGAAAAAGATGCTGCCTAACTAGAACACTCAGAAATCACTCCATCTGTTGGGAAGTCTTAGTCAGCCATCAGAAGGTTCACCAACAGGTGAATGGATCTAGGGTCACTTCATTGTCCTTGCCATGACACGTTCTGGTGTCCTTGGATCCCACTTTTAACACACTGTGCCAAAGTTATCACAACTCAGACTGGAGACTCTGTGAACATCACCCACCATTGCTTTCTGTGAACCCACTGTAAGACCCACACTCCTTCCCTGGCCCACCATGCCCAGGGGTCACAGTTCTACCTCCCTTTCCCATGGCCTCCCATAAGGAAACCCTTTCACTTCAGCTTCCCTGCTGTTCCTGGAACAGGTCATGTGGTTCTGCATTAGGATCTGTACACCCCAGGGGCCACCTAGAATCTCATGCTCTGCTTCCTTCAGACCAACGTGTAGGCGGCATTGTCTCAGACAGGCCCTCCTTCCCTGTGCCATCTGAGGTGGCCCTCCATTCACTCCTTATGACCTTGCCATGGTTCTCCATCTACTGCTTTACTGTTAACCAATGCCTGCTTGTGTTTCACCTTCTAAGGGATGTAGCATTCAAGGATGCTTGCACCTGGTCATTGTCCCTTTTGTACTTAAGCATTTAATACAGTATTTGAAATCAGAAGATTTCAGTAACTTTTGGTTAATGAATGAAGGTCAGAGGAAGGACCACAGGGCTAGGCTGGGAAACAGCAAATGGAAATGTTACCAAAAAATCTCTAACGAGACAGTACAAGTGTTGTTATATCTTCTTTTAAGATTTGGTGGTTTACTTTGGGGGGGGGGTGGTTCGAGACAGGATTTCTCTGTGTAACAGCCCTGGCTGTCCTGGAACTCACTCTGTAGACTGCACTGGCCTTGAACTCACAGCGATCCACCTGCCTCTGCCTCCTGAGTGCTGGGATTGTAGGCGTGCGCCACCACACCCAGCTTTTTTGCGGGGTTGGGGGTTTGGTTTTCTTTTTTAAAGGCTAAACAAAGAGACACATATAAAACAATCTTCAGAGAATGTAAAATACAAGCTTCAAAAGACTAAATGTAAGATGAATGAAAGCAATCAAATGGGAGGATGCTACGTTCACCAAGAGGCTGATTATAATGTGCTACCCTCAGAACCCATCACCTCAATGTGCTCTTGAAGTTAAGAAAGGGAACAAGGGTCTGGAAATAACTAGAAATGAAATAATCCTGTTTTTCCATAGTGCCCTTAGGCTACATCCAAACCTGAGGCCTTCAGAATGGTCTCAGCTGTTACCATCAAAAGTGACTAACAGGTTTGGGGACATGAATTCAAAATGTACATGCAGTTGGTGGTATTGTGGGAGGAAGGCAGGGTTCAAAAACGGGCACTTATATGCAGAAGATTCGGGAATTTGGCAGTTCATCTGTCAGAGGACCAGGCATGTGTGCAGCCTCTTGGTCACTGGATCCTGGACTTCAAGGGCAGAGCGAATGCCAGAGCAAATGGGAATTTTTAGATGGAAAATTTCAGACAAGAGAAAATAACATTCGACAACATTTAAATGTTTAACAACACTTAAAAGCAGTTATGGAACCTAGTACACCAGAAATAGAAGATACAAACCCCCATATTTGTATAGACTCTGTTAGTGATTGCACATGAGTATTCACCATCCTAAAACCTCACAGAACCCTTATGATGTGCTTGCATGATTACATCATCTTACAAACATGGGAACAAGCTCAGAGCATCATGAGCTAATCCATGGCAAAGCAGAATTTAAACTGACCTGAACTTTAGTTGAGTTTTTTTTTTTATTTTTCTTTTTTGTGTAGCTTCTTAGGAATATCATTTTAAAGCAAAAACTCAAAGATTCAACGAATTTGGATGTTTTTCTAAATTACGACTCTAAAAGGAATTACAAAGGAACACATGAACTTCTTTTCTTTAAGACAAGGTCTTACCATTTAGCCCAGGCTGGCTCGAGTACCGATCCTCCTGCCTCAGCCTCCACGTGCTGAGATTCCAGGGGTCTACCACAGCATCCAACAGAGCCTTCAAGATGATGTTGGGACAAGAATGCCACCATCAGTGCCTGTTGGTTTTCTGTCAACTGGACACAAGCTGGGATCATCTGAGAGGACCGAACCTCAATTGAGAAAATGCCCATGTAACATTACTGCAGCCAAGGTTGTGGGGCATTTTCTTAATTGATGATTGATGTGAAGGGGCCCAGTCCACTCTGGGTGGTGCCATCCTTGTCAGGTGGTCCTAGTGGTATATAAAAGCAAACCGACCAGGCCATAGGGAGCAAACCAGTAATCATCACTCCTTCGTGGTCTCTTCTTCCGTCCCTGTCTCCAGGTCCCTGCTTGAGTTCCTGCCTTGAATTCCCGCAATAAGGGACTGTGACATGGAAGTGAGCCAAATAAACTCTTTCCTCTCCAAGTTGCTTTTGAGCAATAGAAAGCAAACTAAACCGCTTGCTCATTACACAGCAGAAAACTAGACTGGACATATTGGAAATCTACCTCAATGTTAGAGACTCATAAGCATTCCATCTTCAGTATATACAGTGCATATAAAATTAAATAAACATCTGATCTCTCTATATTTCTATTGTTCTCATATCTCTTTTCCTCTTCCCCACACCTCTACTGCTCAAATCAATTAATCAGTCAAACAAACATACAAACAAAACCACCTCACACTCCATTTCCCAAAATGCAACGTGTTCTGTAGAGACGACATTAAGCCACACTGGGCTCGACCACAAGCAGCTACCCAAATGCCCATCTAACTTTCCCACAGGCCAAGTAGCTGGACAGAGGTTCCCGGTTCCTGAGGGGTTGAGCTACAGCTTTCTGTTAATCTTACTACTGAGGAGGAGAAAAGAATTATAGCCTTCATACTGGTGGACATACCAGTGTGAGCACACCTTTCATTATAGGACTCTTAATGGGTAAAGGAATTGTTAGAACAACAACATGTTTTCTTTCTTTTTATTTATTTATTTTTTGAGACAGTGTAACGTCACTGTGTAGCCTTGGCTGTCCTGGACTCACTTTGTAGACTAGGCTGGCCTCGAACTCACAGAGATCCGCCTGCCTCTGTCTCCTGAATGCTGGGATTAAAGGTGTGTGCCACCGCACCCTGCAACAACACATTTTCTTAAGCATCTATCCATGAGGATGTTGGCAAGGGAGAAGTGGAGTGCTGGCCCTTGCCTCTGAAGATTCGGCATCTTGAATAGGTTGGACATGTCATCATACCCTACTAAGCCAATAATATTCTTATCTGCAAAATGTCACGGTTGGATAGCTGGTCAGCTCTAAAATTAGATGATTGTCTAATTC
>CAJQZJ010001008.1:0-16366 GCA_907164525.1 Lophiomys imhausi
AATGCCACATAGACTGTGTGTGTGTGTGTGTGTGTGTGTGTGTGTGTCTGTGTGTGCACATGACATGTCTGGTATGTTTGAGTGTGTTTATGTGCACTTAGTATGTGTGCTGACTGGTCTTATACTGACACACAAACTAGAGTTATCTGAAAGGAGAGAATCTTGAGAAAATGCCTCTATAAGATCCAACTGTATGGCATTTTCTTAATTAGTGATTGATGGCAGAGGGCTCAGCTCACTGTGGGTGGTGCCATCCCTGGGTTGGTGGTCCTATAACAAAGCATGCTGAGCAAGCCATGGGGAGTAAGCTAGTCAACATAACCCCTTCCATGGCGTCTACATCAGCTCCTGCCTCCAGGTTTCTGCTGTGTTTGAGTTCCTGTCCTGACTTCCTTCCATGATGGACAGCGATATGAAAGTATAAGCTGGATAAACCCTTTCCTCCACAAGTTGCTTTTTGGTCATGGTGTTTCATTGCAGCAATAGTAATCCTAACTAAGACAGTGTGAGTAATGTATACAATGGGCATAGTGTACATATATGTACACAGTGTAGTTATATGTGTGATACATATATATGTATAAGTGTATATAGGTCTATGCAGCATATGTATATGTGTAACGTATATGGTGTATAATATGTGTATATATAGTATATGTATAGTGTGCATAGTGTATCATGTATGTAGTGTGTGTATATGTATAATATATATATATATATATATATATATATATATATGCCTACAGTATTCTGGAGTGATGGAAAAGTGTTGAAACTAGAGAAGAATAGTACAACATGGAAAACATCAAATAGCACTGAATGGTACCTTTTTAAATGGTTTGCTGTGTCAGGGAGGGTTCAACGGAGAGAAGGGAGGAAGGATGGAAGAGAGGGAGGAGGTATGTTATATACAACCTGTAAGTCTCTCTGAGTTTGAAAAAAAATCATGTGACCACTTGAAATGAACAACCTGAATACATAACTATAGACCATCCTCTGAGGTCTGGGAGCTTTGTCATTTCCTTTCTGCCATCAGCAGCCTCTGATATGGATTCAGAAGCTATAGCACCAGCATGTGATACAACACAAATATATGTCTTTGGCTTAAGACGCGGCCCCTCCAGTGATGACCCAGGTGAGCGTCTCTGGAACACAGCAATCTGTTTCCATGGAAGAGAGCCCCAGATTTTGGTAACCACCTCAGGGCTCAGGGCATCCACAGCCCACAGTGGAAGAATGTGAACAGCTCTAGGCTACTAGTTCAAGAGCATGTAGATGGACACCTTTCTGGAAGCACTTAGATACACAAATCATCTTTTCCTAGTTCTTGGCAAGGCTAAGACGCAGATTGAAACATATACAGATTAAACAGAGGCTGGAGATGTGGTTCAGTTGGTTGGTAGAATGCTCGCCTAGCATACAAAAAGCTCTGGGTTCAGTCTCCTGCACTACACGTGGTTCAGCGGTACATGTCTGTAATCTCAGCCTCCAGGAGGTAGAGGCAGGAGGATCAGAAGTTCAAAATCATCTTTGACTACATAGCAAGTTTGAGGCCAATCTGGGATATGTGAGATCCTGTCTTAAAGACAAGTAAGTTAGGCATGGTGGCACCTGTGATCCCAGAACTCTGGGTGCTGAAGTAGGAGGCTAGTCCCAAGTTCAAGTCTAGCTTTGCTGCATAGCAAGACTGTCTCAAGAGTCAAAAAGCAATCAGGCAGACAAAAGCCCCGGCATGGACGAAGACTGGAGCGGTAGGTGAAACACACAGCATCTGGAAGGCTGTAGCACATGCCCTTTGATGCTAGTTGTTCTTTTTTTTTTTCTTTCAAGAACAGCGTAGTTGGTAAGTCTGCAGCCCTGACCCCGCAGAGATGCCCATGGCTGCCCGTCCAGCTGCTGCCCCCGAGCTGGCTTTCCCAGTGCCCATCACGAGTGACAACTCATGCTTCTTAATCAGACTATCAAGTGATCTGTCAACATCACTGCGCTGGTTGTTTTACTGTGTATCGCTCCTCTGAGGCCCACTCCCTGCTTCCTGCTGGTCCTTGGCTCTGTTCCAGAGGCCTGACTAATTTCCTGTGCTGAAGGCCCAGCCTCCTTATCATGAGAGCCATGAGTTTAGAGAGTCTGAGCCAGTCTCAGACTGTTCCTTGCAGGCACTTTGCACCCACGGTTTGGCTGAGCACTATAAGAGGGCTCTGGGGAAGATAGAGGCCCAAACCCGGCCTTTACCCTGGAGTAGATGTGTCTCTGTAAAAGTCAGCTGGCATCTCTGGATTTCCATTTCTGAATCTGTAAAACAGGGATCATGGGCAGGAGGCCAACCAAGGAAGGAGCCCTGGTCTTGGAGTTGGCTGGAGTAACATTCAAATCTGAACTCTGCTGCCCACTGTCTCATAATCCAGCCTTGATTAGGTCTGCAGAAGTCTTTCTACTGATCATAAGAAAGGGCCCAATTCATTCAACTCTGGTTCCATGGAACTAATTAATTAATACATGTGAAACTGTGAACCACAACATTTTATAAACATTTTATTTTTGTGGTCATTTTTGATACCCTTTTTATTCTACCCTTCCTCTATATGCTTCTTTTAGAGGTTGAGGGTGGGGTGAGACAGGTTTCACGTAACCGAGACTGGCCTTGGACTTACTAGATAGCTGAGGCTGGATGTGAATCCCTGATCCTCCTGTTTCCACCTCCTGAGTACTAGGATTACAGGCAAGTACCATCACATCCAGCTGGGGAAAAAAACCCAACAAACTCATTTATTTTGTGTAGGAATATGGTACTGGGGGGTTTACGCCTGTGACCCTGCATATGCTAGGAAAGTACCCTATCACTGAACCGCATTTCCAGCTACTCCTAGTACTTCCATGTACTTTGATTTAATTATTTTTTTTCAACCTGGAAAAAGTTGGAGAAATACTACAAAAAACATCTGGATATCCTTTCCCTAGATTCACCTGTAATTAACATTGCCTTTCATTTGCTCAACCATTCTCTCTCTCTCTCTCTCTCTCTCTCTTCACTTCTATTCTGTTTACCAGCAGTTGCTGAACCCTGAGATAAGCTGCACACATCACAGCTCTCACTTTAAGTGCCCTGGAGTGTAGATAATAGGCTGAAAAAAAAAAAAAAAAAGCAGTGTTTGCCTACGTGCCAGTCGGCACTGGGCCTAACCCTCAGCTTGGGTTTTGAATGTGATGTTGTAGCCTGCGGGCATAAACATCTTACAGTCCTGAAACTGAAAACCCAAGGTCAAGGTTTTAACTGCCATGATTCTGGGTAAGGGCCCTGTCCTGACTTGCTCATGTCTCTGTCTTGTTGTGTCCTCATGTGGGAGAGAGAAGGGGAGGAGGAGAGAAAGGAATGACGAGAAGGGGAATAGACAAAAAAGGAAGAGGAGACAGGGAAGAGAGAGAAGAATTAGGAGAGAAATAAATACACACAAAAAGAGGTGTTGGGGGAGAGATCATGCAAGGACAATTCCATCAGGGTCCATCCTGTGACCTCATATAAATCCTTTTCTATCTCAAAGGCCTCTCCTTCAAATACCATCACATTGGGAGTAGAGTCTTCATTTGCAGAGACAGAAACATTCAACACACAATTGCCATAGATGAAATAATAGGCTCCGAAACTCAGCCTGCACTCAAACTCTCCAATTATCTCATAGTCTTCCTCACATACACTTTATTTGGTTATTCTGTCTCTTTGGTCATCTTTCCTCCACTTCTGAGCCCTTCTAGAATCTTCCCTCCTTCCATGTGTGTAATTTGTTATGTGGACAATTTTGAAGTCCTTGAGCCAATTGCCTTGCAGAATGTCACTCAGTATGGGTCGGTCTGTTCGTTTCTAACTAGATTCTGATTACATCTCTGACAAGAATGCAATCTAAGAGTCATGGATACTGACAGGCAAGAGGAGGCCCAGTTTGTGTTTATTCCAGTGCTGGGGACCTAGGCTGGTTGCCTGGTTTAAGTGGCACCTCCATGCTCCCATCTAAAAGTCTAGCTCTCTCTGCCTTCCTTGTCCAATATCCTTTAGGATGTCTAAACGTCCTGTTCTAACACTCTTTCATCCAGTGACTCTTTTTGGATGATCTTTACCTCTCTCAATTGTTAATTAACAGCACCTTAACTTTTCATGTTAAGTCAGCAGTTTGACAGTTTTCCTAGTTTGCATTAGTTCTCTGTAAAACACACAGAGAACAATTCACTATTTGTATGTTTTTCACTTAAAAAAAATCTGAACAAAGTCTTACATAGCTCATGCCAGCTTCAAACTCCTTATATAGCAAAGGATACCTTTGAACTGTTTTGTGTGCACACATGTGAGGGCAGGTACACAGGTGCCAGCGCACCCATGTGGAGATCAGAGGATAACTTCCATGTCAATTCTTGATTTCCACCTTGTTTGAGGCAAGTCTCTAGTTGCTGCTGTGTAAACACCATGCTAATCAATGTCTTCACCTCCCATCTCTCCACTGGGATTAGACACACTGTTTGGCTTTACATGGCTTCTGGGAATCCGAATTCAGGTCTTCACACTTGTGAAACAAGCACCTTACCCACTGAGAGATCTCCTTAACCCTTGAACTCTTTGTTTTCAGGCTGGCCTCCAACTCACTGAGATCCTCCTGCTCTGCCTCCAAAGTGCTGGCATCAAAGGTGTGCGCCACCATTTCCAGGTGGCCCTTGAACCCTTGATCCTCCTGCCTCCAATCCCAGGCACTGGGGTTATAGGTGTGCACTACCGTACATGCCTGGTTCATCTAGGTCTCATTATTTTACTGCCTCTGTGCTTCATTGCACACAATGTAGAACACAACTTTGCTTATTTACTCTTCACTGGTTATTGTCTGGGTTCTCGTTATTGATGGTGTTTGTTTTGCTGTTGGAAATGCTGACTCCATGAAAGTCTGTTGGCCTGTCATCCCCTCCTTTGAGAGACATTCCTGGAAGTGTACGTTCAGTTCTGTTTTTCATGCATGCAGGCAGACTGCTCTCCAGAAATAGGACATAGTTCACACCTCCAGTGAATCAGCTGTAAGGGAACAACAGCTCCAACACACATAGAAATGGACCAGTCCAGATGGTAGGATATTTTGCAAGAGAACTGGCTCAGATGCTTCAGAAATGTTCACTTCTCAACAGATATACGTATGTACTCACCCACATATACATTCATGCTTGCACACACATGCCACACACAAGACATAAGATTAAATAATTTCTCACGTAAGTCAGAACTCCAAGTGAAAGATGTCACATATTCTATTTTCTCCTTGGCTTTATTTTATTTTATTTTTTTTAAGAGAATATTGGACAAGGCCAGGGAGATACCTCAGTCTATAAAGTACTTGTCTTGTAAGTACAAGGACCTGAGTTCGGTACACAGAGCCTATGTAATAAAAGTGTGGTGTGGTGGCACATGCTTGTAAACCCAGCTTTAGTCCCAGCAGCGAGTAGGTGTAGACAGGAAGATTCTTGGGGCCTCATCTGCTTGGTGAGTTTCAGGAAGATGAAAGACAGCAATAAGAGCAGCACCCGAGGCTGCCCTTCGACCCCCACCTGCATATGAGCACAAGGGCACAAGCACCTGCATACATACATGTAGCCACACACACATGAACACTCACTCACACACCCAAAATGCTTTTTTTAAAATTAAAAATAGAAAAAACAGTGGTGACAACTTACCAAGTGGGCCTTGTGCCTCAACCATGACCTACTGTTTGAAAAACACCAGCATGATGTTTTGGAATTTCTCTCTGGATCTGAGGATAAGGAAATTATTTTTGACCCTTGTTGAGAAAAAAAGAATGGACTCCTATTGCCTTCTCCATCCAAGTGACAGGAGTTACCCCTCCACAGGTGTCCCTTCTTGAACATCTTTTTGGTTCCCGTTTTTTGCCAACTTAGAAAGTCAACAACGCACCTTGCTTCTCACAGTTCATCTCGCAGAAGCAGTGAGAGAGTTCACAGGTGCGTTAGTGACTATCACATCTTTGTCATGAAACACCTGACAGAAACAATAGAAAGGAGGGAAGAGGAGCTTTGCTCATCATTCCAGAGAGTTCAGTTCATGATTGCTTGGGCACATGTGTAGGAACAGAGCATCATGGCAAGAGGAGCATGTGGAGAAAAGCTGTTCTTTGGCAGAAAGGAAATAGAGAGCTACTAGGAAGGAGCTAGTGATGGTGTTTCCTCACAGCCATAATAACCCTAACTAAGACAACCCCACCATCTGGGAACTAAGCGTTTAGCACATGAGCCTGTGGGGACATGTCACACTCAAACCATAACCATGTGCAAACAATATTGTCTAGTGCAGGCTCTGACAAGAGACATGCCTAGATTTCCCATATAAGCCAGGCGCCTTACATCATGTTACTTAAACTTTCTGTGCCTCTGGCTCCTGGTCTCTGGAATAAGGACATTAAAAATCTCACAGATTTGTGGCAAAAATCCAAAGAGATTGTTGAGTAAGACATTTGGCATACATTCCAAAATCATGCTTCAGAAAGCAACAGCGTTTTTACTGACACATTGCCCCTGTTCTGTGGGCATGGAGTCTGGGTTTGTATCTGTCACACCAGGGAAAAGGAGCCAATAAGGACTGTGCTTGTCCTGAGCAGCACATCTGGGTCCTTGAAGCATATGGAAAGTGCCGGGAATAAATAGTTGCTGGGGACAGGGATACTTCACTGATAAATCTCCTAGTCTTTGAGATTGCAACTGTCCTGTCAGGAATGCAGATATATTCTAAGGAGACACTTGTGTCTTCCCCACTCCCCCCCAGGGCTAACCATCAATTGAAAAATGGACCCTAAGAAGTTGGGATTTCCCCAGGAATCTCATGCTTAGATCACCACTCAGAAGAAACTGGAGACAGTGAGACAGTGATGGGTGAGTGGAGAGCATGACCAGACCTTGACTAAGACTGCTTAACTATTTGCCCTCTATTTAAACCCCAGCATCATGTTTGGACCCCTAAATGGTGCTGGAGGGATGAATGGACCTTTGTTCTCTTTCCCAGTGTGGCCACATTGAAAACATCACCTTTCTCTGCTTTTCACTGTCACTTGTCTCTTTAACTGGCTTGACGAGGGTGGGCAACTAAGTCTAGCTTGTTAGGGCTGTCCAGGATTTGCCCCTGAGGACTTCAGTAACAAAATTAAGAGGAGGAAGTAGAGGTGTGTTCTGTCTTCCATGAGCTTAATTAAGGAAAAGAAGGTTAGAGGGGAGGAGAGAACAGCCCACTAGAGAAGCCCTGGCCAGACACACTTTCTGAATATGTTGTAAGTAGTGACTCAAGTTGGCTTGCCCAGGCACTTGATGCAGCCTTTGACACAACAATTCCATTTTTCCACGGATGGTGCCTGCCTTACCTCAGGCTCTCCATGTTCTTTATGTTCCTTAAGGTCCCTATCTTTCAATCTCTTTACAAAAGGCCAGGGTAATCCCTCTTGCCCAGGGGACACCTTGAGAGCACTGGGGAGATGACAAAAGCCTGGCTTACAAATGCAATTGGACCGCTGTGTCCCAGAGGGTGCTGGCTTCATCAGAGCTCAGCTTTCTCCTGAAGAATCATTTTTCCTCCTGGAATCCTGGTACACTGTGTGTGAAATCCTTATGGTCAGTGGGTTCTCAGTGGAGAAGGGAAGCTATAGTATTGGGGAGGAGACAGGAAGTGGCTGAAGATGGAGGGGAACAGGGTCAGCAAGAGCATCTCATAAAGTCACAAGAGGGCTAGAGGCACAGCCCGGGGGGAGAAGAGCCTTTGCCTCACATGTGGATGGGTTTGGGTTTGGTCGCTAGGACCACCAGGAAAAAAAGAAACTGGAAGAAAAAGAAGTGTTGCGTGTTCATATGAAGGAGAAGGACCCCGAGTCTACGATGGTAGACTGCAAAGGAGCCTATAAAACCTCTTGGCGTCTGCAAGCCTGCAGGCTAGCACCAGCCTGCAAGTCTGTTCCGGATCTACACGCTAGTGCTCTCATAGCAATGTGTGTTGACTGATCTCAGCGAGACTGGCAGTTAGAGAATGGACAAATGAGGCCTGTGAGGTGACTCATCAAGTAAAGACGCTTGCCATGAAGCCTGACTGACCACCTGAACTTGATTGCTGGGATCCCACATGCAGGAAGTAGAGAACCAACCAACTCACTCAAGTTGTCCTCCGAACATCTCCACATGTGTGCCTGCCCGTGGAGTATAAATAAAAATAAATGTAAAAAGTGGACAGACAAGTGAGGCCTGGTGGTGCAGCCCTGCCATTCCAGTTACGAGGGAGGCTAAGGCAGGAGGATCATGAGTTTGATGCCAGCCTGGACTATAGAGTGGGAACAAACCTAACCTGGGCAATTTCTCTGGAGAGTCTATTATAAAATAAAAAGAAGTGAAAAGACAATGGGGATGTAGCTCAATGGTGGAGAGCTTGCCTAGCATGTGTGAGACTCTTGATTCAAAGCAAAGGGGAAAAAAGGAAGTAGAAAGCAAACAAATGATAACAGCAAGTGAGTCATAAAATAGGGACTAATGTACCCAGAAGGTTGATATCACTTAGCACTATTAGTTTGTGACAAGTGACCAAACCGTGAAGTCACGGATAGAATAATGACAAAATAACAATGAGCCTTTGTTCTGTTCTGTTCGCTTCTTTCCCTGACTTTTTCCCCAATAAAACAACAGAAATCTACAAATGAAATTTTAAAAATGTATTTTGAAATGTATTTATTTTGCTAAGCATGTACAGACACACACACACACACACACACACACGAGAGAGAGAGAGAGAGAGAGAGAGAGAGAGAGAGAGACATGCATGCACACACAGGCTTTGTCTTCAGCTTTCACCTTTCTGTAGCTCAGGCCTATTCTATGGTGTAAACTCAAAGTCAGGATGTGACCTGGACTGTCAGAGAATAGTAATGCTGAAATCTTTAAAAATCTCTACCTGTGGGATGAGGGAGGGAGACTCCCTCAGCCTCACTGTGAGGATAGTCAGATGGAAGTCCTGTGACTAATACCGACTTCCAGAGCTTAAAGAGCTGCTGGGATGACTCAGCCACTGAGACAAATGCTTTTTCTGGTGACATGAAATACATGGTACTAAATCCTATTAGCCAGCCTTTGAGTGGGCCTGGAGGCGGGGAGGTGGTATCAGTGTCCTTCAAATGGGTGAGTGCAGTGTCTGTTAATGATCTCTTCCCTTTGGGAAGCCTGAACTCCCTGCCTCCTGCAAACAAGTTCTCTGAAAAAAGAAAAGTCAAACTTGTGTTAAAAGACTCTATTATATGAGGAGGCTGGGGACATGGCTCAGTGGGTAACATTTGCTGCACAACCATGAAGGCCCAATGATCCCCAGTACCCAGGTAAAGAGCTGGGCATTGCAGTGAGAGGCAGACATGAATATCCCTGGGGCTGCCCACTGGCCAGTCTAGTCCAGGCTCAGTGAGAGACTGTCTCAAGAAAGAAAGTGGACAGACATTGAGGAAGACACTCAACACATACCTTCAGCCTCCATGTGCATGATCACACACGTGTATACATACAAAGCCAATGACTGAGCTTCATGACTGTGGAATGTTAGAATGTTACAGGTCAAAATCAAATCATCCTGGCCTATTTTTAGTCCACTTGAAAGCCAGTAATTACCCACCCTGCATCTGTCCTAATATCACTGTAACTACTAGAAGCTTTAGAATGTTAGCAGGCTGCTAGCTTTCACCAGTCTAAAAGCCCAGAGTCTTATCAGATAACAATTGTTTTCTGCACCTTGCTAAAACCTACCTACCCAACGTGCCCAAAAATATACTGGGCAAATGGCATGGTTTGTGTTCTTTGTTCTGTGTCTAATAAGATACCCTCATGTAATCACTTCCATGGTTCAATATGTTTGAGGGCACACTGGCCATGACCACTCATATTTGGTTAAATTATATCTCATGCCCTTTGAGATGAGAGCTATGTCTTGCTTTGCATGGCCCTGTTTTCCTCTCTTCCTCAGGGGAACTTGTGTGAATGTGCCAATGAGTTCGAGGCTTTTCGGCACTTTTTCTTCTATTAGATTTAGTGTTTCAGGCTTTATGATCAAGTCTTTGATCCACTTGGACTTAAGTTTTGTGCAAGGTGATAAGTATGGGTCAATTTGCATTCTTTTACATTTGGACATCCAGTTAGACCAGCACCATTTGTTGAAGATGCTGTCCTTCTTCCATAGTACGGTTTTGGCTTCTTTGACAAAAATTAAGTGACCATAGGTGTGTGGGTTTATTTCTGGGTCTTCAATTCAATTTCATTGATCAACTGGTCTGTTTCTTTGCCAGTACCATGCTGTTCTTATTACTATTGTTCTGTAGGATAGCTTGAAATCAGGGATGGTGATATATCCAGAATTTTTTTTTATTATACAGGATTGATTTAGCTATTCTGGGTTTTTTTTGTTATTCCATATGAAGTTGAGAATTGTTCTTTCAAGGCTTGTAAATAATTGTGTTGGTATTTTGTATCTTTATTGTGCAGGACTTATTTTTAAATTGACAGCTAAAAATGTATGTATCTATGAGTCTGGATGGCTCAGGCCTGCCATCCCAGTAACATGAGAGGTGGAAGCAGGAGGATCAAAGATTCAAACATGTCTGTGCTACAAAGTAAGCTCAAGACCAGCCTAGGCAACTTAGTGAGACCTCCATCTCAGAATTAAAAGTGAAAAGATGACTGTGGATGGAGCTCAGTGACAGAGTGCCTGCCTCACATGCACAAAATGCAAATAAATAAGTAAATAAATTGCATTATTGACCCCATGTACCACAGATGCTTTGAAATACATTGCATCTTTCAACATATCCTACTTCTTCTGTCCCCAGCTAGGTCACAGGCCAACATCACTACTACATGGAGCTTCTAAGTGTCTTGGTGAACTTAGGCCATCCCCCTGAATCCCATTCCCCACCATTATCTCTCCACCTTCATCTGACTTACGCTTTCTATTCCTCTCAGCTAGGTCACTTCCTTCTAGAAGTTTCCTTTCCACACTCTGACACACATGAGCATGTCTCCTTCATATTCCCACAGAAGAGTTCTGCTGTCCTCATGCTGTGTCTGAGCCAAGATTTTCTTCCCTTCTTCCCTAGTTGCCCATCTTGGAGAGAAAGGGTCAGGCCATCTCTGTCCCTGGGTCCCCAAAACTCTCTTGTGTTGTCTGGCACATTGCAGACAAGTAACAAATATTTGTGACTGAATGTTCCTCATGCCCATATGATTTTGATAGTTTTTGCTATTTCGGATATAGCCGTCTGCTCCTCCTTTTTATACCCTTGGCTGCTTACTGAATGTGGTCAAGTGACTCATAGTTTCTCCCACTAGGAACTGCCACCTACTTGTGCCATGTACAAAGCAGCCTCCAGTCTCCCAGGCCCTGCCCACGAGCTGAACCTCTATGATACTGTACAGAAACCTGAACATTACAGAGAACTTGATTTTTCCACAAGCAACACAAGTGTGTTTAGCACAAAGAAGCAAGCAGTGACAACTCTGCACAAGGATGGATGTCCCTGTGAGGGCCACTTGAAGTGGTGGTAAGAAAAACCTGAAAGCTGAAAGACTAGGTGGAGAACCAAAGTGATAGTCCATGGAAATTAGCACAGCAGAGACAAGAACGGACAGGAGGAACCAGATGTGAATGGAGAAGTAGAACTTGGTAGTTGACTAGGTGTAGGAGCAGAAGAAAATGGCTCTAAGGGCCAAGTGTGGTAGTATATACCTATAATCCACCCAGAAACTGACTAGGTGGATGGTCAATTTGGAGGTCAGCCTGGGAAACATAGTGATAACCTGTCTCAAAACAAACAAACAAACAAACAAACATTAAAAGGCTCCAAGAGGATTCAAACTTTTGTCTAGAAAACAGGAGTGCAGTTGACATTATTAACAGAAATAGAGATGGTGAGAGGGATTGTGTGAGGTATCTTGTTTTGTCTGTTTAGAGAGCTGAGTTGAGTGTAGAATTGGCTTGCAGACTCACTCAAGTTCTGAAGCTCAGTTATTCAAACAAAATTATGGATAATGTGATTGTGTGAGTACCATAGCCAAGCATTTTACACAGCTCACTTCCTGAATATGTAACACTGGGAGGTAGAGTCTATTATTCTCCCCCTTTATAGATAGGAAAACCTCATCATTTTATAGATAGGCATCACTTGTCCATGTTCACACATCTGCTATGAGTGGCAGAGATGGGATTTGGCCTGGGATCTGGGACCTGGTGTCCTTGGCATAGGGACATTGGTTTAGGAAAGGGCTCACCACTTTCAGTAGGCTGTAGAGTGGTCCACACAAGGATGGAATGGGAGCCCTGGGATTGGATGCAATCGTCAAGGGAGGTAATACTCAGAAGGAAGAGCCATGAATGGAGTGTGGCAAAGGAGGTGGGAGTGGGCACAGCAAATGTTAGAGGTGGGTACTAAGCCCAGTGGCATGGAGAGGGAGTGGGCCCACCTAAGCATCATGGACTAAAAATGCAAAGGAGAACCCCATGCTGCATTGCGAGGTAAAGAAGGGAAGTAGTTTAGAACTGTGTAATGGTTAATTATTTATCGATTGAGCTACTAATATGTTTCTCTGCATATACATTTGGGAATCTCTAGTACAGGAAGAAAAATGCCAAGGAAGCAGCGGGGGCACCAGCAGCGCCATTCATAGAACTTGTGAGGAAGACCAGCAGAGCAAACAGAAGGGAAATCTGTGCTGTGGTTTCCATGCTGCAAAGATGTGAAGTTGTGACGTGCAAGTGCCATCACTAAGGCTGCATGAAAACCCACAGGTCATCCTTCTAGCTCAGCGAAAACCTCAGAACCACACAGGACCACAGATTGCCCTTCTGGGTGAATGTATCATCTGTGACAGCCTTGGCTCTCTAGCATGCTGGGGGACCCAGATCACCTGCCAAGGATCCAGATCTTATTCCAAGCTCTCCTTTCAGTCTCCAGCATCCGATGACACAGGTGCTGATGCTGTGCTGGCTGGTTTTACGGTAATTTGACATAAGAATGGGTCATCAGAGAGGAGTGAACTTCAGTTGAGAAAATGCCTCCATGAGACCAGGCTGTAGGCAAGCCTGTAGAGCATTTTCTTAATTAGTGATTGATGGGGGAGGGCCCAGTCCATTGTGGGTGGGGCCACCCCGGCCAAGTGGTCCTGAGTTCCCTACAAAAGCAGGCTGAGCAAGCCAATAAGCAGCACTTCTCCATGACTTTTGTGTCAGCTCCTGCCTCCAGGTTTCTGCCCTGTTTGGGTTCCTGTCCTGACTTCCTTCAATGACGAACAGTGATGTGAAAGTGTACGCCAAATAAACGCTTCCCTCCCCAAGTTGCTTTGATAATGGTGTTTCATCACAGCAATAGTAATCTTAACTAGGACAGCCACTATTCCCAGAAACAGCTAGAACTTTTTTTCTTTTATTTTTCTAAAAGTCTGGGTCTCAGGTAGCCCAGGCTGACTTTGAACTTTGTGTAGCTGAAGATGATGTTGAGCATCTGATCTCACTTCCTGTACCTCTCAAGTGCCAGGACTTCAGGTGAGCACCACCGTGCCCAGTTTTACATGGTGCTGGGGGTAGGATTCAAGCATTAGACAAGCACTTTACCCACTGAGCTATATCCTCTAGAATACATTTTCTCTCTGAGTCAAATGAGACTTCACATATAATGTCATATTTTAAAGTTAAGGGGGTCTTCTCTAACTTGAATGGTTGGAAACAATTTCTCAGCTTGTTGGACACAAGGCCTGAGTCCTGGGGCATTTCAGAGCATCTCCACTAGCATGGCTCTTTGAGAAGGGGAGAGGTTCCCTTCTTTCCTTTGGTTCAATAGTAGGTGAACTGGCATCCAAGATGTGGTACCACCTGAGACTTAGATGTGTGACTGTGTGGGAGGAGAGTGGGCGGGGCTGCAATCTGACTATCTTTGACTGCAGAAGCTAAGACTGAAAAGAACCATACACCCCATCCAATCCAAGCTGACTTTTGCAAAGGTAGAGAAACTGAAACCCAGAAATGTTCTTTTGCTCTATTTTTAGAACTAGTTTGTAGCTAAGCTAAGCTAAACTAAGACTGGAACCTAAGCCTCTGCCTCTCTTTCCTCTCTCTTCCCTCTCTCTGTCCTCTGTCTCTGTCTCTCTCTCTCTCTCTCCTGCTTCCTTTCTCTTTGAGACAGGGTTTGTCTGTGTACCCCTGCCTGTCCTAGAACTCATTCAGTAGATCAAGCTGTCCTTGAACCCAGAGATCCACCTTCCTCTGCCTCCTGAGTGGTGAGATTAGAGGGGTTTAACATCATCATACAGCTGGAACTTCAGTCTTTTATCTCTTTTTTTGCTCTTCAGAAAGCAGTTCACCCATCTGCAGGTGTTTGTCCTATGTCTTAGTTCCCTGTGTGTTAGCATCTAATGCCACTTGCATAGATTTGTGCTTTAGGCACAGATGCAGGGGACAGGTAAACACACTGTTTAAAATATAGTGAACAAACTCCAAGAGAGTGAATTCAGCTTTAGGGAAAGGCCCTTTTGGTTCTGGACTTGTTCATACTTGATTTCAATTCAGGCTTCATTGCAGCATCACCTGAGGCATCGGGCAAGTTCTTGCCCAAGTTCAGTGTCATTTCCTATTGCAAAGCTAGTAGTTTACAACACAAATTTATTCTCTTGCAGTTGCAGAAGTCCACTGGTTATCTTCAGGCCACACCAGCTGTCAGCAGGATGTTTTCTTACCTTTTCTGGCTTCTAGAAGCAGAAGCTACCTGTATTCCTTGGTGCATGGCCCTCCCTCTTATGGCCAAGCCTCTTGATTTTGTTCCAGTTAATACTAATCTCTTAGTATTAACTTGACCTTTTAATTTTTTTCTTATTTGTGGTATGTGTGTGTGTGTATGTGTATGAATGTTGTGTATATGATGTGTGTGTTCAGTTCATGTGTGTGAATATGTGAATGCAGATATACATGTAGGGCATATTGTTGATCCTTGCTTTGCATCTTGTTTGAGGCAGGGTCTCCCTTTTGCAAATACACCAGCCTCGCTGATCTATGAGGTTCTGAGAGTTCCCCCATCTCTACCTCATGTCTTGGAGTAGGAGTGCTGGAATTACAGACTCATGATACGGTGTCTGAATTTACACACATTCTCAGGATTGAAATTCATGCCTCCTGGCTTGTGCAGCAAGTACTTAACCCACCGAGTATCACCCTAGCCCCATCCTGACCTTCCTAATTCCCTCTTATTAGAGATTACGTATGATGATACTGGGCCCATCCAGATAACCCATGACCAAGTTCATCTCAAGATTTGTTGTTGTAGTCATTATCTTTAAAAACAAAACAAAACAAAAACCTTTTTAGAGTACAAAATAATGAGTAATAATTTTCATACACATATGCTTTTGTACCTGGTTAATTGCCCCCACTAGCCTCCCTAATGGTTCCTTTTCTCCCCACAAGTAGTCACCCTTCAACTTTCATGTCACACACATTCACTAATCCACATCTAGAGTCCATATCTGAAGAAAACACACATTTTCCTGTCTTGCATTGCTCTTTCTTGTTCCCTTCTCTTCCCTTCCTCTAGACCTCTTAATTAATGTGAGCAAAGCCCTTTGTTTTTCATGTTAGTAAATATAGTCACAAGGTCTGACAATTAGGACATGGACATCTTTGGGGCTTTGGGGACATTATTCTGGTTTGTTCTGTTTGTTTGTTTTTTGTTGTTGTTTTTGTTTTTGCCAACTCTATGATAATCAGAAATAACTATGGGTATAATAAGTTTCATGTCATAATGTTTAGGCATCAGTAAGTTCCTGAAGGCAACTTCTCTGTGAGCTGTAGATGATATTAGAGCCTCCTTTCATGTGCTCCCACAGCAGTCTGTGCTCACCTCTTATTGGAGACTCATTGTAGTTATATCTCATTATAGCTTTGTGATGTTATACTTCATTGTAGTTACCTATCAAGATTGTAATCTTCTCCACTCAAGACAACGTTGGGAAGCAGGATTGTGCCCTATTTATTTTTATGTCTCTTCTTGATACCAATACATTGTCTAACACTTGGCAGTTACATAAAAAGTATTTTCTTTCCTGAGGGCAAGATGAAACTATATAGTTTTCCACCTAGCTCAAGCGTATGTTCAAGAGATATTAGGGTTTTTTGGTAGCACCCACTGTATCCAAGAAGTTAGAAGACTATCTATGGCTGTCAAGCAAACATCTCTCCATCCCTATGTTAAAGGGTAACCTTTCTTGGGGGAGACATAAAGGAATGTCTCTGTAGGTAGAGAAGGCCTATAGACCCAAGAAAGGATTCCATCCAAGTCCA
>CAJQZJ010001008.1:16376-52269 GCA_907164525.1 Lophiomys imhausi
GTCATCACAGCTGGTGATGGACACATCCAACCCTGAGGAAACAGCCATACGATGGCAGACCAGTTCACTGCATTTCTTCCAATGTAAAGACAAATTATGCATGAACAGTGAGAACCAACATCATAACCCACTATTCCACTTTTACTATGACATTGTTTTGCCCAGCACACCACTGTACATTCCCAGAAAAACAAAACAAAGCCAAACAAAGACATGTGACTAACATCCAGGACTCTTGGGACAGGATTAGGTGAGGAGGAAGACATTCACCACCATGATGGTTAACACTGATTGACAGCTTGAAGGGTTCTAGAACCACCTAGGAGACAAGCCTCTGGGAATGCTGGTGATGGAGCTTCTAGATTGGGTTGTCAAGGAGGGAAGACCCACACTGAATGTACACCATCCCATGGGCCAGGATCCCAAACTCAGTAACAAAGAGAAAGTGAGCCGAGCACTGATTATGCTCTGCTTCTTGGCCATAGATGAAATGTAGCTGCCTTCTCAAGCATCTGTCTCCAGGACTTCTCCTACCTGGGCAGAACAGAGATGAATCAAGGGATGTCTGACCTCAGGGGTCATAGACACTTGGTTTGTATTGCAAATCCCCTCAGTGGGTCATCATTGATATTTGCTAGTAGAGTTTACATCTGACTCAGTGACAGGACAAGGGACAGGAAAGAGGCCACATGGTTCTGTACTGGATTCACAGTTCTTTGGCTTGATCTAAGTCATTCCTTTCTCCGTCTCTGCAGCTATAAAATGCATGAATCACTCCCACAGATGCCAAGAAATTCAAAGACACTGTGTTCTGGTTATTAAAGTAATGAAGTTTAAAAAAAAAGATGCTCCAGTCATATTTATCAGAATGTCATCAGGCCATAGGCAGAACTTCAGTGATGCGGACCTTTTAACTTGAGTCTCTCCTCCAAACAGTTTAGGCTCATGTCCAAGCTCATCTTTGGTGGGAGAAATCCTGCTTTTCCTATACCTGCACACAGTGAATTAAACCAATGGTCTGCCTTTCTACCCAAATAATAGCAGATATTGAATGCTCCTATAGCCAGTCAGACTAGTCAGGATATGTTGTTAGTAGCTCAGCACTACTGACTGGGTTAAGTTATAAAGAAAAGAAGTTGTTCGGACTCGGTTCACAGTGCTTGCTCAGGAACAATGTAAAAGGCCATTTTTGTTGCTGGCCTTCTTTCTGGCAAAATTTTTAGGTGGCTCAGGCCATCACATGCAGAGAGAGGAGAGAGAGACAGAGAAAGAGAGAGAAGAGAGGAGAGAATATATGTATGCATGTGTGTGTTCCAGTCTCTCTTGGACTTCCTCTTTTTTTCCTTTTCCTCTTCCTATTCTTCCTCTTTCTCCTCTTCTTCCTCCCTACCCTCCTCTTTCTCCTCTTCCACTGTTCAATCATGGGGTCCACCCTGAGGACCAGCCCCAATCCTATTCAACTGCCAAAGACCCCTCCTCTAAGTACCCTAGTCAGGCTGTTCCCACTAAGTTCCTCATCACAGGGATTACTTTCAGTATCACCTTTCAGAAAGGCAAGTCACTGAAATCACAGAACCAAGCCTGGCTGGAGTCTCAACTGTAAGCCAGCTTCAAGCTGTTCTCCTCTAGAAAATTCCTTCTTGATATGAGGAATAAGGAGCTGAACCTTCATAACTGTGGGCCGCTCAGTCTTAGGCAGCCATGACCCTGTTTGCTGAAGCGTGAGTCCCGGGAGAATGTAGGATCAGGAGTTGCCATCAGCCTCAATTAACTTACACCCATAAACACAAGGGGTTGGAAGGACTTGCAGATACAAGAGACATGGCATTCCCAGCCCTAGCACCTGGAGGAAATGTCAACTTAAGCAGAGTGCTCTTGGTGGAGCATTAGCAAAGGTTGTGCCCAGAGTACCAGTAAGATCTACTAATGTTGATGCTACACTGTTTCCGGCCATCACATGCACATATGTTTCTGAAAATTACCACATCCTGCCCGTATTCACAGGTGGCTCCTTTGTTGGCCTGTTGTTTTCTACAAAGCTATCATATTGGACTTCTAAGCCCAGAGACACGCAAAACTCATTCTTGATTCATTTACTCTTCTTTCTTACTGATTATTCCCTCTCCTTTTTTCTTTTGTGACAGGGCCCCCAGACCTTATCACAACTTACTCTATGATGGAAATACCACTCAGGCCAGGAAACTCAGTATGTAGAAACTCAGCACCACCTGGCAAAACAAAAACAAAACCCTAATCCATCAGGTCTGTAGTTCTGAGGAACAGCTCTAAATGGACTAACCTTGCCTTTTGGCTTCTGTAGTGCTGCTTCTGGCTAACTGTTCTTGTTACCTGAAGTATGTCAACCTAGAACATGGGGTTTGTCCTTCAAAGTTCACCTTGAGAAAGACTTGGTGCTACACTGGAGTGCTGAACATTCAGTGTAGTCTCCAACTGGCTAATAAAGACTTTCTATTGGTTTAAACCTGTGTCTGAGCAGATATCCCACAACCATTTTCACCCAAAGATTTAATATATATATTATATATAATATATATGTATATATAAGTATATATAATATATGTATATATTATATATGTATATATGAATGAGTGTTTTGCCTGAATATATGGAGGCCACAAGGGGATGTCTGACCCCCAGGAACTGGAGTTACAGATGCCTTCATGTAGGCATTGGGAATCAAACTTGGGTCCTCTGGAAGAGCAGTCAGTATTCCTAACCACTGAGCCTTCTTTCCGGCTCTATTCTGAGCCTTTGACATACACAGGACACCTTGAGCGAATGTGGCATCAGCAGGTCAGTCACAACTCTTGAGACGGACATCTATCTTTCAAGAACCTTCTAAATTCAGAGACTGCAAGAGGCAGCCAATAATGTTGGTTAGTTTAGAAAGAAGAAAGGGGAAGGGTGACAGTGATCTGATCTCTATAGTCCTGCAAACTAATCAGGAAAGTTTTAAAGTGAAATTCTCTTTACTTCGGGTCAAGTGGCTCCTAGCTAGAGCCTCAGAAACTGTGAACATAGCTCTTTGTTTTGTAACTTAATGTGCAATCATGTTGGCCTGCTAGCCAGCAGGCTGAAGTACATTTTGGCCAACTTATCTCAGAAGCTGATGGTAGAGCTCTAAGATTTTTACCTGATTCATGAGTTATATGGGAATAATAAGAAAGAGGTGAGAAAAGAGGGGCTTTCACACACATTTGCTGGAAGAAAAGAAGATAGATGAAGCTAGCGTGCATCCACAAGTTTATTGTGATGACTATTATTTTTATACTCTGAATGAGGGGTCTCTACATCAAAGAAAGAACTATCTCATGGTTGTAAGGCATTTATCACAAGGACAGAAAAAAATGCAATAGGAGGGTGCTTATTAATCACATATTTAGATACTCAGTTAAAACATTGCTTTGCTATACACAAGTTAAGTTTAAAATGATAGAATATTATCCCCAAGTTGACAAGGAATAAGGAATTACAATGAAATAGTTTGTGTATATTGTTATTAAGATTTGTACTAAATTTGGGCATTCCTTGGTAGCCTCATTATCTCCTGAGTTCCTGCCAAGTGTAGAGTCCTTAATTGGTTTTATGGCATACCTGGAGTTTGGTCTTATCATCTCTAGAGTGAAAGCTTACCTGAGGTCATAAATCTCTTTCAGGCCTGTCTCCTAATGAGATACACAATGTTTGGGAAGATAATTTACTACAGCTATATGTTTTCTCTTGACTATCTAACTTCTTTAACTTCTAAAATTATTTGGACTGAGTCAGGCAGTTTGTAAAACTCTTGTCAGGAATAATAAAATCACCTTTATAGGACTCTGTGTGGACTTTAGTCAAACAAGAAGCATGCCACGTAGCAAAGAGGGAATCTCCACTCCGTTTCAGTAATAGCAGATAAAAGGAAAGGAGGGGTGGGTGTTAGCAAGAAGCAACTCTAGGGTGCGTCTTCAGTGTAGACTTTGCAAAACACTGGATAGCTTTTCCAGAAGCTTACATGTTTACTGAGCCCCCTTTAAAGAAAACTTCTGACAGTGCTTGAACGCTGTATGTGAAGGGCCTAAGAATAGCAGATGGACACAAAGGAAGGAGCCTCAGGAGCATTCGGCTCCTGACACCATTCCCTCTCTGTTGCATGATATGTTGGAGTCACTTTCCAAGGTGGGGATAGGAGGGATATGGTGCAGATGAAGTTGGAACCAGGAATTCTCTTTGAGGTTCTTACTGGGGTTTTAAGTGGAGCTGTAAAGAAAGACCCTTGACTTTATGCTGGAATCTTCAGAAACATACCTCTCTGCAATGGGGTTGAAAGAAGTCTGAGGTTTTGCATCTTGGCAAGTTCTAGATGATGCTTTGGAGCTGTCTGGAGATCAAATCTAGATTTCTAGGAGTAGGTCAGGGCATGGTTCAGAACTAGGATGTATTGACACTGTTATATTCTCAATCTGGAAAGTTTCCCAAAGGCCCATGTTTGAAGGGTAGGCCCTCAACTTTACACTACTGGGGAGTGATGGAACCTTTAAGAGGTGGGACCTAGTGAGAGGTCTTCAGGTCCTTAAGGTCATGTCCACATCATACTCTGTGGATAGACACTTATTTTATAAGTAAAATTTCATTTCTAATATAAAATAGAATTCTTGGCTACACACTCATACCAGCAGGCATATACAAAACTTCTAGATGATTCTATACTAACACTGATATCTCAATAGAACAACAGGATTATGTGGTGGTTTGAATAAAAATGGCCCCCATAGGCCCATAGGGAATGGCACTATTAGGAAGGGTGGCCTTGTTGGAGTTAAGTGTGTCACCAGGGGGTGGGTTTTGAGGTCTCAGAAGCTCAAGCCTGGCCAGTGTGTCATTGTTACTTCCTGCTGCCTATAGAACCAGATATAGAACTCCCAGCTACCTCTCCAGCACCATGTCTGCCTATTTGCTGCCATGCTTCCCACCATGATGATACTGGACTAAATCTCTGAAACTGCAAGCCAGCCTCAATTAAATGTTTTCCTTTATAAGATTTGCTGTGGTCATGGTGTCTTTCCACAGCAATAAAACAACTTAGAAAGATTGCATATTTTATTTTTAGTAGCTGAATAACAGGTCATCATTACCTGGCCTTCCTTAGTGATAATTACAGAAAATGAAATATCACCAAAATGTACAGAACAGGCTTTCTATAAAAAGAATAGTCTGTCTGGGCAGAGCAGAAGAGCTGGCCCTGGTGGCACAGACACAGGAGAGCTGATGGGCTGACCAACTCAGCTATCACTCAGGCCTAGATCCAGGGCTTTGAGTTGACACACCCCAATATCTACCCTATCTATGAACTGCTGGAACATGCTGATCCAAAGCTGTCATATCTCCATGGCACAGAGCAACAACAGGATATCCAAAAAGAATCCTGGTGAGGATCCAGTATTGATAGTGTAGCAGAAGCCAGAGGCTTGTAACCCAACCAATGACTTATTTCAATGAATATTTGCAAATAAAGATGTTTGGGCAAAAGGGTGATATATCATGATACACTGTAGCTTCCACATGGAGATGTTTTTGTTTTGTTTTTATTTATTTTTATTTTTTATTTTCTTTTCTTGCAGGGAGGTTGCAAAGGTGGAGGGCAGATATAGAGAGATGAGGAGATGAATGGGATGGGGGTGGATGATGTGAAATTCACAAGAAACCAATAAAAAATTTAAAAAGTGAATATTTAGTAAAATGAGTCATGGATCTTGTCATGGTTTAGATATAAAAACATCACCCACATTTATTTGAACAATTGGCCCCAATGTGATGACACTGTTTTGGGGAGACTGTGAAAGCTTTAAGAGACCTGGTTGGCAGAAAACAGATCACTGGAGGCAGGCCCTGAGGTTATAGCCTAGACCTACTTCTGACCCTGGTCCACAGAGATGTAAGGAGTCCCAACAACATTCCCACTGCCATGCCTGCTTCACCATGATAGACTGTATCCCAAATAAACCATTCCTCCATTACCTTGCTTCTGTCAGATACTTTGTAATAGATCTGTCCCCTGAAGCTACATAATAAAACTCTTTAACAGGAAAGTGTGTCTTAATATACCATTTAAACTCAGAAGTCATGAAGTAAGTATAAGGATGGCCTTCAAGGCTTGTTTATCCTTCCTTGGAATGTCTATGTGTATTATGGGCATCCCAGTTTGTTTCTCTCTCCCACTTATGCCCAAATTCCAGAACAAAGTGTGCCTATAGACATGGTGCAAACACCCTGCCTTTCTCAGTAACATTTGTTCAGTTTCACAGGGGCTCCAGAAGGGAATCCAAAATTAATCCCTGAAGAACCTTTTCAAATCTGGATGTGACTGAAAGGTGATTTCTCTCTTTCAAAATCTGTCCCATCCCTGTGTAGTTAACAGTCAACACTGTGAGTGCCTTCCTATCTGTGAGAAAGATGGAGAGAATTGAAAGAAGTATTTGGCAACTGACTCATGATGGTCAAGTAACAACACCACCATCTCCCTCTCCTTCTTAAAGAACTCCATCTCCCCCCCCCCCCCCAGGGACTCCTGTCTCCACTTACTGATTAACAATGGGGATATGGGCAAGTTACTTCCCGGATTTTGTTGAAGAATAAAGAAATCAACAAAGCAAAGAGTCCATCAGAGATTGGTATCCAAGATGAGGGCCTGTCTGAAGGCAATGGGAACATTGGCCTTCAATCACTGGACAGATAGCGAGAGGCCACTTACTCCCTTTCTCTAAGGAGCCCATCTTTGGCTCCTGACTCTTTGCAGTCCACATACTCTCCTGAGGGTCGGCTTTCTCTTTCATCAATTTTAGTCACTTTTAAGCCAGTGACTCCAAAATCTAGAATTTCAATCTGTTTCTCTCAAGTTCCCTCTAGATTCTAGTGACTAGAACTTCAAATTCAACATATCCCCACCTTAAGTAGCTCCTCATCCACTGCCCTGCCTGCTTCCCTGGGGTATCAGCCTGTCTCTGTCTGCTTCAGTCCTCCATCCTACAGCCTACCCTGTGCTGAATCAGTAAGCAGGTCCTGCCAGTTCTCCCTCTTCAAGGCTCTTAAACCTGTTTATCACCTTGTGTCTCTGCCATCACCAAGCTGGGTTACATCCTCATCATTCTTCATGTGCTCTGTGTGCTTCCAAGTGAGTGCTTCACAAATCTGGTGTCTTCTCACCCCCAATCCCTGCCTAAATCTTGCAGTGACTTTTGCTGTTTATACATTTAGCTTCTAACCTTGACTGCAGAGCCTTCTCTGATCTGGATCTGACTGATTATACTTGTCCATAAAATACTACACTTCACTTCCATGTGTGGGCCGAGGCTGTCCCCTCGGCTGGGTCCCGTTGACCCAGATCACCTCCTCCGTTTAGCCTTTTATGTCCCTCCTCTATCTGCAACTGGGTAAGAATTCTTCCCTACTGTCTGTCTTTCCTTTTATTCAGCAAAACTTTGGCTTTTGTATAACTTGCTTTTCTTATTGTTGTGATAAAATACCTAACTATAAAAAAAATTAATTAAATTACGTTGGGTTGGGCATTTGTAGAAATAATCAGTTAAATTGTTTACCAGTATTTAGAGTATTGTTAATTTGTTTGGCAGCAGTTAATTCTTATCCAGACATTATAAATGAGCACACACAGACACCACATGGATTTTATCAAAACTAGGCCTGAGTTGAGGAATCCTAGCCCATCTAAGCTAGCTCTCAATTCTATTACCCAAATATGACCCCATATATACATACATCCCCTTGGACTGCATTCTCCACAATATGCCAATGTTCCTGGCCATGTGGAATGAAGTTCTTTTTTCTAACCCATGGTGTGTGTCTCCTTCTTCCTGCTCCTGGCTGGAATGTCTTCTTCCTCCTGCTGGCTGGAATGCCTTAGTCTTCTGTCTAAAGCGCAGGCTTCCTGTTCTAATCTAAGGAAGTCCCACCTTTCTCTGTCTTTGCCCAATCTCAGGCCTTGGCATTTTATTTAACCAATCAGAGTCAACATAAGTAACAGACAGCAAAAAGGACCAATTAACATTTAGAATGCTTAACACTACTACTCCAACACCTAACAAAAGCAACTGTGTGGGGTGGTTGATGTGACTAGAATATATTATCTATAACACATGAATAAATTAATGTTTAAAAAGAAAGATTATGCAAGAATAGGTGCACAAACACAACTCAAGAAAGAAATTATTTGACCCAGAGTTGTTAGGGTACAGCCTACATGGTAGGGAAGTCAAAGCAACAAGACTTGAAATGACTGGTCACATAGTGTCTGTAGTCAGGTAGCAGAGAGAAACAAACTCTGGTGCTCAGCTTGCTTTTTTCCTTTTTATACAGCCTCCACTCCAGACTGTGAAATAATGCCATCAACATGGGTGGATCTTTCCATTTCAATTAACCTGATCTGGAATCTACCTTGCAGACAGACCCAGAAACTTGTCTCTTGTATAATTCTAGATCCTGATGAACTGACAATTGATATTAGCCATCATTCTTGTTATTTAATGCTATTAATCTGCCACTGAAGGACAGGAAATCCTATGTCTCTTCCACCTTTGTATCATGCTTGATATAGTACCTGGCACTTAATAATACAGAAGTGTGAAATAAATGGCAATCAACTGAGTCTCCCTGAGACAGTGCCACTTTTCACAAATTAGTGTCAGTTAGTGAATGCTCCCTAAGGTGGGAGGAACACTTAAACTCTAGGAACAGTACAGGGCAGCAGGTACATCCTATGTGAGCCGCAGGAAACATGCCAGCCTGTTGGAGCTGGGGAATTGGGAAGACATCAGAAATGGCTTAGGGAAGCTCAAATGAGGAAGGGAAAAAAGGTGAGGGCAGATCAGAGTCTGACAACTACTTATCTCTGTAACATGGCTCTGGGCTACACACTGCTACACCAAAAGGAGGGAAGGTGGGATGGTTATTTGTTCAACACACACTTTTGGAACTCTGTTTTGTTTTGTTTTTGAGACAGGGTTTCTCTGTGTAGCTCTGGTTGTCCTTGGACTCACTCTGTAGTCGAGGCTGGTCTTGAACTCAGAGATTTGTCTGCTTCTGCCTCTCAAGCACTGGAATTAAAGGTGTGCACCACCACTGCCCCGATACCTTTGGAGCTTCTGTCATGAGGGAAGCATCAGGCCAGACTCTAGAGGATGTAGCAATGAGTAGGAAATATATGCCTCTGTTTTCATTGAGATTAGCAGACAGCAGAGAGACAATAGGAGTGCAAGCAGACCCATCACTCTATGTGGTGATAAGAATGTGATACTGGGAGATAAAATACAAGGGAGAAAGGGAATTACCCAGGGATTCTGGAAAATCCTTGGGATTCTTAGAATATGGTTCTAAGTTGAAGTTGGTCAGGTAGGAAGGATGGGGGTGGGGAGGTGGTCTCTGAGCAAAACCAGGAGTGGCAAGTCACTGGTTCATGTATGACACCATGCCTTCTTGTCCCACCCAGGGAAATGAAAACAAGAAAAGCTAGACTTTCTTTAAACACTGAGATAAGTTACTAGTAATGGTTCCTGAAATTTCTTTCCTGATAATTACTCAAATCAGATCACTGAAACCTTTCCTTAAAAAAAGGAAAAGTAGCCAGGTGGGCGATGGTGGTGCACACTTTTAATCCCAGCACTCAGGAGGCAGAGGCAGGCAGGTCTCTGAGTTGGAGGCCAGCCTAGTCAACAGAGTGAATTCCAGGACAGCCAGGGCTACACAGAGAAAGTCTGTCTCAAAAAACCAAAGGGCCAGAAAAAGGCATCAGATCTCCTGCAATTACCAATGGCTGTGAGCTACCATGTGAGTGCTGAGAACCAAATCGGTTCCCCTGTAAGAGCAAAAATGTTCTTAACTTCTGAGCCATCTCTCCGGTCCTAGGAATCTTTCTTTCTGGGAAGATAAATGCTCTAGGCATATTCAACCAGACTCATTTTCACCACTACATGGAAAGATTTTGTTTGCTTACTTAATTATTGCCTTGAGCTCACTGTGTAGCTGAGAATAACCTTGAACTTCTAATCCTCTTCCCTCTGTCTCCTGGTTCTAGAATTACAGGCCTGCACCACTATGCTCATGTGTTACTTGGGGTCCAACCTGGGGCTTCATGAAAACTAGGCAGGCATCCACCAACTGAGCTACATCTCCAATCTCATGTCCAGGAAGAAGCTCACTTGTTAATAATTGAGTGTTTACACTTGTTTAATTACCCATCCTTCGTGACCCCGTTGTGTGTGTTTTGGACATGTTTAGACCACATGGATTCAATAATCCTAGGTATCCACTTGCCTCTTTAGCTTTATGAATTTCATAAACAAACAGTGGTGATCAGGATGTTCAAAAAACCTTGAGAAGCATTTGTTTTGACCTAGTCTTCTCCTTCCCCCAGGGGGTACAAGCTTCTGCAGTCACTGTGCAGGAACACGTATGGTGGGTCTGTCCTTCCCAAGAACAGTGTTAGAAGCCAAAGATCAACAAATGAATCCATTTATTTTCCCAGAAACTCTGGCCATGCACTTTCCCTTCTCCTGCCTTACTGGGCTCTGGGTCCTGGGTCCTGGGTCCTATGGCTGCCATCATCAGTCAGCCTTCACCTTTACCCTTGTCCCCAGCTCTCCCTGGGGGCCTCCCTGTGTCCCCTGTCAGTTTCTGGGAGCCGCCATGCTCACAGTGATCTTTTTAAAGTCACTTTGGAAGAAACAAAACAGGTGAATTTGGACTCCAAGAAAGAGATGCCCTCTTTCTCTTGACCTTTAGACATTGAGAAATACCTTGGCCTCATAGCTGCTCACTGTCCTCTGAACCAGAGCTGGAGGGTGGGGCTGTGCTCTGGGTGCACAGTTTGAGTGCTAAATAAATACCAAACTTTCTGAGCTTCTGTTGGAATTCCAGCTCTTAGAACCTACCAAGTAAGGGTCTGGAGATAAGGCTGGTTTGGTAGAGTGCTTACCTAGCATGCATGAAACCTGGACTCAAACCCCAGCACCTTATAAGATTTATAGGTACAAATCTGGAATCTCAGCACTTGGAAGGTAAAAGGATCAGAAATTCAAGGTCATCCTTGGCTACATATCACGTTTGGGTTAGAGATACTTTAAAAAAATTTTTTTTTGCATTTCATAAAACATTATTTTAATAAAATTCTGTTGGGGGAAGGAAATAAAAATATAGTTGAAGGAATGGAACAAAGTCAATTCAAGGAAGGGCTTGTTTGAACATTTTAAAACATGGGCATTGGTCAACCGTTGTCACCATGTGCTGGAAAGTCTCATGACTATTTCAGTGTATGATGGTCATGATAAATGTGAATTTTAAACATTTGTTAGGGCTCTGTGTCTAACACACCAGGAGGTGCTGCAGCTTGCATGTGAAATGTCCCTTTTTAAGGCTTGGCCCAAGGTGGTGTCACTATTGAAGGGCAAAGCTTAGTGAGAGCTTCTTAGGCGATTGTCAGTGTGTCATTGAAGGGGATTATGCAACCCAATGTCTCTCTGCTTTCTTTTTTTTTTTTCCTCTGTTGATTGAAGTTTAATACATAAATACATAAAATTGTAAATTTGCATATGTCCATTGACTATTCTCTATGATGTCACATATCAATCAAACTTAAAATCATTACCAAGATGGCGGCAGCCCGCTAAAAATTTTTTTTAAGAATATGATATGTAACATATGATTATTTACCTTACAAAATGTGTCTAGAGAGCCCAGGGATTCCTGCCTGCTGACTCAGATGGTAGCAAAGACTGTCAAAAGGCAGAGGTCTTCCTCTTAGATTGGATATTCTAGCTTTTCCAGTAAGTAAATAAGGTGAGGAAGTTGGGGTTTAAAAAAATAGGGTGAAGGTGGCATGGAGGACAAGCATTCTGGGAATTGAGGATGAGTAGGGAGGAAGGATGGTAACCCCAAGTCTTTCTGTCTTCAGGTGCAAAGGTATTTGCTAGCACCTCAAGTTTGGCAGGTGGATGGGATCTAAAGGTCAGTCTAGCATGGCTGTACTTTGGGAACTTGCAGCTCTTCTGGGGTGGCAGCAAGTGGGAATGTGGATCAGAAGGCAGGGATACGTGAGTCAAAGTACAAACAGAGAACTAGCTCTCTGTCTCACTTTTTCTGCAAGTAAATGCAGAGTCAAACTGACCCTGCTGCCCTTTTAACATGGAAGGCCCTCTCTGTTGGTGTCCTGCATCTTTTTCCAAGTGACAACTGTCCTAGCCCATCACCTTCTATTTATCTTCTAATCAAAGTTTTTCTGTTTTTCTATCTGTTCCTCCTGGGCCACAGTGTGAAAATTTCTTATCCTGGCACTTCCACTCAGAAGGTATTTAGTTCCATATTATATAGTGTGGTAACCTCAGAGCAGATGAAATAGTCCACAAGACCCAGATAGTGTGGCTTATGGAGTTTGCCATCTCTTCTATCCTAAATCAGGATATAATTTTTTGGGCCAGCAGGGAACAGACAAGTATGAGCCAGTTCTCCATGACACAGCTGGCATTGGGAAAGCTTCAGATACATGGAAAACTTTGGAAAAGACTCAAGGGACAGGGGCAAGCATTTTTGACATGTGTGGCAGGAACTGCCCCAACCTAATGGAGGAATCACCCAAGATCAAGCTAAGCAACCATTATTTATTTTAGAACAGTAGATTGGTAGATAAGGGGCCACCACGATCACACTGTCCCTTCAAATTAAGCTTGCTTTAAAAAAATTATTGTATTTTTAGTCTTATGTGTGTATTCCTATGTGTGTGCACACCACAACACACATGTGGATGTCAGAGGACAGCTTACAGGAGTTCAGTGAGTTGGTTCTTTCTTTCCTACATATGTGTCCTAAAAGGTCACTGAGAATTAAAAACAGACAAGAGAATAAGCAACTTAAGACGATGCAGGCCTCTGTTTTGGGAAAAAACCTACAGAAAGGGTCTCTAAGGATCAGAGCCCCGACTCTTACAAACTGAATTAGTTATAGGTCAGAAGGAGGTGTGGGGAAAACAGGTCTAAAGGTTTCCATCTTGATCTGCATTTTGGCCATTGCTAGGGGTAACCAGTGAGCAGTCTATTAAAGAATGTCAGATGGAGCCGGGCGGTGGTGGCGCACGCCTTTAATCCCAGCACTTGGGAGGCAGAGGTAGGTGGATCTTTGTGAGTTCGAGGCCAGCCTGGTCTACAAAGCGAGTCCAGGACAGCCAGAGCTGTTAAACAGAGAAACCCTGTCTCGAAAAACAAAAACAAACAAACAAACAAAAACAAAACAAAACAAAACAAAAAAAAAAAGAATGTCAGATGGGGCTGGTAAGATGGCTCAGAAGTTAAAATCGCTTGTTCTTGCAAAGGATCCAAGTTTGATTCTCAGCACCTACATGATGTCTTACAGCTATCTGTGGCTCCAGTTCCAGGGGATCTAATGCCTTGTTCTGACCTCTGCAAGCATTCTGCACACACATGGTACACGTGTGTGTATAATATATGCAGCCCAAACAATTACACACATAAAATAAAATAATCTGGAAAACAAGTGTCAGGTGATTAATAAACAACTTTCCTGTCTGGTCATTATGGGGGTTCACAGGTCAGGGCTGTCAAGAATTCAGAGAAACAAGTTCATTTTTATTTTAGAAACCAAACTGCTGTGGTTTCTTCTGGAAACCAAATTACAATTCAACCAAAAGGAAATTTTAAAAAATAGTGCGGCCCTGGATAGCAGGTCCTGGGATCAAATTCAGGTTGTGGGACTTGGCAGGAAACACCTCTCCCTGCTGAGCCACCTGCTTGGCTTCTGAGTTTGTATTTCATTAACCTGGACAGCTTCCCCATCCCCCACAAGATCTTTCTGTTTGGGTACTCAAATTATTGATGTTTTAGGCTCTGTCAGAAGGCCTAACACTTGGGTATGCTAAATCCCACACTGTGAAGATCATCCTGGGATCTTTATAGCCCCTCATTTTGTTATCCAGTATGCCTGGGCAGTTCTCCATCTTCATGGCTTCGCTGCTGAAAGTTCCTTAGCAGAGGTCTTGGAATTCTGGGAGGTTGGCCCAGTGTTTATAGCTCTTCCTGAAAGAGGGTCAATGCAGCTCCTCTGGATTTATCCTAGATCTTCCCTACACTTCTGCTCCTGTGGGTTAGGGTCAGAGCCACTTGCCCATGATGGGCCCTCTAATCAGACAGACGGTGGTAAAAACAAAGGAAGGAAATGTATTCATTGTGGCTGTATTAGGAAGAGCAACAAGGAGTTCTAGTGACATGTCCCCCAAGCCCATTTTTGGGGTCCTCATGATTAAGGTTGAGGACTAAATAAGACAAGAGATACACAAAATTAAGCAGCTTTGGTCAGGGTGTGCCTCTGCCCATCACTGGCCCATCATTGTCTTGGTTATATTCTCTCCTACAAGATGTTAGGACAAGTTGTCAGAACTGTGTGAAATTTCTTCCTGGGAGATCAGTTTCTCCTCTGGCTGGTTCCAGACTTGAGCCCTTTTCTTCTCCCAACATGGCTATTCTAAAGAAACTCCAACTTCTTGGGATCCATTGTCTCAATTGTTTGATACCTAAAGGGTGGGATACAAGTTTCTCTTCAGAAAATCTTAATTACTGGCAGGATGCCTGTGCTTACAGACATGGCATGGTTTGAATCTGAAACTATTTCCCTGAAGGCTCTTATGGTAAAAGCTTGGACCTACCTATCAATAATTGACTTCACTGATGGATTCAGAGTTGAATGGACTATTTGCAACTGGTTGAAGCTGTGGAGGGTGGGGCCTGAAGGAGGAAGTGGGCCCCTGGGCATGATTTTGAAAGATATACCTTGTCTAAGGTCCTGCTGGCTTTTGACTTCCTGACAGAGATGAGGTGAGAACTTAGGTTCATCACACTGTAACAGTTCCAGAAGAATGTGGTTTTGTTTTCTCAAATAAAAGATAAACCATTTGGAGAAAGCTCTTCTATTATTGATCTTGTTTCTCTTCTTTCCTTGTTGATAGTATTTGAGTCCAAACTCAGAGCTCAACTGTAACAAAATAACAAAAGATCATATGAGGTAACTGGTTAGATTTGTATTTTGTATATGAAATTGACTCATTTTTGCAATATTCATCCACATTTCCAAGCCACCTGGTATCACTTTGTGCATGAGAAGAATTTTTAAATGCTAACAAGTTGCAAAAGGATATAAATGTTCCAGATGAACACTTTTTATAAGACTTAAGGGCATTCATGTCCACAACAGGACTGAGACAGGTTTGCCTCCAAAAGCCCTCAGAAAACAGTATTAATTCAATACAAAGGGATGCAGTGGGTTATCCCACAGGGTAGAGTTAAATGAGGCAGGAAGTACCATGAGAGATCCAAGTATTACCAACAGGTGTGAAGTCTTCATGAATATTCAGGGCACTTCAGAGAGTTTTGGGGTAGCTATAATGTGACACAGAGCTAAAAACACCTCGATGTAAAGAGAGCTTACTGTCCTTTCCTAGAATAAACACTGACAGTGACGTGTATGTGTGTGTGTGTGTGTGTGTGTGTGTGTGTTTACACACGAACATGTTTATCTCCAAGTTAACTTCAGCTATCAACTTGACCCAGCCTAAAAGTACCAAAGGGAGTGTCAATTGGGAAGATGGCCTTCATCAGGTTGTCTTGTGGCATGTCTGGGAGGCATTTTTTTTTAAATGACTCATTAATATGGGAGGGCCCAACCCACGTGGGCGGTACCATCCCTTAGCAGATGGTCCTGGGTTACATAAGAAAGCTGGTTTAGCCTGAGCCAGAGGACTTGAGCCAATATGGAGCCTTCCTCTATTGTTCCTGTCTCTGTTCCCACTGACTTCCTTCTCTGACTTCTTACAGTGAGGATTGGGAAGTGTAAGTGAAACACTTTCCTCCCCAAATTGCTTTTGTTCATGGTGTTTATCACAGTAAGAGAAAGGCAACCTAGATCAGTGCACATGGAGGCCAGAGGTCGATGTTGTATGTCTTCCTCCATTTTTCTCTGCCTTATATTTTGAGATATGGTCTCACACTGAATTTGGAACTCACTGATTTTACCACACATCCAGGGACTTTGGGCATACAGCTTTTGCAAGGGGCTGAGGAGATGGGTCAGTTGGTAAAGTGTTTACTGTGCACCTGTGAACTTGAGTTGGGATCCTTAGAACCCATGTTAAAGTTAGGCGTGACATTAATCGCACTTAATCCTTCTCTGTAATCCCAGGGACAGGAAGATCTGGAGCTCATTGGTCAGTCAGTTTAGCATAATTAGTGAGCTCCAAGCTGGTAAAAGACTCGTCTCAAGAAAAGCCCCAAATGAAGCCGGGCGGTGGTGGCGCACGCCTTTAATCCCAGCACTTGGGAGGCAGAGGCAGGCGGATCTTTGTGAGTTCGAGGCCAGCCTGGTCTACAAAGTGAGTCCAGGACAGCCAGGGCTACACAGAGAAACCCTGTCTTGAAAAAACCAAAAAAAAAAAAAAAAAAAAAGAAAAGCCCCAAATGAATAGCACCTGAGAAACAATATCCATGTGCACATGCATCTTAACCTGCACATACTTGAACAAATGTGAACATATACTAACAAATATTAATTCAGAAATAGATACCTGACATGGAATTAAAATGACAGTAGTTTATAATGGGCATGTCCAAAAGGAAACAATAGCATAAGAATGAAAAAGGAGAGAAGCAGCTGTCAGCATAAAGGAAGGGCAAACATAGGACATTGCATGTTTAATGACAGTTTGCAACTAGAAGGCTAGCATCAGTGGCTCTGGGTCCTCCAAGGACTGAGGACTTTTTAATCCAAGTCATGAAGATTCTTTCAGGGACATGATTAAGGCTTGCACTTCTGCAGGAGCATCCAGGAGCAATGACTCAGAAGAGTGACCATAAAATCTCTAACTTGAAATCCTCACTGCAGACGCGCTGTAAAGGAATTGGGCTAGTTTTGCCAAATTCTCCATGTGATTCAAACATGGCCTCTTGCCAGAGAGCCAGAGGGAGAGAGGGCCATTCTGTGGAGACTTGGAGATTTCCTAGCATCATCAGCGGGTGAAACAATAGCATGGGGCTTTCAGAAAGGCATTCCCAAGGACAATTTGGCTTTGAGAAGAGCAGGTGGAGTGCCAGAGTGGCTGATGCTTTGGCCTCTTTCCACAACTTAGCCATTCTTGCGTGGAAACATTGTGTATTTGCAGTGACAAAGAGTCACTGATTGCCTTTACCATCTGCTACTGTGTCTTCCTCAGGTGACATCAGAAGGCACAGCAAGGTTGGTCCTTATCCTCCAATGGGGACTTAGGTTGTTTGACTCAACTGTTCGTGTTCCTCTAATGCTGGCAAGATGATGCCACCCTAAGTCATCTGAGAGGAAGCCAGGATTTAACTGCAGACAAGAAACCCAGCTTGCTTAACAGCACAGAGTACTTCTGCGGCAACCAAGTAGATGTGTGCTAATAAGGCTGCAATGAAAGTGTCTACAGAGTCACTTTGAAAGAGAAGCCTTCTTTTTCATCTGAAGAAGCTACTTACAGTGCAGGTAGGCAAACATGTTTCTGAGACTGCTCAGTGCTGGCAGAAAGCATGGGCAGCTTGGGCAGGCAGTCAGGACTCTGATTGAGAGCTTGGGTACCACAGGACAAGGTGGTGGTATAAAAAAATCATTGGCAGCACTGGTGCCATAGGATGCTGGCTCTTGCATACTGCTTGTTCTGAGGGTGACTGGTATACCTTGGCGTAACCTCCGGGAGGGAATGAGTCAAGAGTATAGAGCCATCCCCAGAGCTGGGTGAGCTGAAGGGCTTCCCTGGAGAGTTGCCAATCCCGATTTTCAGGTGGCAGGATATTTGGAGTTAAGAGAGGGTCACTCGATAAATGGAAGCAGATGGGTTTATGTGGGGTGTGATCAAACAAAGGACATGAAACCGAGCATGTTCTAAATGAGCTTTGGGGGCTGAGGCTGTAGCTCAGTTTCCAGAATGCCATAATGCTTGCCCACCATTCGGGAAATCCTGGGTTTGATCCCCAGTATCACATAAACTGAGTGTGGTGACACATGTCAGCACTTGAGAGGTGGAGGCAGCATTGTAATCTCAAGGTTAACCTCAGCCACACAGGGAGTTTAAGGATAGCATGGGTTACAAGGGACCCTTGCCCCTGCCAAATGATCTAAAAGGGCCTTGTTTGCAAGCAATCAGAAGTCATTGCTCTGTAGGCTGGGGCACTTAAGGATGTAAAGGGGTCAGCTTGTCTGAGGGCAGAGAAATCAGGAGTAAATAAAAAGACAACTCTTCTACCATCTATCTGCTACTCCACAAGTCCCTATCCTATTTTTCCATGCACTTCTCCATTCTCTTTCTTGCCTATCTCCACCCTTATCTCTTCTCAATTTGAGGCCTCATTGAGTCTCTTGGGGAGAGGATACACAGGAGTCTTCCTGTCATTGCCACTTCTTCTGTCGCTTCCATCCCCCACCCCCGTTCATTCTTCATCCAGCTGTCAACATTATTCTTCTGGAATGAAAGCTGATCAGCTCCTCTCCAGTTTGAAAGACTCCAGTGGCCCAGGTGGGGTGATAGCTGAGTCAGTAAAGTACTTGCTAGGCATGCATGAGGATTTGAATTCTATCCCTAGAAGTTATTTTCAAAAGCCTGATGTAGTGGTGTGCACCTGTAATCTGAGAGAGAGAGAGAGAGAGAGAGAGAGAGAGAGAGAGAGAAAGAGGGAGGGAGAGAGAGAATATATCCCTAGGGCTGCAACCTAGTTTACTTGATAAGTTCCAGGTTAATGAGAGACCCTGTCTCAAAACCCTCATGGTCCCTGAGTTGTCCTCTGGCCTTCATAACCATGTGTATACAAATGCATCTATATGAATACACACACACACACACACACACACACACACACACACACACTGTAGCCTTTATCTGAAACTTATCTACAAAGACCCAAGCTGGAGTTACCAGCATATATATATATATATATATTTTTTTTTTTGCTGCTCCTTAATAGGACTTTGTAATCACTTTATTTCCTTGTGCTATTCTGTTATCTGGAACACCCTTTTCTTCTGTCCTTCTGACAGTCCCTTCCTTGTCTTTCAAAACAAAGCTGTCTTCCCTGGGAAGCTTCATCTGTCCTCTTTCCATAGTAGGGTTAATTGTCCTGCTTTCTATTCATACGTCTATGTCTAAACATACGTAACAAAATTTACTTTTTTTTTTTGGTTTTTTATATTTTTGGTTGTGAGCCTAGCCTTTAATGGCTGAGCCATATCTCCAGCCCTTTTTTGGTTTTTTGAGACAGGGTTTCTCTGTATAACAGCTCTGGCTGTCCTGGACTCATTTTGTAGACCAGGCTGGCCCCAAACTCAGAGATCTGCCTGCCTCTGCTTCCTAAGTGCTGGGATTAAAGGCATGAGCCACCACTGCCCAGCAACAAAATTTACTATTTTACATTTATTTGTGTGTACTTTCACAGGCATGTAGGTGCATGTGTGTGCAAGTATGCATGCATATGTGCATACATGCCTATGTATGGAGGTCAAAGGTCAACCTCTACTGTTCCTCTGGATCTATCTACCTTACTACCTGAGATAGTGGACTGTCACTGGGACTTGGCACTGGACAATTCAGCTAGTGTGACTGGCCAATTAGCCCCAGAGATCCTCCTGTCTCTGCCTCCCCAACACTGGTACTACAAGGTTATGTTGGCAAGCCCAAATTTTCAAATTTTTTCTTTTCTTTTTCTTTCTTTTTTTTTTTTTTTTTTTGCTTTTTCAAGACAGGCTTTCTCTGTGAATGCTTGGCTGTCCTGAACTCACTTTGTAGACCAGGTTGGCCTTGAACTCACAGAGATCCACTTGCCTCTGCCTCCCGAGTGCTGGGATTAAAGGCCTGTGCCACCACGCCCAGCCATTACAGACAGCTGTGAACTGCCATGTGGTGCTGGGATTTGAACACCTTTGGAAGAACAGTCAGTGCTCTTAACTGCTGAGCCATCTCTCCAGCCCCTTTCTTTTTCTTTTCTTTCTTTTTTTTTTTTTTGGTTTGGTTTGGTTTGGTTTTGGTTTTTCAAGGCAGGGTTTCTCTGTGTAGCTCTGGCTGTCCTGGACTCATTTTGTAGACCAGACTGGCCTTGAACTCACAGAGATCTGCCTGCCTCTACCTCCTGAGTGCTGGGACTAAAGGGGTGAGCCACCACGGCCAGCTGGCAAGCCCAGATTTTATAAGGATGCTAGAAACTGAACTCAGGCCCTTGTGCTTGTGTGGCAAGTACCACATGCAAGGGTACAGACCCGTGGTCATAAGAACATTCACATTGTTTAGCAATCATTGCCACATCCATTTCCACAGTTTCACCTTCTCCAACTGAAATCCTGTCCTATTAGATACTAGTTCTTCACTCTTCCCTTTCCTGAGTCCTAGGAACCGCCATTATAGTTTCAGATGCAGTCATATAAGGGGGTTACATAGTATGAATCCTTTTGACACAGACTTTCTTCACTTCCCCTAAGTATCCTCATGGTGTGTTCATTACAGCATTTTCTCAGAATCCCTTTCCTCCCCCTACTTTTTCTGCTGTGTGTACATACCACATTCTTTTTACCTATTAATTCACCAGTGCATGCGTGCATTTCGTCCATCCTTGGCTGTTGTGAACAACACTGGTAGAACATTTGGTGCAAAAGCCTGAGACTCTTCTTGTTGCTTCTTTTGGTATGTTCCCCTGAGCGAGATTACTAGATCATGTGATGATCCTAACTCCCACTCTTTCCCCTCAAAGGTAATTGTGTATGTTAAATGTGAGTCTTCATTATGGTAATGGAGCTGGACATGACTTCCCTTGGAGTCATTTTAGATAATTAAACTACCATAAAGACCCTGCAAAGGACACCTGACTGCCCTGCGGCAGAAGTATGTTTTCAACAGAAGTTGTAAACTAGCTGAAACACAACAGTGCTAATAACACATGAATCTAAAATTAGATGCTGGGAAATGCTGGGAGGAGAAAATCCTCTTGAGAAATCCAGTTAGTGAGTTTTATAGCATGCGCTTCCTTGTGATCTACCTGGGAATATGGAATCTGGAACTCCCTATGTCCTTTCTGCTCTGTTCTTTGCTTACAGTAAATTACTTCACCTTCTAGGTTAATTTCATCATCTGTAAAGGAACAAATGTTTTTTTACATTCACGAGCATGAACCAATCCAAATGAAAATATGTCGATGACCCAAGAAAAGGGGGTCAGCTGAATTAGCACAATGTCCAGTAGTGGGCACTTTAAGCAGACCTGCATGGCAGTTGGGCTGGCTGGTCATTCTGACAAAGGAAGTTAAGTGGAACTCCTTCAGAGATGAAGTGTATCCAGATTCAGCCATTCTCATTTAGATAAGAACATTGTCTGAGAAATAAGTGCACTTTGGAGCTAGAGCTCAGTCATCCAGCTCTTGCTTAGCATGGAACCTGGGTTCCATCTTTAGACCTGAAAAAGAATTCCAAGAACAGTAAGAATGATAAGAAAGGCGCTGGTAGGCTTTAAAAGTAAAGCAATGGAAGCAACAGCTTCAATGAATTAGGGATAGGTACTGAGAAAGAACATCCTGGGACACACACACACACACACACACACACACACACACACACGCACACAGGCACACAGAGCCCAGTAAGTCCTATATGATAGGCATACATTCTATTCAAGAGATATTGGTTCTAAGTGTTAAAGTAAGTGATCTAACCTACTTCCCATGCTTGTCTGTGGCTAGATGTGTGTGTGTAAGATTTGACAAAAAACGTGTTTATTGTCACTGCAATGATGTTGTTTGGAAATGAAGATACTTTTGATCCTTCTGTCTCTACTGCCTAAATTCTGGGACTGTGGGTGAAGGCCTCCATGATGGAATCCAGAGCTTTGTGCATACTAGGCAAGCACTCTACCAATGGAGCAACATCTGGAGCCCTCACTTTTTGTTTGTTTGTTTTCACACAGACTGATAATTAAAACTTGCTATTGGGGGTCAGGGGAGCAGGAGAGGTGGCTCAGCAGTTGAGGACACACACTGTTTTTGCAGAGGACCTAAGTTTGGTTCTCAGCACTCATGTTGGGCAGCTCACAGCTGCCTGCCACTCCAGCTCCATGGAGTTCTGACACCCTGGCTTCTGCAGGCACCTTTACTCATGTGTACCCCCCCCCAAACCACACATAATTAAAAATAAAAAAATAAATTAAAAAATTGCAGGGACACACTCAACCGCCATTGTTATCTCGGCTTACTCACTGAAACTGAGGAAGTGGTTAGTAAAAACAAAGCATGTTTGGAATAATTACAGAATTCAGGGGGTGTAGCCAACCACTGTTGACAGGAGACCTAGAGAGCATAGTGGGGTATTAGTTAAGTCTAAGAAAAAAAAAAAAACAAAGACTAGTTTCTTCTATAAAGATTCAGGTCCATTTTTGAGTCTGGGCTATCAGTTTATGGATTTCACTTTTGCTCTTCTGGAGAGACAGAGCCTGGACAACAGGAAGGTACTCAGTATTCAATTAAGAGGCCATTTCAAAATAAACTGTGATGGTGAGTATCTGTTTGGAAGGGGATACCTCTTCCCTCTTCTGTTTCCTTTCAGATGCCTTCTTCTACCTGTGTGTTCTCTGGCTCTAAGGGAGCCAGGAAACACAGGTAGTACCCAGCGTGCTACTCAGCAGGGCTACAAATGAATGCTGCTGGTGTCCAACTCTTCCCACTTTATGCACCGCCTTTTGATAAGCAAGTCCCTAACATCCAATAATTTGTCCTTCTTTGGGACATTCATTGTGTGCTTGCTTTGAACCAATCAGGCTTCAGGAAGCACTCCCATACCTACAAAAATGCATTTTCTTGGTCATGATTCTCCAAATGTCATTCAGGATGCCACTTTGTGTGTGTGTGGGGGGGGGAGAGGTGTGTCACAGACAGTGTCTTGATGTATAGTCTTACTGTCTTCAAACTTGCAAGATTTCTCCTGGCTCTGCCTCCTGGGTGCTGAGATTACAGGCAAGCACCATTATGCTTTGCTATTATTTATTCTCTCTCTCTCTCTCTCTCTCTCTTTCTGCATGTGTGTTCATGAAAGAGGAGAGAAAGAGAGAGAGAGAGAGAGAGAGAGAGTGAGAGAGAGAGAGAGAGAAAGACCTATTCATGAACATGTGGAAGGCAGAGATCAACTTCTGATGTCTTCTATTTTCTTTTAACCTTGCATTTTGCAATAGGGCCTTTCACTGAACCTGAAGCTTGCTATTTTGCTATGCTGGTAGCCAGCAAGTTCCAGGTATCAGTTTGCCTCCACTGCACAAGCCCTGGGGTTACAGGTGAATGCCACCATTCCTGGCTTTCATGTACGTTCTTGGGATCTGAAACTTGGGTTCCCCTGCTTGAATAATAAACACTTTACCCACTAAGCCATCTCCCCAGCCTTTCATCTGTTTTTAATGTTATTCTGTTAAGAACCAGCCATAGGGGGTTAACACATTCACCCAGTAGCTTCCTGAAGAGTGTGAAGACCTCAGTCTCCTGCACTACCTGAGTCTGGTGTGATGGAAGGCAAGCATAGGGTTAGGTCAGGTTTGCAACAACGAGCAGAGACACAGCTGCCTACAAATATAGCAAGTGCTGTCCGCACACCATCAGGAAGTCCCCACTTTCCTATTAGATACAATTGCCAGCCAGCCACCGAGTTGCAGAAATGTTGCTGTAAGTTCAACAGGAAATAAGCCAGAGTTGGGAGAATTATCCTGTAGGGCAAAAGGTCCCGAGATCACACTTTTCAATGAATTTCCTGGTCATGCATGGGCTTTGATTTGGTGACCCCAGACTCTTAGTGGATGACTATTGTCTAGAGAAGGAATGCACAGAGTGTGAATTGAATGGGACTATTATCACCATTCCCATTGTGGTCATCATCACCATCATAACTGTCAGCACCATCGCCATTCCTGTCATCATCAGTGTAATTATTGTCATCATTGCCATTATCATCATCATCCCATCATTATCATTTTCATTCCAGTTCACGGTATCTATGTGTCAGGGAGCATAGGTCTGATTGAGGAATGGTTAGAAGGGTGGGATAGCAGGGGATTTTCTAAAGCACTAGGAACTCAGCAGAAGGAAGGTCAGGTGGCAGTGTCCACCTCCCAACACCAGGTCCCTCCGCAAGAAGCTATGCCTCCTTGTCCTGGGAGGAAGTGCACTTTCTCAGTCTTGCTCCTGATCTGGAGTAGCATGTAGCTGACAGCTGAGCCCACCTTCCCTGTGTGGTGCCTTGGAGCTCACTTCCTGCATGCCTGCACCTTGGTGGCCCAGTTTTCCATGGGCTCAGGCATCTCTAAATGCTTCTCCAGTTCATTAAGGCTCTTTGTAGTGTGCAAAAGTGCACCAATATATCTGCTTAGAACCAACTGCTTTCCTCAGACTTTTGTAATCTAGTAATACTGTTACCCATTCTTCTCTATTGCCTACTTCAGCGATTCACTGGTGCTTCCTCCTTCTTTCCTTTTGTTCTTTCTATACTTACTTTATGTGTGTGGGTGCTTTGCCTTAATGTATGTCTGTGTACCATGTGTGTGCAGTACCCAAGGAGGCCAGAAGGCTTCTGATCCCTTGGAGCTGGAGTTACAGATGTTATATGGTTGATGGAAACCAAACCCCAGTCCACTGGAAAGGTATCCAGTGTTCTTAACTTCTGAGTCATGTCTCTAGCCCTCACCTCCCCCCCCTTTCTTTCTGTGGTACCTTGGACTGAAGTTAGGTCCTCACACATGATAGGTGAGTGCTCTCTCAATGAACTATATCCCCAACCATTATTTTTTGTGACAGCATCTCTTTAACTTGCTCAGGTTGGCTTTGAACTCATTCTATAACCCAAGACCAGACTTGTTATCCACCTGCCACAGTGTCTTTAGCTGGGACAACAGATCTGTGCCATTAGGCCTTGTTCGGTTTTTTTTTCCCGCTTCATCTGTTGTCTACATGGGTTTCAATACCAATGCATGTCATGAATCTCTTTTCTAGGTTAGACATTGTTGTCCTTCTGGAAGAACCATATATTTTATTTCTGGTAATATGGTACATCTGGGCTACATCTATACAATTTAATCATGTGTGTGACTGTCTCAGAAATGTTCAGGTTTCCACTAAATAGTGACATTTAAGAAATCTGGATTTAGCCATGTCTTAGCCATTGTTCTATTGCTCCATGACCAAGGCAACTCTTATAAAGGAAAACATTTAATTGGGAGATTGCTTATAGTCTCAGAGGTTTAGTATATTATCATGGCAGGGAGCATGGCGGCATGCAGGCAGACATGGCCCTGGAGCTGAAAGCTTTATGTTCTGATCTGCAGGCGGAGAAAAAGAAACTGGGACTGGTGTGGGCTTTTTAAACCTCCAAACACTCCCTCAGTGGCATACTTCCTCTAGCAAGGCCACACCTACTCCAATGAAGCCATACTTCCTAATCCTTCTAATTAGAAAAAATTTCTAATCCTTTTAAACAGTTCCACTTTCTGGGGACTAAACATTCAAATATATGAGCCCTTGGGAGCCATTCTTATTCAAACTACCAGAAGCCATAAGGCAATTGTTTACCGAATTGACGTTCCCATAGGTTTTTGTATTTTGGCTATTGCTGCAATTTTGGCATCATCTAGACAGAGAGAATGCCCTTTGTTCCATTCAAGCCTTCAGGCAAACATTTGGTAAAATGAATGTTTTCTCTTGGCCATCACTGACATGCGGTGAGACCTATACACAGGCTATCCTCCTGAATCTGCATACACTGGCTTCAGAGAGCCCATGTTGCCTGAGACCAGCGATCCCACAGATATTTTGTGGAAATAGGCCTGGTCTTCTGGTGTCAAATCTCACATGCTTTTGTCCTGAGTGAGCCTTAGTGTCCAGGGAGCAGGTGGCAAGTGGATCTAGATTGAAAGCCTCACACTGTCCGCGGTGTCCCTCTGTAGGGCAGGTTTTATTATAAAATGACTTTGTGTCTCAGGTAAGGTCTAAATGAGAATATCCCAGCAATGATATTCAACCATTTATGCCTAGCTAGGACCCTGTCACTGTACCATTCCCTATGCAAACAGAGCATAAGTGGAAAGGGAAGCACGCAGTGTGCCTATTTGTTGATTCCAAAGATATGAAAGTCCTGTGCCACTGAAATGGTTCCCACAGCAAGCTGGGGAAATGATGAGGTTGCTCTTATAAGTCTGGTTCACTTTGCCTAAAATGGTGCTTTTTCAGCAAAAAGGGCGCCACATCACAGTGCCCACAGAGGCAAAATATTCTGATATGTAAAGTTCAAACTCCAGAATTTAAATGAGATCTGCTAAAGTGTGGGAAGACATGCAGATTTCAGGAAGAGTGTATCACGTTCTACAAGTCACGGAGAATTTCTTCAGCAATTTGTGTGGTTTTTCTTTCCCACTATCTTCCACATTTATTCAAAACTTTCATAGAAGTTACCACCCCAGACTCTTAGGAACACAAAAGGCCAAAATGTAGTTCCCATAACTTAATTGGCTCAATGTACTTGAGAAGAGAATTTTGTTTCTTTTCTTTTCTTTTTTTTTTTCAGACAAGGTTTCACACTGTAGCCCAAGCTGTCTTAGCACTCACAATGTAGCCTGCGCTGGCCTCAAATTTGCCACCCTTCTGCCTTGGCCTTCCAAGTATTGGGATTATAGGTAGGGGCCACCATGCCCAGCTTGAGAAATTTTCTGGAGACAATAGTGACACTGCAGAAGACACAGGAGGCTGGGAGACAATATGATATTGTCTGAGAGTTTCCTGAGTGTTCTTTGAGTAGATACAAGATAAAATGTAAATTTTAACTTAAATCCTAATTTATACCACTGAGAGGGCAAAATGGTGCCTATGGATATTCCCTGCAGATCTGACAAATGTGCAGGATGAATACTAATTGGGGTATCAGTGCAGTTGTGTGTGATATTATCAGTACCCTGGCTTATATTACCCCTTTATCTTTTGATGACTGGTCCTTAATAAAACAGACTCTTACCAATGGGATGTTATCCCAGCATTCAGGCTGGGATTAGGCAGAGGCAGGAGGAGTTTAACTTTGAGTACAGCCTGGGATATATAGCAAGACTGTTATTTAGAAAAGCCCAAGGGATGGGGACACAGCTGTGTGGTTGAATGCTTGCCTAATGTGCACTGAGGGTAATCTTTGCCACTACAGACAGACAGACAGACAGACAGACAGACACACACACACACACACACACACACATACCACAGACATCCATGGGAGGGAGGGAGAGAGGGGGGAGAGAGAGAGATAGATTGAAGTCATGCAGACTCATGCAGATTCTCTAAGGAGTCACTATGACCTGTGGTCATCCTTACACAAGGCTTATACAGCATCCTACTAATTGTCACATAACAGGCACTAGATCTTGGACCCTCATCAACTTAACCTATATTTCGAGTTCTTTTTTATTTTCTTTGTGGTGTGTGTGCATGTGTGTTTGTGTGTGTGGTACAGGTGTGTGTGTTAGTGCAGGTGTGAATGCCCATGTACATGTGTGAAGGCCAGACAAAGATGTCATGTGTCTTTCTCTATCATTCTTTACCTTATTCCCTTGAGACACAGTCTCTCACTGAAGCTGCAGCTAGGTTGACAGTCAGAAACCTCTCCCAACCCCCCATCCTCCTGTTTCTGCCCTGCAGAGCACTGGGAATGCAAGCATATGCAGCCATAACTTGCTTTTTACCTAAAGGCTGGGTATTTGAAATCATGTCCTCCTGCTTGCTTAACATCCATTTTTACTCTCTGAGCCATCTCCACATTGCCTTCTATAAGTTCCTTAACAAGTGATTGACATTTTAGGGAATATGAAAAATGGCTTAATTAAAAGTGACCAGGATCATCCCAGCTCCAATGTACCATACACCTACAACCCCAGCACTTGCCAGGTCAAGGCAGGAAAATGGAGGTCAACCTGTGCACCATAGCAAGATTCTGTCTCTAAAACACAAACAAAATTAACCAAAGTCTTAACAACTTAGGAGGATATAGAGAACAATAAAGGGAATCCAAAGATGAAAAGAAGAAGAAAAAAAAAAACAAAACAAACAAACCAAATCCATGAATCATTTTTACCCGCCTGCTTGCCTTCCTAGCATCTCCCTCACCTCGCCTGAAACATGGCCTTTTTCTTTTACTAAGTTATCTTCAAATCACCAGGATCTTGCTCTCTAGACTTTACCTATGCTGTTTCCTCCCCTTCTTAATCTTTAGTGTGCATTTAAAATAACCCAAAGATCTTGTTAAAATGCCAAGTGTGATTCAGTGAGTCTGGTGCATGGCCTGAGATTCTGGTTTCCACAAGCCCCTGGGTGATGCTGACACTACTAGCTAAGCAGCATTGCGGAAGAACCCTTTCTGTTCTACTGGCTAAGCCTTCAGTGGTTTCTCAACACAGGGATTTTGTGGAACACACACACACACACACACACACACACACGCACGCACACATACACACACACACACACACACACACACACACAATCACACACACACACGCACACACTGCCAGTTGTTTGAGAAATGACATTAAAGGTATGCTAAAATGTTGTTTCTCTGCTGTAAAAGGAAGGTCACTGCAATTCAAAAGAATAGGAAGGGTGGGGTTTCAGAAGAAAAGATAGTGGTGAGTCAGCTTAGTTTTGTGGAGAATTTACTTCATTGATCTTCACCTACCTTTAAACTGGAATCATTAAGAGCATTTGGGAAAAAACTGGCCTCTCTCCAAACTTCCTGCTCTTTAACTCTCAGCTCAAGAGTCAGTCTTTCAAAATCCTTTCGTGACCCTGGGTGGGAATGAGCACGCTCCTCCAGAGACTTCTGTGCAGGCTGATGAGAAATGTTTCCACAACTCTCATCAGCCTCTGTAAAAATTGTTTTTCTACCCGGAGTCTTAGCAAACCTGGGTTGTCTTTCAACTACATTTTGGTCCCAGTACTGGGATATTGCAAGTATACAGACAGTACTTAATGGTGGAGTGAAGGCCTAGAACAGTTCCTCAATCTTGAAATCTTTTTTTATTTTAATAAAAAAAATTGAGACAGGGTCTCATGTTCTTTGGAATTGCATTGGTCTCTACATCATTCTGCCGTATACCCCCCAAGATCTGGAATTACATTCATGTACCATCATGCCTAGTCATTCTTGCAATCTTTTCAAAAGATTCTAATATTAGGTAGGATTGGGGATGATCTTTTTGCAATAGGAAATTGTGATGCTATCAAAAATGATAGAGAAAATATACCTATTAAACTTTTTATGAGCTGGGATTTATTTTGATGGTAGAATGTTTGCCCAGCAAGTTCAGGACCCTAGATCCCATCCCCAGCACTCCTAAAACAAACTATACAACATGGCTTTATGAGTAGACAGTGAACCACACATCTTCACCTATTCCTTCCCACGTGTATTAGTTACTATTTGCATTGTTATAATCAAATACCTGACAAGAAGCAACTTAAAAGAGGAAGGGTTTATTCTGGCTTAATACAGATCATCATGGTAGAGAGGGTATGGTGTCAGTAGGCGAGTGAGGTGGCTGGTCACAATGCATCTACAGTCAGGAAGTAGAGAGAACACCTGAAGAGTCCTCAAGCCACACACCCCCCCCCAAGTGACTCACCTCCTCCAATATGTGCTACCTCGAGGCTTGGCTGCCAGCTGGGGATCAAGTGTTCTAATATAGGAAACTGTGGAGGAGAATTCACATTCAAGCTACAATACCATATTTGTTTGCCAATGTGCCTGTTCCTCACCTGGGCTTTTCCTGGCCCTTTTCACCTGCTGCTTTGTGGTGGTCAGGTGATATTCTGTTCTGTGAATCATACTAATCAAGTGGGAGTGTGTGTTTCTAGCTTCCTCCTCAATTGCCTGTCTTGAGCTCTTAGACTTAGAAGCCCTTATGCTCTTTAATCTCCTCTGACAACCTGGGCTCCTGGCTTTAGAAACAGGAATACATAGGAAGCCTGCTTTTCTAATGATAACATTTTAAAATTTCTTTTTACTCCTGCAGTTGGTTTTTTATGTAAGGCTGACTTAGTTTGCTCTTCTAAAATAAACAGCTCACGTAGGTTATAGCTGAAAGTTAATCAGAAACTTGCCAGCCATGGGATTATATTTGGTATAAGGACTGACAAATATTTGCTATTTAAATATGAAATACCAAGTACCTGAATTGGCTTTAAGTGACCAAATTCCTGCCCACCTTCTCTCCTTCCTCATTTCCTTTTGTAGTACTAAAGAGTGAATCTAGGATTTGGCACATGCTAGACAAATGATTTGCTACTGAACTCTATCTTTTTTTTTTTGAGATTGACTCTTGCTGAGTTTTCTAGGCTGAACTCACTGTGTAGCCCTGGCAGTAATTTGGGATCACAGGGTTGATTAAATCCCAACTTTTTTCAGTGACAGTGATGGTGATATTAACATTTTAATATTAAAAACAATAATGTGTAGTGTGTGCATTATTATTTAACCCTAGCACTTGGGAAGCAGAGGCAGGAGGATCTCTGTGAGTTCCAGGACAGTCAGGGTTGCATAAAGAGACCCCGTCTCAGAAAAAAAAAATCTTAAAAAGAATAATAATGTGTATATATGTGTTGGTATGTGCACTAAATCATCTGTGGACAAGTGTATCACTAGCCTTTGGGATAACACTACGCTTTGTTTTCTATATTGTGTACTTCTCTTGAGTCTGGTTTATAATATATATATTTCCGATGAGAAACAGGAACACAGGTTACATTTTGAAAAGAAAATAATACCATAATGGGAAAATGACACTGTTGCCCACAAGCAGTCTTTCCTACATATGAAAGTTGAACCCCAAGTCACACTTAGCATGAGGTTTCCACAACAAAGAAGAAAATATGAATCACTTCAAGACTTCTTGTTAGTTTCAAAGGTCACCTCATAAAGTGGCTTTTGAATTTCACAAATCTTGTAATGCAATAACATAAGTCCTGAGTAACGTATCCATATATTTTAGGACATTTGCTACCAGTGAAACAGCAGAGAAAATTGCATAAAAAATTTTCACTAAAATCAACTCTGATAGTATAGCTTTTGTAAACAAGAGAAGTTGATATTTATATAATGAAGACATTAATTATGAATTGGCGATCAAATTTCAAGGTATCTGCTTAAAATCACATTTTAAAGATTTATTAAGGCAAAGCACCCCAAAACTCAGTCTGTATGCCTAAAATAATAATCATAGCCATTATGTTATTATTGCTTTTGAAGTTCTGGGAATCAAACCCAGGACCTCACCCAAACTAAGCAGCTGCTCTACCTCTAAAGTATATTTCCAAGCTGATATATCTCTTACCCTTCTTGTATGTATATGTGTGTAGTGTGTGTGTGGAGGGACATTTGTGTGGGTGAACAAGTGTGAGAGTGTGAGCAGGTGTGGTGCATGTCAGGGTTCTTCTTTAATTGTGCATTGAGTCAGGTTTTTTTCAAATGAACCTAGAGCTTGGCAACATGGGAAGACTAGCTTCCAAGCACTGGGATTACAGACATTGTCATTTATGTTACGTTCTGGGTATCTCAATTCCTGTTGTCACCCTGGGGAGCCAAGTCTTCATCAGTTGAACCATTTCCCCTGACCTATGAATTTTTTAATGGGACAATTACTTGGTCTTATTTATATGTATAAACATAGTTAACTTATTGGTACAGAAAATTCAGCCCTATATTCCTTCCACCATTTCACAAATCCTCTAGGTACTTAACTCGTATAAACTCAACTCAGGGTTATAGTCAATATACTCTTTGGATGCTTATTTGAAATTAAAGCAGTTTGTTTGTTTTTTGATTGGATCTCATTCTGTAATCTAGGTTAGTCTTAAACTCATAGGGATCCTTCTGCCTCAGCCTCTCTGGTGTTAGGATTACAGGCATGAGACATCATGGTTACCTACAAATTTTCTTTTCTTTTTTTTTTTGGTTTTTCGAGACAGGGTTTCTCTGAATATCTCTGGCTGTCCTGGACTTGCTTTGTAGACCAGGCTGGCCTCGAACTCACAAAGATCCGCCTGCCTCTGCCTCCCAAGTGCTGGGATTAAAGGCGTGCGCCACCACCGCCCGGCTTACAAATTTTCTTATACTGAAATCGTTCATCCAGATATCCTGAGTGCCTAGAAATAGTGTGTGTGTCTGTGTGCCTGTGTGCAGAAGTCAGAGGTATTTTGAAGTCAGGGCTTTGTGATGTGTCATGTGGTGCAAAGATTGCTTCTCTAATGGATCAAGGAGTCTTAAGAGGGAGAGATAATTACAATAAGCATACTAGACAGGCCTGGGCAATTTAAAGGGACTCTGTCTCAAAATAGTACAGTAAAAAGTAAGCTGGATCTTTACCTTGGTGCTAGAACATTTCCTTAGCATGTTCAAGACTCTGGGTCTCTATACCCAGAAAGAGAAAAAAAAGAATAATAAATAAATCATTTGAATATGTTAAAATTGATAGGTGCAATGAAAAAGATGTTTAAAGTTGCAAATTACTTTATGCAGACTTGCACTCATAATATACTGTCTAACACAAAAATTGCTGTTCTTGTGGCTCTTGTATTCTAAATGAGAGTGATGATAAAAATAGGCATAAGAGCTGTGCCTGGTTGTGTAGGCCTGTCATCCCAGCTGCTCTGAAGTCTAGGATCCCAAGTGACAAATTACCTAAATTAAAAAAAAAAGTTATCTAGAGGGTGTTTGTCTTATGAAAGAAATTCAGGCACAGGGTCCCAGGGTAGAAGCTTTTGTTGCTGAGGTCCCAGGGCAGTACTGAGGGTAGATCTCAATGTGAGATAAAATCAGAGTATAGCTAGAGGAATTATCCTGTGGCTATCCAGAGAGGGGGGGGGGTGGAGGGAGAGAGAGAGAGAGAGAGAGAGAGAGAGAGAGAGAGAGAGAGAGAACAAACTCTGTGCAGAGGGGCCAGGCAGTGTAAGATCTGAAAAGCAGGAACTTGCCTGGAAGTGTATGCCTAACAGTGAAGAGGCCAGTCTGTTTGGGAGGAAGGAAGGGAGAGAGAAGGAGAGAGTCTGGGGCATATCTTAAGCTCCAAGGACTTTGGTTTTTGCCTAAATGAAATGAGGAACCATGTGATCTATTAGTCTCTGAAAAAATTTGAAGATATTTAGGGAACAAATAAATGTGAAGACATGCACTTTACATTGTATATTTTAAAGCCTCAATGTTATAGCCTCATTTTAGCATTCATTCAGAGGAAAGTTATGTGACAAATTTACCACTATAAAACTTCTCCAGTATAGCAAATAAAGTTTCTATGTTATTCATTTTTCTTTCTTTAGATTTTTTTCACTTTAGTATGTTCTCATTTACCATTTTGATATTCATTTGAAATCTTTTAAGATAAGTGTCTTAAGCTTGTGTTAGTGTACTCTTACTTCTTTATTTATATTTACTCACTTTTGTTTTTGTTGTTTTTTGTTTTTTTTTTTTTTGGTTTTTTGAGACAGGGTTTCTCTGTGTAGCCCTGACTGTCCTGGACTCACTTTGTAGACCAGGCTGGCCTCGAACTCACAAAGATCCACCTGCCTCTGCCTCCCGAGTGCTGGGATTAAAGGCGTGCGCCACCACCGCCCGGCTTTGTTTTTGTTGTTTTGAGAAAGGATCTTATGTACTCGTGCTGGCCTCAAGCTTTTTATGTAGCCAAGGATGACGTTGAACTCCTGATCCTCCTGCTTCCATTTCCTGAATGCTAGGCATATACTATCATGCTTGAATATTAATATTCTTACATGGTATATTGTTTCATTTTTACATTTACTTATGTTTGATGTGTGTGTGTATGTGTGTGTGTATTCATGTGTACAAGCCATGAAATGCTTGTGGAGTTCAGAGGACAACTTGAATTTGAATCTCAGAATCCACCTGGCATAAGGAAAGAGCCAAATTCTAAAAGTTGTCAAGGTTAGCATTAAATTTGTAGCAATTGTCATGCCTCAGTCGCCAAAATGTTAAGATTACCAGTGTTCACTACTACACTTGGCTTAATTCTAAAGTGTTCTTGAACAAAATAAATACCATAATATCTTGTTTAAAATGCTTTATGATTTAGATGTATAATGTCACAAATCTCATTACTTTGGCCTTTTACGAATAAAAATACTTTGAGGGTCAATATATGCCATTGTTATGTAATGTCTCTTATTTTCTTTCCATTTAATGAAGTCTTGATCATTTATTTATACTTTTCCTTCCATAGGAAACAGAAAGAAGCTTGTTACTTGATGTTTTTGTGACTTTTTGTTAATTAAAATGTTTTGTTGTTGTTTTAGATTAGTGGGTGAACTTTATGTGAACAAGAGTAGATTCAGTCTTTGGTAAACATGCAGCCAGTAAGGCTTAACCACTTTTTCTCTTTGTGTTTAGAGACATTGCAGTGTTTTAAGTGCCTGGCACTGTGCTGGGCACAGATCCTAGTACCTAGGAGATGTTCTTTATGTATTTGTTAAATAAGTGCCCATTTTGTGGCATTTCTTTCATTTGATTCCTAGAGACTTTGTATGTTGCTCTCCATAGAGTAATGACATTTTAAAAGAGTGCCTGTCAGAGGAAGTGGGAAACCTTGTCTAAAGATATGAGCTGTTAATCGTTAAATACTAGAGTCAGATGAAGTTATTTTAAAGAGAGGGATTTATCCAGAGAGCCCCCTTAAGCCACATCAGTGGGCAACTGAATACTCTGCTTTATTATCAAGCCTAGGTGAGATGAGGAATTAAGAGTTGCCTTTGGATATAACGTCCTGAATTATTTCTATTTCTCAATTCCTGTGAAAAAATTGATTAGAGGCATTGGTGTACAGTGATTCCCACTATTATAGGCAGATTATAGAAGCTACCCACTGGAATTTCCAGGATTTTGTGTGTTAGAGTAAGGAATTGGACCAGGAACACATGAGCTAGTGGTGGAAACAAAAAGCAATTTATTAAGGAAGAAAAGCTTGAGCCAGAGCTGGAGAAAGAACAAAGGCTCAAAGCATGGGCCATGAGGATTGTGACTTTTATAGGTCATTTATACAGTTCCTGCCTTTCCTCACATTGGTATACTATGGGCTTTTCTCAGATATATACTAATTATTATATGTATCCTTTGGTGATGATAATGGGAGTTCCAGTGTTTTTTCTGTCATTGATTGTAATCTCTCTACCTTATTCTTCTGCCACATGATCAAGCCATAGACTATTTGATTATTGATTGTATTATTTGTGAAGACTTAAAAACTGCAAAATGATACAAACATATCAGTATAGCTTTGACTCTTTCCCCATGCCTCTGATCTCAAAGGCCTGCCACAGTTGTGGCTGGAAGTAGAGGAAGGGTGAGCTCTAATCTGTCAAAATGCCTATAGCAGCATTTTGTCTTGGGTTTAGTGTCTGTGATAAGGCTCAGATATCCTTTTATTTAACTTGTTCCTTCATTCAGGAGAGACTAGTATATTAAGGTATGTAACATTAATAGTTGTCAGAGAAAAACTAAAGTGGCAAAAACAAAGTTTATTCAAGACTCCTGCAACAAAAGAGACCCAGGTATAGGGCTGGCTTCTGTTCTAAACACACTAGGGATAACTTAGTATTTATAGTCAAGGACCATGGATGATACCAACTTGGGTGAATTCTGGCCTCACCAATCTCTCAAGATTCTTGCCAAAGGTGGAGACTGAAACACTTTTGTTTGATAGGGAAGGTGTGATTGTGTATATGTGGGTTCTTGCTAAACTGCCTTGGCAATCGCTAAACCTGCAATTTACAAAGATGTGCAC